>JAOTRN010000046.1:20609842-20620230 GCA_028566695.1 Bagroides melapterus | reverse complement strand
AGAGAGAGAGAGAGAGAGAGCGAGAGAGAGAGAGAGAAGTGGAGGTAAAAGGAGAAGTAGAAGACAGGCAGACAGCACATGCATGTTCTTTAAATATTGAGTGCCAGTAAGTTTCAGTTATAAGCAAGTGAGTTAGAAGAAGCATATACTGTAGTGCTTTTTACATAGAACCATAGAGCAGAGCTTTATATATGAGTGAAAATGGAAGAAAAAAAAAACTACAGCTGTGGGAAGTGAGATATGAGGTATTTATAAATCCTATAAAGCTGTCGTACTCAGTCTATGGAGTCAGCTACCCCATGTAGCGCTAAAAGGAAAATAAATACAAGCTGGAAACAGGTGATATAGCTGTCACTTAGGGCTTAGTACAATAAACAGCATACCAGTGAGCGTAACACAACAGTGTGTTGTCGTATAGTCAGTGTCTGCAGGACAAGTGTGACAATCCGGGAGCATCACAGTTATAACAACGTCTTAGTATGTTAGATCCATACAATTTAAGATGCTCTGCAAAACCAATCTTTGCTTGATTACTCAAGTCCCAGTTCAGTTGAGAGGATTATACAATAGAATTAGGCAAAAAGGAAAGAAATTTATTTAATTGAGCCTCTTAAGATTTCTTCCAAGAGTATAACAAACCATCATATGTTACTGCAAACAGGCTTACAGTGGTATACAATGTTAATTGCACAAAATAGAATATATTACAATTCATATTTAAAAGAATATCATTCCCTTAGAATAGAAGAATAGAAGTCTTTATTTTATCACATAGACAGTGAAATTCTATCTTCATACATTCCAACATTGAAGGTTGGGGTCAGAGCACATGGTCAGTCATGAAACAGCCACCCCTGTAGCAGAGAGGGTTAAGGGCCCTGATCAGGAGCAAAACAGTGGCAGCTTGGCAGTGCGAGGGCTTGAACACCAATCCTCTGATTAACAACCCAGAGCCTTAAATGCTTGAGTCACCACTGCTCCAGATATATCACACCCTTATACGACTAAATAATGATTCATCTCTGGACCATGGTTTTTTTTTTCTTTTTTTTGTATTTAAGGGTCATAACTGATTATAGGTTGCATTTTGTTCTTTTCAAGCAGATCGAAGAGAGTAGTAACACCCTGTACCTTACTAATGGCTCGTGTGAGTGGGATGTCATTCTGTGGGGTCCACTGGTACCTCAGTGGCAAGATTTGCTCTCCATTATGTGCGTTCACTCGCTCAGTGGCAGGGGTTCTGTAAACAACACACACTCAGTCAGCAATATTGACTTTACACCAAGTAAAACTAAACCAGGAAGGACATTATACTCTTACAAGGCTCATAGCAGAGAGTCTGAAGAGTCATGTCTCAATGCAAACCTCTACAAACCGCAATTTTTTATTTTTTTTTTAACAAGTGACTGCAAAGATCTAGCAGTACATACTGCACTGTAGCCATTGTACTGCTCACTATATATATATATATTTTTTTAACAAATTCATATAAAGCACACGCTATCTACTTGTAACACACTACACTACATACACATTTGTGCAGTAATATTCATTATAACTATGCTTACTGCACAAATTAGTCAAATACCTCTCGAAGCGTTCCTCTGATGGATTCATGCAATTTTCAGTATGAGCCACAGAGACATTACTGTGTTATAGGTAAAACAAAGAAACGTGGGCGTCAAGAAGGTGTCCTTGTTAGTAAAAGTAAATATGAAATCAGCAGCTCGTTAAGACAAATCCAGCATATGAAGACTGCATTAGTCTCTCACCGGTTGGGCTGTCTGGCCTTGCTGAAGGGTGTGCTGTTGAAACATAAGAACCTTCGGCGACATCGAGGGAAGCGGAGTGCCAGGAATAGTAGTATCACTGGCAGCACGAACAAAAAGATGACAAGCAGAGCCACACGAATGGGATTGGAATCTACACACAAACGCATCGATACAGATACATTAATAAACAAGGGTTATGTGTAAAGTTATATGCACTTTATATAAACCAAACGAGCAGGCATGCAATATGAAACCTCTTGGCTGTTGTGCAGGTCCGCTGTCCACACTGCCTCCTGATCCTGAATATTTACAGTCTGGTGGAGCCCAGCCCACATCACAGTGACAATTCTTATTGCTGTTACACACCTACACAAAAAGAAACAAAAGTGACAGATAGTAAAATGTCTTTTGGTACCTGCTTGATATAACAGGCTGCAATCAGTATTATAGGTTTAGCTAAGAATATAAAGTGTTAAATTATTTACTAAAATGACTTAAAATTCTAAAATACTCTCTATAGCATGGTTTTGTAAAATCAAAGGTGTAATATCTAAAATGGATCTTGCTAGCTTCTTCTTATTTCAGGATTTTGCTTACATTTTCCAGTCCAGAAATTAACCGTTTCCAGTGTCTTCACTTTAAAACCAAGTTGCTAGACACGTGTGTGTGTGTGTGTTAAAAACAGAAAGGACAGAGCTGGATGTGAGAAAGTGAATAGTATCACAGTGTTTTCAATTTGATTTAGCTTTACAAGCTGAATTCCACAGAAACCAGCTCAGCTTATTTCTTTTTAGTTCCACTTTCCTATACACGGTCACACACTACATATAATTTTTGAAAATTTCTAGAGATGCCAATCAGCCTACAAAGACTGGGAGAAGGAAACTCGGAGGAAACCCTGAAGGCCTGGGAGAACATGCAAACACCATGCACAGAGGTGCAAGGCAAACATGCTAACCATTAACCCATCTTACCCTAGGAAAACAATTGAAAGAAATATTTACACGTGTCAAAAGTGAATCAATCATTCGAATCATACTTTTGTAGAAAAAAAAGAAAGTTGAGCTGCAAGTATGAACATCTCACCCCATGACCATTGCACTTCTCATGACACTCCTCGACACCAAGTACAGACACGTCCTGACAGTGCTGGTCTAAACACACCTAAAGAGAAAGACAGTATATATTACAATAAACAATATTATTACAGCATCATTATAGCATACCTATTTAACAAAGTATAAAACATCCCTTGCTGCCAAAAGGTGCATTATTAAATAAATCACAAAATAATTCAACAAGCCACAGGGTGCATTTTAATGTAGACACCTATTCATACTATTTGCACTCGACGGACCAAAATAAGTTTACTAACAATGCGAGAGAGAAAGTATGTAAATGTGAAAATGCTGACCTTGCCAAGACCACATGCAGTGCCCTGAGCTACCATGGCTGGATCAGAGACATCATCACCCAGGTGGAAATATGCTCCTCGACAGGTGAATTCACTGTGGTTCAGTTTTACCTTGGTTGTCAGAATCTTTGCATTAGAGTCTATCAGGGGGCGATCACTGCCACCCTGACACTGGATTCTACCACACTGGACATCACTGGAAAGAGAACAAAACAAAAAAAAAATAAACAGCATTTCTACATCACTCGTAAACATTCAGCTGTCATAATTTTTCTCACCTATCAAAAAACAAACAAACAAATTAATATTCTGGTTCTTTCTGTCCTTCTTTATTAAAACATTATATACAGCAAATTAATGCACTTTGATTTTATTGCTGGTGGACACCTACCCATTTGAGCAAGGTATATAAGTACCATTGGGCATCTGGCCACAGTTGCCGAACATGTTGCCCTGTTTGTTAACAGAGGAGAAGCAGACTGGAGGAGCACGGGTGGAGTCTGAGAAAACCACAAACATGGATTAGTTCTAACACAAATAACAGACGAGAGTAATTCGAGCAGGAACTATCAGTTTGAGAATAACCCAAAAACTGATTTACTGAGAAAAAAGACTTTAAATTTTAAGTAAAATTTGTGTTATTGATGTTTATTTTATGACAAATATGAGTTATTATCTTGGAGGGACTCGCTAGTGCATAAAGCATAAAAAAAAAATCAAGTGAGACAGTCAGAGTGTCCAGGAGAACGGTGACAGGTCCTTCAAGATACTCTGTAGAACATGTTAATTTTCATATAAAAATGCAAATTGTACCTGAAAAAAGCAAAAAAAATTGTACACCAAATATTGACTTTGCTTAATTTGTTATTTAATGCTCTTTGTAGTATTTTTGAAATGTTTCATTTCTTTTTTTTTTTTTTACTAAATAAATATTCTTATAGAATAGTAATACAAATGGACTCCTTTATGTTTAAATGATTAAATAAGGGAACAGGTTTCACTTACTGGCTCCCCACAGCATATGACACTGCTCATCAATAGTGGTACACACTCCGCTGTAGCAGTAAGAGGTGCCATCCTGACATGTCTCACCATTTTGAAGAAAGACATTTGGTGGGCAGTGTGGGGAGGCACCAGTGCAGTACTCTGGTAGATCACATTCTCCCAGAGGCTCTCGGCACAATGACCCAGCAACACGCAGCTGCAAAAAGAGAGCAAGTCAAGGCAAGGCAAGGAAGCAAGCAAGAAATAGGAGAAACAGGAGATTAATAAAAGCTATTATTACAGTACTATTTAAGAACGCAATCATGTGTGAATTGTAACAAAAATAAAAAAGATCTCATACATACTTTGCAGTTCTCACAGCAGATGCCATCAGAGGAACACTGTGCACCTGAAACTAGCTTACAGGTGCTTGCATTACAACATGGATCAATACATTCCTGCACATATACACACACATACCAGAACTTCAGAACTAGAGAAACAAAGCACACACTTCTTTAGATAAATTTAGTTGAGTGTCAAGAGATTCAATACAACTTCTTACATCAAGTAGGCCACAATCACACTCCTCTCCCTTCTCCACATACAGGTTGCCACAGCGTGGTCCTCCCAGCATCTTTTCTGGCTGAGGCACGTTAAAAAGACACATGCCACCACCATGCATCAGGCTCAGAGAGAGATCTTTCTCACTACAGCTGCTAAACAGCTGACCTGGCATGAACCTGTGAACAGAATAAACACAGCTTAGGGTGGAGAAAGCTAACCGTCTGGTAATGCTGGACCTTCTGATAGACGTATCTACTGTATCTTGCTCAGTAAAATTCTATTTTCATGTCCAATTCAACAGTGTGTTATGGTTACACCATAAAAAAACTGTAAGTAAATTTAGTATAGTTACTGTTAATATAAAAATACATTAAGCTTCTATTTATTCCATGAAATATAACAAATATAACACACATCACACAGCATATATCCCACTTGAAAACAAGCAGATCTTAACACCAAGATGGTGATGCTACATGTCACTAACAGGCTTGTTGTTCATTTACAAGCCTGTAATATCCTTATGATATACAAATGTATCTGGACACCTGACCATTCACACACATAGGATCTTGTTGAATATTCTATTCCAAGTTTGTAATAATGTAATTATTACATACAGTTCCTTCACTAAACTACCGAGAAGCACTGACCCTGTGGATGGCTCCATGATGCAGCCCCCGAGACGCCGTTCATTCTGGCACTGACACCGACGCTCAGCTGTGTCATGGTTCATGCCCAGGTTATGGCCCAGCTCGTGCGCCACTGTGGACGCAACCCCCAGCACACTTACCAGGTGATCCTACAGTATAAAAAATGGTGAGGTGCTTATTCTGCTCTGTGCTACCTTACATCACTCATGCTTTTTTTCAGTATTGCATATGCCACACTGACTGACAATGATGAACAATAACGAGCAGTTTCAGAACCATCTCACACTGCCTATGAGGACACCATAATACACTGTTTACTAGATGCATATAAGCGGTATTCATTGTGTTTGTCATTTTAAACCAGTAAAAATCACTAAATAGAAGAGTCTCACCACGTTAACTCCTCCAGATCTGTCTTTGGTGCACATAGAAGATTGAGAAGCCATGCCGACTGTTGTGCCATCAAATGACTCACCCCTTAAAAATATGAATTAAAATTCAGCTTTAACATTGCACACTGTTAGACACATTGTTTGAACTAACACAGTCCATGCCTTCCAAACTTAAAATGATTAGAACCTACATGATTAGTTGTGCATTGTCATGCCGTAGTCGTGGAAGCAGCTCTCTTGTCCTCCAGTCCAAAAAACGACTGAGTGTGTCACTGGGGCTCTTATCTATCAGGATTTTATCTTGATCACTCCAGATATCCAGCCCCACCAGGGCCACTCGCACATTCAGTGGCCGATAGAACTGAGATACATACAGGACAGTTAAAGCACATAAGCACATGTTTGTTTGTTTTTTATGATACCTTATTCTTAACACTATCCTGAAGTAAACTTTTCTTTTGGGGTACAATAAACAAGAATCTAGGAATTCAGTATCATCACTAAATATCTAATTTTATTTATTCAATAAGCTTTTTGTCACATGTCAAATGAAAAATGATGTGATACATTCAGAATAATATCATACATTCAGGTCCATTACAAACACATGAGAGGAACAAATCTACTACTTCATTATAATTGAATATGTAGGTATGTTTTGCCGGTTTTAACCACTCTTTTAAATTGACTGAAGTACTTATAGCTGTGCATTTTTATGTGGACATAACAACAAACGAAAGGGAAGACATTATAAAACCAAATTCTCCAGTTGAACTCACCCAGTCTACCTGGTTGGCCACATCCAGCATGCGATAAATAATAGTCTTCTTGTTCTTCTGATAATTTAGGTACTGTAAGATATATATGAAAAAAAATTATAATAATAATTACCAGTAGATGGTGCTGGAGTAACAAATGTGAATTACTGTGCTGGAAGATTTTGGTTTAACTTGACTTATAAATTCCATTTCAATATATAAATTCCATTTCTTGTACATGTATAAAACACACTGTAACAGAAACACACACTTACCTCCTTGTGATCAACCACCAACACCAGCTCAATGTATTTAGTCTCTAAAAGAATATCTCTTTTAGTCTAGGAAACAGAAACACAGAGAAAGTGTACAGAAATCTGATTCTCATTGTTATAATTAGAGAAAGATATAGGAACATACCACACACACACACACACACACACACACACACACACACACACACACACACACACATCTTCCATTTCTTATTACTTCTTATTATTTATTCATTTCTTGATTTATTTATTTATATGCACAGTCTAATAAGTAGGCCAGATTTTGATTTCAAAAGGGTGACAAAAATCTTGAGTTTCTCACACACACACACACACACACACACACATATATGCAAACACACACACACACACACAATCTCTCACCCTGTGTATTTGTGGAATAATCTGAATTGGTGGAATAATGGTATGAGAAACACCACATCCCCCAGATTCAGAGCTCAGCTGCTGGGTTGGGTAGATCGTGTGGAAGTCCTTCTCTTCTTCTGAACTACCACTTCTCCTTATGCCTTCATCACATTTCTCTGGTAGCAGTTCAAAGCTCAAACTTGCATTGATTACAATCACTCCCCTGCAGAGATGAGCAGAAGAGTTACCTTACTAATATTGATTTCCCTTTCCCCACTATATGTCAGATTATATTACCATCCATGCACATGGGCTTAGACCCAATACTTGTGTATAAATCCTCCTTATACTCATAACGCTAATCATATGTTAGAATATTGTCTTTAGTCTGTGTGAAAAGAAATGCCTGTCTTGACACTGAGCTGACATGGTTCCTTAATCTATAGTCCATGCTGTGATCAGACACATGGTTTACCAGCATGAAAAAATACATGAAGTTATTAAATATCTGTTTATAATTCTGGAGCAGCACAGTGACGTAGGTGGTAGCGTTTTGGCATCGCCGCTCCAGCATCAGTGGCTTGATAATGAGCGTGTGTTACTACGTTGAGACAGTAGATGGACTGTACATGGGTTGGGACTGTATATGGGTATATTTTGATCGTTGCGATGGTTGTATATGGTTTGAATGTGCACTCAGCGATCAAGTGACACATCATGTCTATTGTTCCTGGAGTAGGTTCTGCATCTACTGCCACCCTGATCAGCATAATGTGATTACTGAAGATGACTGAATATATCACTCTGCACAAAACACTTCACTTTTTCAACACACAACCAGGACCAGCTCTGTACTAAATCAGTACTATTTGAAACTAGAGAAAGAATCAGATTTTGTAATGGTTTTTCAAACATATTTAAACATATTTCCATATTAAACATATTTCCTATATTCCTTTCATTACTTACATATAGACTGTATTTACTTTCAATTGGTTGTTCATATTTAACCGACTCCAGTCTCTCTAAGATACATACTCACAAGCACACTTTTTACTACATAATTAACTGGAATGCAGTGTAATTTAGAGAATTGTATTTAACCGTTTTGCTTCAGAAGAAGCACACCCTTAAAGATTATATGAAAAGAACTATTATATGAACCTGAGTGCAGTAGCGCTATAATCTAAATTAAATAAATCTCAGCAGACTGTTTATAGAGAGAAGCCTTACCGTAAGCCATCACAGGTGCTGACAGCCACACGGGACTGGGAGAACCCTCTAACAGTGCCATGATAGTAACACTGAGCCTAACAAAGAACAGGTGTAGTTAAATATTTCATGTTTCTCTGCCATTTCCCTGTCCCATCTCTAAAGCTATCCGACATAGAAAGAAATGAAGGTCTACATTCAATGCCACAGGACCCATGGGCAAGTGCCTCAGCATTTCTAAGACAGAAGCAAAAGTCACTGTGTCTATGAAATGTAAGGTGCTACCAGCTTTACATCTGCCAAAGATATTTCTTTAAAGTATTATAATGGATCAAAATGTTTTACTTTTAGAATTTAAAGTGTATTAATTGGTGTGCACATTTAGTAATGAATAGAAATGAACATACCACCTGACTCTCCTCCATGGACACCCCAATTCCATTTGGCATGTAGTAGAAGACATTAAGCGGCTTAGGCAATAGCTCTCTGCAGAATCCAGAAGATCAACACGATTAAGGTGGTAGAAATAAAGATAAATAAACAAAACAAAAACATAAGACAGGCATAATAATGCATTGCCCTCATCTGCTGTATATCAGTGATTGCATACTCACTGGTTCTTTTCCAGGTCCAGCAGAAGGAGACTGTCTCCCACTTGCAGCCCACACAGCAGTCTGTCTGGGTGACCATTCTGCAGAAGAATAAATCATGCTTGATAAGAATATAATATAAGGAAAGAATATAAGCATATATCTATATACCTATTGTGTATATACAGTGTACGTATACACATAAATACATAGAATTCATAGAACTACACCTAAAATATTATCATAGAGTAAAGCCTGCAGAATGAAATTAATAGGATATTAGTGTTTTCCTTATGAAGTCTGGCTTAAAACCCTGCATCGTTGATGCTATTGTGAAATCCAACTAAAGCACATTTTATTTGCTATATACATAGAGGTTAATGACATATTACTGGAAATACTCTGGGAAGTGCTAATATATTATGTATGAGAATAAAGTTCTGCATAAGGCTTTTGTGCATTTTTAACTATCACAGTTCTACACTAAATTTCATGTTCAGCTCAGCCTCCTGTGCAGATGTTCTCTGATGCCTCTGCCATTGTCTCCCTGATCAAGGAGGATGATGACAGGGAATACAGAGGACTGTTCCAGAACTTTGTGGACTGGTGCCAGCGGAGCTTCCTCCAGATAAAATGCGGGGAAGGCCAAAGAAGAACTGGTAGTGGATTTCAAACACACTTCACTATCACCAGTGAACATTCAGGAAAAGGATAATGAGAGAATGTACTCTTATAAAATCATGGGTCTTCATCTGAACACCAAACTGGACTGGACAGACAACGCTCATGCAATTTATAAGAAAGGGTAGAGCAGACTCTTTCTGCTGAGGAGACCAAGGTCTTTGGTCTTTTTTGACTCTGTGGTGGCCTCAGCAATCTTCTTTGGAGTGTTCTGCTGGTGCAGAAGCATCTCTACTGCAGACAGGAAGAAACTGGGCAAGCTGATAAGGAAGGCCAGCTCAATCCTGGGGATTCCCCTGGACACTGTAAAGCAGGTGGGAGAAAGAAGGATGGTAGCTAAGCTATCATCACTGATGGGGAATGATTCTCTCCCCTGTATGAAAAATCTCTGAGCAGCTCCTTCAGTCACAGACTTACATCTTAAGTGTCTGAAGGAGCGATATCGAAGGTCTTTTCTCCCTGCTGCTATTAAACTATATAATCAGATCGGCTTCTAGTGAACCAGGCACCATAATGCACACTATTATTACTGTTTTTGTTGTTGTTTTTTTTTAACTGCAATAACAATAACTTAAATCTTATCATAAGCAATTTTTGGTTGTGAGTTTTGGTTATTTTTCTTAGTAAGTTATAGTTATTGAATTATTTTAATACAACTTATCTAAAGGGACATTAAAGACTTAGTAAAAGTAATTTGATTTTCACATTAAAGCCTCCATATATC
>JAOTRN010000046.1:20520196-20539260 GCA_028566695.1 Bagroides melapterus | reverse complement strand
GGGGGCAGGACATAGTGACGTAAACAATTTCTGATTGGTTGAAAGGGGGGCGGGACATAGTGAAGTAGATGCATTCTGATTGGCGGTCTGACCTGTCAAAACTAGTTTGATGGGACTTACCATAGATATCCCTCTTTGATGTATCTAAAGATATAGTTTGAATTGAATACGAATTCTCTGATGAAAATTGTTACTATTCCTTTTTTTTTATATTATTATTTGTCCAGTAGGAGAACAGATTTGACACCACATCATGAACAAATGAATCATTACTAATTTCACTAAATCTGTGAAATTCTCAGCTGCGCAACACATCCTGTGCAATAGTGTAATTAATAAAAGATTACTTCATGTCAATAACCCTGAAAATGAAGCCAACATTCGCATATTTAAAAACCAAATATGAATAGAAAAAGATGACTGGCATCTCTGAATTGTGTAAAAAGACTGACTGGTCTAAATTGTCCATAGTCTTTGAAAGTGTATGCAATTTTGCCCTCTGTGGAAGGATGGCACCCCACTCAGGGTGTCCCCAGCTTTGACCCCTGTAAGAGGCTCCAGGTACCCTGCAACCCTGTGTAGGATAAGCGGTACAGAAAATTAATAGGTGTACAGTCTGCACTGCTAATTTAATTCTCATTCATTTGCTTGTTGCAGTCATTTGTTTGAAAGTTATGCTAAATAAACCAACCCCAAGGCCTAGTCTGAGAAAATCCATTCAAAGAGAAGATGCAAAATGGATTGTGGTCCCCAAAGTAATATTGATTATTTTTAATGCTGTGAAAATAGCAGAAGATTCTAACAATTCTTAGAATGTGTTCAAGAGACAGATCCTATATGAGGATAAACTTGAGCCTGTAATTGTGAAGTTTTCTGAAGACGAATGAATAACTAGATGAATACATACATGAATGAATGTATGCACAATGTGCTGTAAGGCAAGTAAATTTCTGTGTAATACCCTGTCATTAAAATGGTACAGACAATGCAGTGCTACAGTAAACCTCTTCAACTCTTGATATATTACTTAACAATCTGAAATAATTAATATGGGTTTTTAAAACATGAGGCAAATTTCATTTTTGTACGACATTTAATTTGCACATTCAGTGTGTTTAAGAACACCAACATACATGTTAATGTGTTATGTGTTATATTAAATGTCACTGAACATTCATCAATGTAAGTAAAGTTATTCATTTTTTTATTTCAGCACAAAAGTCCCTCCAATTAACAGCTTTTGAATAAATTATAATCATTACAGCACCTAATTAACATCTAGGGTTTTGATTTTTGTTTCTCCACCTGACTCAGTAATACTCGTTAAAAATCACTTACTGTTGACTGGATTGTTACTGAGACTATTGTGAAGGAAGTGTTTCAGCTAATGAATACCCTTAAATCATGTACAATCAAAAGCCCTTTTCCTTTCAATATTCTACTAGTTGGTATCACATCCATATACAAAAAGACCCCTATAAAAATGATAGGAAATGTAGGCAATGCAAGAGATGTCTAATGAAATTATAAAATGTGAATATGTGGGCTTTGAGGGAAAGTAGAGGAAGGACTGTGTATAGTGTATGGTTTAACAGTATAGTGTATGTGTGCAGGATATAGCAGTACCACAATCAGATTTATCAATTGTGTCTGCTGTGATAAGCAATGCACACCAGCCTGCCAGTTCTGAGATCAAAAAAGCTGTGATATAATGTTCACCAGTAACTGCACCAGTAACTCACTGTATGTTGGCAGACTTCATTTTACAGTGTACTAACCCAGTACAATTAGATCTAACAGACCTGTTACAGATTCTAGGCTTTTAGGAAACACTCCACACCTTATCAAAAACGATCATGCCGTTGGCATTCAGTGCATATAGTACAATACCTATTAATTACACACCAGTGCCCCTGTACAATTTGTACAGTATTTACAGTGACATTAAGAGACAGTGTAGAAAGACTGAGAGAAAATTATAAAAGTGGCTACATGGAGCATATGTTATCTTACATACATAGTGACATTCAAAGTGAGTTTAAGGATATATTTACTGGCTTCATATTTTTATGTAGCCTCACACTGAACTATGTATTAACTAGATGGTACATGGACAATAAGGAAAATGACATTAAATCCATGTTATCTTCAAATTGTAAGAACAGCCTTCTGTATTGCTGTCGCAAAGCCACACACGTTTGCCCAAATTAGTTAACTTTTTCAAAAGAATTGAATTTGAACAGAAGAGCAACCAGAGTTATATACAATGGATATAAAAAGTCTACACACCTATATTAAAAGGGCAGGGTTTTGTGATGGGGAAAAAAATGAAACCAAGATAAAAACATGTAAGAACTTCTTCCATGCTCAGTGTGAAAAAGAACCAGTGACATTAAAAAGGCTAAAATAGGAAAAATAAAAAAAGTCAATAATCTGGGGGTGTGCACACCATTGCACATCATTTTATAAATCTTGGTTTCATCTGACTGCCTGGTCCACAAAGAGCTTTCAAATAATGCATGAATTTCTCAATCATAATCCTCCACAACACATAAAGGCCATCATCAACAAATAGAAAAAATGCAGTGCCAGGGTGAAACCATCAAAACAGAACAGTCTGACCAGTTCAGTGATTTTAGATCACAAAATCCTGACATTTTAACAGGGGTGGGCAGATATCCATTTTATATCCACTGTATAATGGAAGGCTTCATCCTGCTCACCATCATAACTCACATGCTAAGGGCAGCATGATTTTTTTTAACCCGATATTCATATTAAAGAGTTTGGCATGTCACTTGAAAAGTCGTTCTACATCCTACTGTGAGCCACACCATTATTTACTTTTATCTTGTCACTTGTCAGCACTGACTGCTGTTTGCTTGGTTTCTTGAATTGTTACAGTAAATCTGGTGTTATTTAGACATGCGGTACAGTGAACTACAGCAGTGTACTACAGCAGTGTAGTGAGGTCTGTGGAGGCAGACATGTTACACCTTAATTTAAAGATACATACAATCAATGCTAAGTTCAATGTAACAGTCTCAAAATTGTGTACATAGCAATATTTTGGTCTCTTAAGTTACTATTGGTCAGTGTGTTTGTGTATGTGTATGCACATTTGTGTAATAGTGTATATGTGTGATGGCTAAAACAGCACTGTTTATAAAGGATTATTTGAGAACTATCACTATGTAGCTGTTGCAAAAGTTCATCATGTTTTTTAAGTCCATGTGAAGTGCTCTAATTCATTGTCTTCCTTTAGCCTTCATTTTTAAAGACAAATAAGGTAAGAGGTCTTAGGGCCTTGAGGTCTCCCTCATATCTTTGTGTATATCATTATTGTTTAGTGTATTTGTGTGTATATCTGTAATATGTGTGTGTGTGTGTGTGTGTATTTATTTGTGTGTGTGGAGAACAGGCAGGAGAAACCTCAATACTCGACAAGGTTGTGCCACTTGGAGATTTGCCGACGTGGGTTTTGGCAGACCTCCTGCCAGTGGGTGGCACCAGAGGGACAGGGACTGTGTGTTCCCAGCACCAGATGCCCCACGGCCTGGTTCTTAGTAGTGCGGTCAAAGTCCATAACCAGAAATTCGATAGAGATGTCAGGCAGCAGATCAGCGGGTACATCGTAGATGAAGGACTCGTTGAAAACAGGATTCAGAGTGCACTTCTTCACATGAGTCTTCTTCTTGGCAATACGCTTACGGTTGTAGAACACATTCACTTTCACATATGGGTCTGAAAGTTTATTCAAGATATTATTTATTAGTTTATTACACATAACATTTTATGCATACTTTTTAATATTCTGTTAATATTTATAATATAAATAAAATGTAAAAAAAAAAAAAATCTAACAAAAAAAAATTGAACACCATTATACAATATGTAGAAAATGTATAGAATTGAAATGTAGAGAAAATAACCTAACCTAAAATTTGTGTGTGTGTGTTTTTGTGTACTCACTTCCAGCCAGGCCAGTGATGTCCAGTTTGGGAAGGTGTCTAGCTTTCAGGACCACCACACTCAGTCTATGAGAGACAGGCTGATACGAAAGAGACACGAGCAGCTCACCCCGGCTCACACACTGCAAAAACACACACACATAGCAACTTTCTTCAGTTCACTGACACCTTTCATTCATTCTCTCATCTACACTATATCTCTTAAATACCGTATCATGGGTCTATAATGAGAGGTACATTGATGCAAAAAACATTGATGTGCTTTTCCTCTTGCGAGCAAAAATATAGTTTTTTTGTCAATGTGATGTGTATATCGGGCCCTTTTTATACAGCCTACACACCTCCTACAGACATCTGCTATTCATGCTGCTAACAAAGCTAGCTGTTTATGAAGTAAAGAAAAAAACACACACTGTCCAGGCAGCACAGTTTACAGAACATGAAGAATGATTTTTTTTAAATCTATACATTAAATGCATCTTCAAAACGGAAATGGAAGAGAACACCTTCATCTCTGTCTTTTCTAAAATTCTATAATAATTACCAACAATATGAAAATGAAACCCCTTGTCTGAGAACGCTTGCCATAGCCAAACAAGCCTTTTGTACAAAAGGAGCCTTCATTTCTTTGTTATCCTCAAAAGCCAAAATTTTAAAACAGTCATATAGTCTCCTTCCCCTCCACTAATATTAGAATAACCACACATGTATACACACAGACAACACTGCTGGTTTTCATGTTTTAGTAACATCTGCTATTTCTTTGGGTCCTCTGTTTTCTGATTATTTTTAGCTTTCAGCGCAGAGCTTCAAAATGAAATGCTACCATATTTTCCATTTACCTTTTAGCATTTATGCATTAAATTCTCCTTTTATATACGCCTTTTAAAGTACAGTACTTTAGGAATCACTACATATTAATTTATACTTAGTAAAAGCCTTATAATAGTCTATACATATCTATATGTGAACACTATTCTTTCAAGAATGAACAATTTCAGCAATGACTACTGTTACAATTACACATATACTTCCTTATGTCTATCTGATGCAGTATCAGAACTCATGATTTCGATCAACTGATGCTTGAAAATTAATAGATGTTACAATATAAATTGATTGTCACTCCAAATATTACAGTAAACAAGGAAACTGATTTAATTATGTTGAACTTGAACAGGTATTAATCCAAAGCTGACCTAATACTCTTAATTATTGGACATTTAATATAGGGGAGGGGTTATAAA
Organism: Bagroides melapterus; assembly: GCA_028566695.1. Classification (NCBI taxonomy): domain Eukaryota; kingdom Metazoa; phylum Chordata; class Actinopteri; order Siluriformes; family Bagridae; genus Bagroides; species Bagroides melapterus. The sequence goes on along the minus strand of JAOTRN010000046.1, from coordinate 20,534,042 downwards.
AATGTACTGATCGTTAAATTGTGTTTGTCAGCGTCCTAAGAAAATTTCTAGCATTCATCTAGTTATGTATGATGTAAAGGACAGACTGCATTCTCACCTGCATACTTCGTTTGCTGATTGGTTGTGTGATTTGCACTTTGCCTGTGCTGAGCTCAATACCAGCCAGAGGCACCAACGTCTCACCAATCACATCGTCACGAGCAAAGCGGTCAAAGCTCAGCACGAGGAAGTGCAGAGTGAGCTCTGACAGTGAGCTGTATGGCACGCCATAAAATGTGAACGTCTCGTCAAAAGCAGGTTCGAGTGTCTTGCGCAGTACCCGGGTCTTCACTCTGTGCTTCTTTTCCGGTAAGATGGTCATCTTGATGTAAGGGTCAGCACTGCCAGCTTGGCTATCCACAGCTCGTAACGCTCGCGCCTCCAGTACAGTCACCACCAGTGCCTTCTTGGGGAAATTGTAGTCGATGGTGAGGCTAAGGGTTCCACGATCTGCCTCATCTGTGAAGGGTGTGGCGCTGCTGGATGCGGTGGTGCTTGAGCTTTGGCTGCCGCTGCTTGAGCTGTTCTCCAGGCAGCAGTAGTCTGCACGAACAGGAAGCTCCCTCTCTAGACGTGGAGTCGGGTGAGCACTCTCATCTAAACCGCCTACCTCAAACTGAGGTGTCACTATTGGACTCTTCTCTGCACCCACATCCACTAGCACAACGGGACATCCCTTGCCCTCTCGCTCGACATCAGTGTTAATGCCGCCAGCTCGACGCACGAGTCGCACAATTCTCTTGCTGCTGGTCAGTGCCTCTGGGTAGATGCTCATGCCCTTCAGCATGTGAATGAATTTGTAAGGTGGGTCTATCAATGGGTCACTACACTCTGTTTGGACACCATGAAGCTTGTGGCTCATCCTGTGGTAACGTTTATGGCAGCATGTCCACAAAAAGATTAAGGCCACCACTGCAACCACCAATACGCCGGCGCCGATGAAGCCCGCGAGTACTGGGGACATATCTGAAAAACAAGTAAATAGGGTTATTACGCACTACAGTATTGTCTACCTTTATTGTAAAACAGGGACACACATAAACACAATATAGATATATACAAATAAATAAATAGAAACACTATTTTGTATTTTGTGTGTTAATAATACATTTAGGAACGTATGAATACACCCTGTTGAGAAAGGACTACTAGACAGTTAAATAGGTTTGTATTATAATACAAATCACTGATTTATCTGTGTTACAGCTAAAATTTTTAATTAAATTAAAATCTGTTTCAAGTCATAAATTATTTTATTTCCTTACAGAGGTGTTTTAATGGCAGCTCAGCAGCTCTGACGACATGGACATGGCAAAGTGGGACAGAAATAAAATCGCACAGACAGTGAGAAACAGAGTGAGTGTAGGAGGATGAGATGATTCAGACATAGCAACCAAAACACAAAAAATCTAGACTCACACTGAGTGTAGTTCTGCGTCAGAATGACAAGTCATGCGTTAGCGAACTGAGCATTACACAATGCCCAAGCATTGTGAAACGAACATATGAATTGAGCAGGAAGCTGTGAGAGGATGGTTAGGAACATGGCGGAGGAGGATTTGCGTGAGGTGTTGTGAAGATGGAGAGGTAGGTGTAGTGACGGGGAAGAAAAGAGAGCGGAGGAGGCCCCCTGCTTGTTTATGTCTCCCTCCAGTGTCCTGTGTTTTGTGCCAAGCTTTGCCAGTGTGACATCAAGCTGACTTGTACCAACAGTCTCAGTCTTTAGCTTGGCTATGCACAGTATACTTAGTGTATTGAGTATTAATGTGGGGACACAGGAAGTAGAATGCCATTGAGTCTTATACAAACACAGCAGGAACCCGTGCACATCAATGCTTTGGCAAAGGGCACTGACGCACAAAAATACTAAAGAATATAACCAGCAGTCAAGTCATGTATTACTGATGGATAAGTCTAGTGTTTCTGTCCATATGGCATATACATGTGATGCATTTTCACAGTATAACTCGCTATTAATAACAATACCAGAATATTAGCTGGTGTACAGCAAGTAGTGCATATCAATTGTCTGTCTTCACCTTTTGATCAGACAAATATTAGTTACTGGTAAGTTTTATTACAACACAATCCTGGCTCCATTTGTATAAATTCTGTTTTTTATATATAATTTCTGTTTTATAACTTTTTATACTTTGCTACCAATCGAAATTCACAACACGTGGGTGTTTTTCCTTGTAAATGTGTATAAATATCTGCCATCCATACAGAATGCCAGAAATACAACAGCTGAAACTGTCAAGCTCTCATCTGAGTCTTTCATTTTTTTTGGATACAATAACCTCATGCAAACATTTCTGCCAAGATAGGACAAAAAGCGAAAAGTATTCAAAATGAATACTGCAAGTATCCAGCTTATAGGCCTTTTAGAAACAAAATGGTGATGGGGAATGAAATATCATATGGTGTGTAATGAGTGTAAAATACAGACACTCCCCAGAGGCACTGAGCATCCCTCTGTGCTGATGGCCTTTGAGCTTGAGGAGCTGCAGTGCTTTGTTACAGAGCTGCCAGAGAGCTAGGCTGGTATGTGTGTGTCTTAATGAGACCTCTGAGACAAAACAAGATAGACGCTGCAGAGAATGGGTAGGTGTGAACCTGTTTGTGCTTTTAAATGGCACCCAAGGAAGTACATGCTGTTCATTATGTCATATATTGTGACTGCATATTTATGGCATGATGTGAAATAACATTAGCATACTGAGCAGTATGCAAGCTGTAATGTAGTGAGTCCCACACATGCTCTTCCTATTCTATAGCTCTACAGAGAAAGATGTACAGATTTTCAGTCTTCTATTATTAGGCATAGCAGCACTAATGCTATTGAGTCAAAAAAAAAGGTCAAAGAAAAAACGTCTGTCTAAATAAGAGTCTCACACACTCACACACACACACAAAAGGCATGGCTAAATTTAACTTCCTGTGTTCTCCTCTCCCACTCCATTTTCTCTTTACTCTCTTTAGACAAAGCCGGGCTGCTCCCTGCCATTGGGCACTGCAGGGATTCCAACACGATGATGTCAGATTTTGGAATACTGTCAAAGCCAGCTGCTCCAGTCTCCTGGTAACGACCCCAGGGGACGGAGCACACACAAACATTCACACAGACACACACACACACACAGAGTGTTCAATGTTGCGATCAAAATTTGACACAAACCATGTCTGAGCCAACTCTCACAACCCATGCATACACTAGCCTGAATTGAACTCGACCATCCTGTACAATTGTAAAAAAAATTCTCAAGGACACAAAAAAAAAAAAAAAGAGATGCAAAGATACCCTGGCAAGAGATTTAAAATTAGAAAAGGACATTCTTTAGAGTTAATAGTGCAAGAAAAAGGACAAAACATTCTTTAACATCATATCAGAATTGAGTGGCATAGGATGTGACCCAGGATGACTGCGTGCCTCGCCTTACATCCACTTACTTACTTAAGTCCCTAAAAAATATTGATTAAAACAAAGAATGGAAATCCTCCAATGGAAATTAAATGCAATGCAGTAACACAGACGGAAGAGAACAGCCCAGAGTTTAATACTGAACCATGAAGCATCAAAGGCCTACATCAACTTCACTGTATGCCACCAGTTCACTTTTTTAGATAAATGTTCACCTAACAAACTCCATCCCATCAAAGGCAGACATTATCTGGCTGAGGTGTGTTACTGCTGGCTCTGAAGGCACTATTGGCTGTAAGCAGATAAAACAACCAGGAAGTGAGCAAGCAGTAGGATGATGCAGCAAAAGGCGGAGCAGCTGCTGGTATCTGGACTCCTCTGTAAAACTCTGGATACATAATGTGACCAAGTCTAAATGCCTCTGTGTGCTCATACATTCTCTCTCTTGTTCTCTAAGCATTTGGATGAACTCAATAAACAAAAAAACAAACAAAAAAAAACATCGTACAGGTTTCACCTATGGTCCAATTTCATTCATTATATTGGGTAACTGAATTGTCTTTCTCATTTTGCAAATATGTATCTTACACATACACTACAATTACATTCTATGCCTTTCTATTCTTCTAAATGAAGGTACAAAGGTTTTCTTGAAGGTACATCAGTAACAAACATTCATAACATAAACGTATTTTTCAGAAATGTGACATGGCACAGCAGCGTGTAGAAAAATGGCCATGGCTCTAACAGTGCTTACAACATGTTTATGTTGGGTCTGATGATTAACAGAAATCCAACCATTTATTTGTATTATATAGACTTGTTGTTTACAGATTAAATGACTGCGTATATATTTATTAGGTGTGGCTATATATGCCAAAAATACATTTGGGATTTCAGTTCAGAAGCTGTTTTTGTGGATTTACTGTGCTGCTATCATACTGTGCTAGCAGCACAATTCTCAAATAATTGGAAATAATTTGAGTCCTATGGCATACTGTAGATACTATGTATTAGACAGGCACATAGATCTTCCACAGACCATCCATCTATCTCTGACCCACACTGTGTGATCAGACACTGTTTTTTTCCCTCCTCCTCTTCAATAGCATGACTCAGGAAGACATATTATGTTACTCCCACTGACAGCACCAGCTGGCACTGCATACAGTAGCCTACATAGCACGTCACACATTCCCTCAAAAGAACCCACACAGATCATGGCTGTAGCTACATCATCAGAGACCATCACAACACAACCATAATGAGTCATCTTTTGGTATATTTTCAGGTACAATTCCTGTCAATGAAGACTGGTTGACAAAATAATATATTTATATATAATGATCTCACCAATAGCTTTCTGAAATCAAACCTTATCCAGAAGAGAAAACTCAAATGAATGACCCTAATCTTGCTCTAAAGTGCTTTCTAAGCTGTTTACCTGGATCTGTTAGTGCTGAAGACTGACTTGCAAAGTCCTTCTACTCATCTTGCTACATATCTGTCTGTTCACATCTGGGCATGTTGCTTAATCACTTAATGAACGATTTGGACAATGATATCCCATTCTATGCTGCCTCAGGTTTCCTTCACGAGCCTGATGCAAACACCAATGCAGTGTGACATCATGCCACATGGATGATCTAATGTTAGAGAAAGCATGTTACATCAGTTCAAAGATCTGTAAACCATTGATGAGATCAGTAAAAACTATCATGAATACCAGCATGTCTAAACAAGAAAATTACTCCTACAATAATATGCCAGTACCAGAATCTTTGAGTCAGACAAGGCCATAGCAGTCCAAATCTCTGATGCTAGCCAGTTAACATGGGGAGTAATGCAAATCTAAAATGAATTACAATAACACAAAGTAGAATACAAAATAACCAGGCTGTTTATCAATAATATGGTTAGTGGGACTATAAATAAATAAATTAAAACAAACCTGGCCATTATGCAAAGGTTGTAATTAATAATACACCATATCAACAAGGAACACCATGATTTCTCTAGATGTAATAGTTTGGTTTAGATTCTATGGCACATATTATATCTTCTTTTAATATGTGGTAGGTCAGTGGTTAAAATGCTGGACTACTGACTCGAAGGTGATAAGCTCAAATCCCAATACTGCCAAGCTGAACCTGGTGGGCCCTTGAGTAAGTTAATATCTCACTTAACTCAGATAATGAATTGTCAGTATAAATGAATTAAATGTATGTAGCTCTGGATATGGGCGTCTGCCAAATGCTGTGATTGTAATGCAAATTGTTGTGAAGACCAAAGTCAAAATTTCAGCTTAAGAAAAAAAACAAAACAAAATTTCTTAAAATAATAAGTGACATATCATATAATGTACGCAGATGAATAAAGAATTATCAGACCATGACTCTACTTCATGCAGACATGTTTACACCCTTTTCTAACTCACATGCCTGCTAAATTGGAAAAAAAAAACTACGCAATTATTGTATAAGCACATTTAAATGTGAAATTAATTTTATCTGAATTCATCATAAATGATATTTTAGTTTTAAAACCCAGACTTGGTTACTCACCGTACGCTGCTCGTATTTCGGTGATCTCGGCCATTTTGAGCTCTTTTGGGCGCGTCGTGGAGGTCCAGAGGAAAAAAACAAACAAGTACCAAACGACAGAACAGTAGTCGACTAGTCGTTTAATTAATTCTCGCGACCTCAGCGTTCATGATTAGGATCTGTACGAATTTGAATTCATGCTGCGTTGTGGCTGGGCAGGGCAGAGTGTTGGTTTTGGTGTCGCCCGTGATGCTGCGCAGTGTTGGGAGATGCTGCTGAGCTTTAAGATGCTGCTGCTGCGGCTGCGCTGATCTGTGATAAAGCCCCGCCCACCTGCACCGCCATCACCGCCAGCAACTAGCGTGGAAAAACCGCCTACAGCATCCTATTGAATTAAGGTTCAGCTCTGATTTAACTGGACATAGTGTCGAATTAACACCCACATCCGTTTCCTGTTTTTCCAACAGCGGAGTAAGAACACCATCGTACTGACGTCTTGAATCAGTTTTGGTTATAAGGAAGACAAAAGAAGCTTTTTTAGATGTTCTTTGTAGTTACCACACTCACTAGTGGGGGAAAAAAGCTGCTTCTTTCTCAAGCAGCTCTAAAACACATTCTGAGTTGGTCAGGTGGATAGACAATCTTTATCAGTAAGTATTAGTAAAAAGGTTCCTGTCAATTTTGTCAAGCAATACGGGAGCTGGAAAAGAAATAAAGTTAGCACAAATAGCCTGTTGCTGGAACAGCACAGCTGCTAGGTGGTAATTTTTCATATTATTAGACACAACACTATCTACGCTATACATAGACGCAGTTGGCTGTATTGCCTTTAATATTATTATTATATTCTTTTAAATATTATATTCAGTAACAGAAATAGCAAAAATTGCTCTAGAAATGCCTCGACATCCAGTTTACAATGAAAGGTTAGTTAGTCGTACTCCAAATGTGTGGGGAAAATCACCACTTAGCAAGCTATTCAGCCTGACTCAACAGTTGAAGCTACTAATCATACAGGTCTCTTGAGCAATGTGCTTATGCCTCTCCACTTCATGGGCATTACTGCACCCTGGTTAACTCTCTGATCTGCCACAGCTTTCTAGCAACTTTTGATGAAAAGATACTAGAAAAAGTACAACTAAGACACCTAAGACACTTACAGAATTAAATTAAGTGATAAATGTACAAGATTTATATGAATTTATGTATAACTAAACACTGGGTTGTGTCCAATGCTGTTTTATAATTTATTTACTCACATCACAGACTGTCATATCATTAATTCTTTAAGAAAGACTGTACAATACTAATCAAAGTACTGAGTTAAAACAAAGTTTTAGGTTCAATCTATGTCTTTAATTATATTTCCAAAGATGAAGGGAAACCTTTTCAGGTTTACCTTATCATAGCGTCCAGTAATATACAAGAATGTAGTGTGCAAAACCAGCATACACTATTATGCGATACTGTCATACCTTTGGAGTAAAGTTTGTGTGGGCCTTTGGTGCTTAGTTTCTGCTTTCACTGGTCACTATGCTAATGTTAATGTGTGTACAGCCACTTAAAGAACTTCTTTGTTCAGGAAACCTGTTGAAAACAATGCCATACTGGCATCATTACTTTGTAGCAGATTTTTGTAGACTTAAATATTGTTCAGACACAAACTTTGCTTATCCTTGAAAGAATTACAGTAATTCTATGAAGCTGGTTAAAAGTAACACCAATAACACCTACAAGGCTCTTAAATGTTAAATAACTGAAGAATGTTTATCAGGGAGCATTTAATGCTTGTGGGAGACACTCCTGAATGACAAAGAGAAAAGAAAATCAATGCCATTAACAAGTTCTACTAAATTGCCTGAAACTTCAAAAAGTCGAGACATTGACTGGTTCAGTCTGTGTGTGAAAACAAATGGAATCAGTAATAAACTAAAAAAATTTTTTTTGCATAGATTTATATAACAAAGGTACTCATTGGTAATAAGGCACAAAAAGTCAGAGGAGGGGTGGAACAGAAAGAAGCCCAAGAAAGTCATTGTAATGAAAATGGGGATAACCATGAAATTAGATGCAACATAATCTACTCCAAAAAGCATTAAAAGATCTTACACCTAAAGAGTAAGAGAACATGTATTAAACATTAGGAAATCCTTTGCTTTGTTTATTCTGGGTTGTTAATTTCTGTGCACTATAAAGAAGCTGCCTTTTTGGTTTTGCAGCATATAAAACGCTATAAATCCATTTTGGCATCATAAACAATAAAATATTTTGTTCTAATTATTTAGGATTGGGTACTTTGGTTTGGTTGTACAAAAACACTAAAATACTATACCATGGTAAAAAAACAAAACAAAACAAAACAAAACAAAAAAAAAAAAACACTGTAACAAAAGTTAAATATGATTGTCTGTCCATTGCCTATATTTGGCCAAGTTTGGTGTTTGTGGCAGTTATTCTGTCTGCTCTGACAGAATAACTTCATTTGTTTTAGAATAGAAGTATTTCAAATCATATCCTGGGCCAAGAATACCATGACTCATTAGTTTATGTTCAGATGACCCACATATTACTCTTGATGCAAGTTCTACTCAATGTTTCACCAATTCCAGGGCCTCCTGTTCACCTGTGCCTTAAGAACATCTTTTTCTGTTCTTTATTTCCATGTGAGTCAACAGTCTTATTATTGGACTATACACTGGTCAGGACTAATGTCCACTCAGCTGGCCATGGCAATGGAAAGCTTGCATAAGTGTCTGCCTCCTTCCATGAGTCACTGTCTGTTCACGTGGGCTTTCTGTGTATGCGGGAGAAGCTATGGAGCATATCATCATCTCTCCATCTCTCCTCCATCGTTCCCTGTTGTGGATTCCTGTGAGATTCTGTGTTTGATTAAGCTCTGTTACCAGGTCAGTTGGCAGGGCTGGGCTCAGCGAGGGGCATGGTGTGTAGTACCTCGTCCAGCAGCTGCAACGCCCGGTGGAGATGCACCTCTATCCAGCATGGGGTTTGTTTGATGCTCTGACGTGGGTAATCCGGCCCCCAACCCTTCACAAAGCTCAGACGCAATATACACAGCCGACGCAAATCATCAACTCCTATGCCTGCTGCAGCAGAGAAACCTGAGGACAGACAAAACAATGCAGACAAATACTCCTAAATAAGTACACTACTTCACCTCAATAAAGGCCCTATATAAAATGTATGTGCATGCATTAGCCATTATGGTATGGTACAGTATAATACGTCTGTAATTTGAAGCACAGTGATTTATGTCGAACATGGCAATTAATACATCCTAATTTAAACACAAAGACACAGACTCACTGATGGCAGGGGCAATGCCCCCTACACTGCCAGGTCCTGGAATATTTCCAGCCACTGCTGCAGCCTGTGCAGCTGCAGCTGCTTGTGCAGTTGCTGCTTGCTGCTGCATCTGTCTATGGCATTGACGAAGATCAAATACCTAGACAGTTAAAGTATGAGGGCAAAAGGGTTGGGAGGATAGAAAGAACAGGAATTACATTCAATTTGTTACTTGGTACATTTGTTGTACATTTCCTATAGAATTTACTGGAAATTACTCATACCTGACTCTATTACCACACTGCATATAGGCACATTCCTTACCTCACTGATCACATAACTAACAATGCACACAACATGCATTAACATTATATTCATTACTTTTAAAATGTCTCAAAGGAAAGGAGAAATCCAATGGTACAATGATGCTTGACAAAATGATCCTTGTCCAAGAATTACAGCATTTTGTTTATAGTTGACATTTTAGTGCATATCTGTGTTTGATGCAGTGTTGATTTTACTTTGACATAAGCTCCTGGATAGATTTTGTGCACAGCATCCCCTGGTGCTCTTCCTGCCTCTCTGTCCAGGTAATAGCTCTGCACAAAGACAGCATGGTCACTGAGACATCGCATCCACACGTCTCCCTCTCCACGACACTCTAGCTGCACACCTTTACCAATGTGGAGCCTGAAACAGGACAGAAATCCAGAATGGGCAGGGAAGGAAAAAAATGTTGTCAGTTTTGGTGGAAATACTTAAAACCAAAACATAAAGAAGGTTTGAAAACATGTCAGTATAAGACTCCAGTCCCTGTGCATACTGTTCCTTTTAATTGCGCAACGTTTTGTTTTTTTTGTTGGATACTCTTACCGTGCTCGCTCACTGGCATCTGTGCGATGCACATTGCTCAGCTGCCCCAGACAGAAACGGTCTCCTCCGGATGGATCCACATAGCCATCTATAGTTACCAGTGGGCAATTAGCCAGGACTTTAAACATCTCTCCCACCTGGATATCCATCTCAAAGTATGAGATTGAGCACCAGAACTCTGGACCTTGAGGTATACATGAGAAAAAAAAAACATTCTGACTAAAAGACATAATAGTATGACCTAAAATTTAGAAATAGTATAACCTAAAATTTAAAGAATGTGTGTATGCACAGTTTAATGTACCTGGATGGTTGGAGACTGGCTGTGGGTATGAGGTTGGAGTGTGATGTTGAGACCCTGATGAGAACAGTAAATAGCAAATTAGATTAGAATTGAATAAAGATTGCTTCTATATAAACATTTTAGATGCTAGAAGGATTAAATGAAACAAGTGATTGACATACAAAAATGACCAGTGTGGTGGGGAGGACCTTGCTGGTGACTCCGTCCATTCTGCTGAGACCCCATTGGTGTATAGGAGGCAGTGCTTGTGCCTGTCCAGGTTGTTGCTGTGATGTTGGAGAAGACAGGTACACTAGTATTTTAAGATATGATTTTCTATAACAAGCCTGACATGAGCAAAGATCTACTATGATATTTGCCACTATACTAAAATTCATAAACAGACATTATTTTTATTTCTGTTTATTTATTTCAGAATGAAGACTACATTGCCATTACTCACTGTGGTAGGAGGTCTGTGCCTGTGTTTGTTTTGGGGTGCTGTAATCACCCTGATTGCAGCGATCTGCATCAGGTTGCTGGGCTGAGGTCTTGCTGTGTGTTGTTGTGTTTGTTGGTGTGTGTGTAGGGGTGGTGGGGGGAGAGCAGGATGCCAAAGACCTGCTTTGAGCAGAGGCGATTTGCAGCAGGCCCTCCGGATGGCTACTCTGCAGGGACATTCTGGAGCTGCTCGCTACGCAGAGACAGATCAAGAACTATTAATATTTGTGACCTTCTTACAAAATGGCAAATATCTGAAATCAAATATTTATGATTTATATAAATTATTAAACATGGAAATAAATGTACTAAGTTTTAGAGCACCTTATTTCAATATTTAATACGTCTTGCAATAAGCTACAGTGATTAAATAAAAAACAAACCAACAAAAAAAACTATTCAGCTCTTTACATGTCCCACATGTCCCACTTTAAAAATACACTGCTGGGATCACAGCGCAAGATAAGTTGTTGAAATTTTCATTTGCTATGCCCAACTGGATCTAATCTCAAATAATGTCATGAACGCAAGGTCTTAGAATCTGATAGTGGCACTTACAAGGTGGTGAGAGGGGCAGGCTGGGGTAGAGGGTTACTGAAGGAGGGACATGGCGATGGGGCTCTGGGGGTAGCTGAAGTGGGGGCAGCTGTTGGCTGTAGTGCTCTGGGGCATGATGTTCCTGCTGGGATGGCATTCTGGGTGGACCATCCATCTGAATACAGTCATGGATATACTCTTCCTTTATTGGCCTGGCTGTGGTGGGCAAGAGGTAGCAGTAAGTTATGGATTCTACCTGGGGTCATTCAGATATGATGAAACATTTGCTTTTGAAGAAACCTGCACAGCTTAATGTGTTCCATTCTACAGTACATTCCACATGATGATTAGTGAATTATTTCTGAGGTACTCTACATATTATAGGATTATAATCCAGTGTGTAATACATGTATATAGACAAAATAACAAAGCCTGTATCTTAAATGAATGAATCTATTTTAGACAAAAATGTAAATTGTTTTTGAAATCATCTAGCATTACCAAGGTAAAATATATGCTGTATAAAAAACAGACTACAGTTGTGCCTGAAAACTGAGTGGATTAGGGAGTGTGTAAAGCAGGCATTTAGCTGCGAGTTCCCAGATTACTCTGTGACAGGAGTGATCATCTAGCATTTCCCCAGGAGGCTGTATGTAACTGTGATAGATTTTGGAAATACTGAAAACTCACACTGAAGCATGGATTTTGTTGGTGGCATGCTAGGCATCCTAGAGCCAGCTGAATAATTTAAGAAAGGCTATTTAATAAGCTATCTGGCTGGGAAAATCTACATTTCTGTGCTTTATCTAGCTTAAGTAGAAAAGACTAGTCGGTTCAATGTTTTCTGTCTACAAATATGCTCATTCAGCTATTTCAAGAGCTTGCTACTAATATGCTGTGCTAATGTTTATCATATTATATGTAAAAACCGTCTGGGATTAACAGAAGAATGAAGCTTTTTGATAAGAATGAAAACTCTTGCACAGACCCAATTATTCTGCACCAGTCGGATATGTGGCAGCAAACAGACACAGACAACACAAATGATGTTTGGCTTTCTTACCTGTGGTATGCAAGCTTAGTCCAACTGCATGGGGAAAAAGCAGAAACACAAACAACAAAACACTTGCTGTAAAAAAGGTCATCTGGCAAAAGTGTTAATATACTGTAGTAACACACTGACTGTAATTTGGATCCTGAACATTGTATTTTGCTATGAGAATCTGGTTTAATTGTTTTGGAGTCTTGATTTAATTTACATCATTCTGAGATTTCTTTATACTTGATGTATATAGCAGGTATATACATTGTAAAAGAAATTTCACAAATTCCATATAAGCCTTGCCATGCTTCATATTTGCGTCTGCATTTCTACTCTTATTTCTTATTCTCTTATTATCATATTTTCCTGTTGATATGTTTTTCAGTGAGGACCACACATACCGATGCCTGGAGACACCACCCGTTCATAGTGATAGGGGTTGACACATACGTTGTCGTACTTGAGATCGAAGGCATACTGGCAGAATTTGACATGTTTGAGCTCGTTTTTGTGGAGGTCTGGCCAACGCCACAGTCGAGCGTATATAACATGAGGAAAGCCTTTTCGCCCTGCTACCTGCAGAGATATACAGACGAGAGGGATGGGGAGGGTTTTTTACAGGTATGACAAGGTTCATGTAGAAGAAAACCAACAAGACAAAATCCAACAAGAGGTTTGTGACTACAAAGCTAACAGGGTGTATGAAAAGTAAGCTGAGGGCAGAAAAGACGAGCAGCAAAAGTAATGTTTTTCAACAATTCCCATCACATCCCAACTCTATGAAAGAAAAATAAGTTAGTGTGAAAAGCTAAAAGGACAATGAACCAATACAATAAAGTAAAAAGTAAAAACAGAGCCCAATTCCTTACAGTGAACATCGTTACAGCTCACAGTGAGTTCATACACAGCCTTCAGCTCTAACACTGCATGATTCAGCCTGACTCAGCCTTTCCTACAGCATTTTGTTAGCTTGTGAAGGACAAGTTAAGAGAGATAATGTCATGTGTGTATTTTGTAAATATATGAAGGAAGATAAGAATAAACGTAGTATATGTTTTGTTCCCACCCAATAAGGTTGATTTCCAGAAAGAATTAGGCTTGGTATTTACTTTAAAACTTATGTTAACTTGCACAGAAATTAAAGTTTAGAACTAGACCAACACATCTTCAATAAACACACTGCCTAAAATATAACTTAGAAATACTGTGAACACATGCCTAAAGCTTGTGTAGATTGTGTACATACTTCAAATACTGACACTCTTAGACATATGCCCACACACACACACACACACACACACACA
>JAOTRN010000046.1:20501970-20512430 GCA_028566695.1 Bagroides melapterus | reverse complement strand
TTGCTATCCCACCATCTGTTTAAAAAATATTTTACTGTACTTAGCAATTTCTGTTACACTGATTCAAAGATGACTGAATTGTTATGAATCAGTATTTATCCATTTAGCAGCATGAATTATTAATGTATGACTAGTATCACCCAAAGTGGCAAATGACTTTGTGTGACCAAGGAAATAATGTATATTAAAAATTTGAGAGAATTTCAAATTTATTTTTTTACCTTAAGGAAGAGTTAAATCTGCTTTGTTATTTATGGGCCATCGTTTTTTTTGTAGGGTTAGACAATGTTTTGATTAAAAAAAAAACCTTAATCTTTTAACTATACAAAGGTCAGAGCCTGATTCAACAACAGCAGGGGCCTTATATAAACAGAGGAGGACTGACACAAAGTAAAGGATTAAGAGGAGCTCTCAGAGGCAAAGGTAAATGATATAATAACATTACAAAATGTTAGAATTATGTACTGAATGCACTATTCATTCAGGAGGATGAGGTTTGAGTTCACTTTTTAATACAGATACTAGAAAAGGTTTATTTCAGTGAAGTGCTGTATGTTTCGTTTGAGTATTGTATTCAGCAGCTTTCATTGACTTAAAAAGGCCTTAAAAAAAAGGCCTAAATGCATTTGTGTAAAAAACTGTGCGAATGGTTTTCTAGTTTAGGGAACACCATAGAGAACTTTGCTAATCATTGCTCAGCATTCAGGACTTTTCTAGCTTATACCTTTCAAATAATTTTAAGCAAACTTTTGAGCAGGAAGTTTTGCTTCTGTATACAGACTATATATTGTTTATCTAAGCAGGTAGAGCCATGCTATTTGAAGGCCGTGGCTCAGCTGGAAGAAGTGCTAGACCAGACTGTCGCCCTCTTCCTACTCGAGAGGAGCTGGATGCAGAGCTGGATGAATACATGTCCATGACCAAGAGTCAACTGGATGCTCAGCTGGATGCATACATGGCTGAAGTAGACCCTGAAGACCTACTGTAAAGAAGCCCTCACCCCATGTGGTGATTTTGTATTTTTCTTTTCTTATTTATTTTTTTTGTATTCTCTTTACAGTTTGATATTGTCAAGGTGTAATTGTTTGAGGAGACTGCATTGTATTTTCCACAATTTATACATTAAAGAAACTTGTTATTGCAGCATGATTTTTGGCCTGAAAATGAAAAAAAAAGAATGGAAACCTCAATTACTGAAGTGTTACAGAAGCTCATACATGAGTCCTGTGTCCCTTTTTTTTTGGTACTATTGATCTTTGGTTTTTGCATCAATTTGAACAGATATGAGAAGATTTCAGGTCAATCTAGAAACTCTAGTTTCATTTTTTTTGGACTCGTGGTCTTGTTAAAAGAATTGGACAATTTAAAACAATATTCTCTATGCTGTTTGCCAAATTTCCAAAGTCAATATGTGTGTCTTTCCCTATATATACATACATACATACACAATCTCATGTTCAGGGTGACACACCAGATTACATGATCTGTTGGGGGCCTAATAATCTGGTCGGGTGCTGTGAAGTTTTGTACTGAAAAATAATAATTGTATAGAGCTGCTACCTCTGTAAAATATTGATGCCTTTATATGTTCACTTAAATATCTTCAAATATATTGTTAAGAACTGTATCCTGCAAGTACTGCATTAAACCCAAGCACTGTGTCTATGGTGACAAGAATATATTGGGCTCATCTGCTATCATTAATAATTATTTGCAGGCTTGTTTTCCTTTGTTTTGTTTATTTTTTTTTATTTATTTTAATTTAGTACATCTAAAACACAACCAGGTTCCACCTCTAAGTTATTTACATGAGGGTTGGTTTGTTCATTACATTTGAAAAGTAATTCCATCTCACTATATCACTTGGCTCATGTTAAACATAGTGCTATTGTTTCAAGTTGACTATTAGTCAGAAGATTGTGGCAATGTGACATGTGACAATGTGCTGTAAAGATCTGTTCATATTTGCCAGTCTGTTTAAAAGTTTGTGTACACTATAACCATACACCATTGTGTACAATACGGCCACTATAGCCATATCTTTCCATTTATTTAATAAATGTTCATTCACTCAATAAAACCAGACTTTTTTGTACATCTAGAATTTACTACTGAGAAAGGTTTGATATATATAAACATCTAGCAAAAGAAATTGAAAAGTTTGTGAGGCTGGAATAAATTGGTCATCTGCATTAAAACTGCATCAAATTTAAAATTGGTTGACACACTTTATGTACATGTATACAACACAACCATGTTTCTTGTATGAACACATTTGTGCCTCCGCAGAAGATTTTTCTGTTAGCGTATTTTTCATAGTTGACAATTGACTTGAAGTTAGTTGATGAAACCTGAACCGCTACTGAGATATGATCTGGGATTTCTACAAAAGAGCAACTTGATGCAGGATTATAGCATTTTGTTACATGACTCAATGTATTTGATTTTAGCAAGTGTAGCAAGCTGAATCATGAGGTCTGGAAAGTCAGTTGTGCAGTGTACTCTACATAATTGGCTCTATAATTATCCATGAGTGTGAAGTACATCAGCAAATCAGATGAGTAATTGAGCTTGTCTCATTATAGAAGATGATCTGCTCACAGAGTGCTGAAATGCAATTTGAGATGGAAGGCCTTCATCATGGCCTAGTCTGATAATCACTGAGTGGAGAGGGTCAGTGTCATTCCACTCTGATTGTTGTGGTAAAATAAAAACACAGATCTTTTATCTTTTATGGTAAAATAATACTGATCTGTTAGAGAGGTAAAATAATAGTGTTGAGATGTAATGGTAGGGAATTAGGTCTGGTGCAGTTGTACTATTTTTATTATATTTTTATATTTATATATATATAGTCTTGAAGACTGCTTTCAGTGAAGTTGGTGGATTAAAAAACTGGTTCTAACTAACCCAAATCTTGGCCATTTTCAAGAAAGTTTATCAGCTGAAAAAATGACGTTTGGGAAGTAATTTTCCCTCTCAAATAGAATAAAATATTCAGATATTTATGACTATGCAGTTATTCACAGACTTTAAGTGCTCTTGTAATCTTTTATGACTTGTTTGTGTGTTTGTGTGTATGTGTGTGTGTTTATGTGTTGGTGTGTTTCTTAGAAATGAGAACATGCTGGACGGAAAGATAATACAGAGTAGTACAGGGTTCTGCCACTAGGCGGCTTAAAAAGGCAATTGCTAAGATAAGCCATATTTTTATATAGTGCTTCTGAAGGTCCTTCCGAGAAACTCTTGAAAATCAAATGATGTAATATTACAGAAATAAATGACTTACTCTAA
The DNA here is from genome assembly GCA_028566695.1 of Bagroides melapterus. NCBI lineage: Eukaryota > Metazoa > Chordata > Actinopteri > Siluriformes > Bagridae > Bagroides > Bagroides melapterus. The sequence continues at coordinate 20,509,136 of JAOTRN010000046.1, read as the reverse complement.
ACTGGGTAATGAATCATTGTTTAGGTACTTGATTCATCATAATCAAAACAGTTAAAGTTTGTTTTATATTGTAGATAATCACTTGCTGTTTAGTTGTTATTCCTGTTCAGTTCATAAGTCTGAGATTTTTAAGCTTTTAAATTTTTTATTTATTTTTTATTTTTTTAGTAACAGCAGAGCTCTGATAGTTCATTGCAAATCACTAAAAGCAGAGACATGACAGATATGACAATGAGGGATCTACATTTTATAAGTGCAATTAGGTGAAATTATAACATGAACTAACTTGTCTTGTGGATGTTCCATGACATTATTAAAAACAACAAAATAACTTTGTTGAATTGACTCATTGTATTTGTTAGGCCACATTGCTGTGGTAAAAAAAAAACTTGGCGATTGTGCACTTTTTGAAGAAGAGTCCTTTATTCTGTCACATAGACATTACAGCACAGTGAAATTCTTTCTTCACGTTTCCCAACTTTGGAGGTTGGTGTCAGAGTGTCGGGTCAGCCATGATATGGCACCCCTGGAGCAGTGAGGGAGCCTTAACCACTTGAGCCACCACTTTACAATTGTACCCCATCATCATTTTACAGTGGGGTCCAAAAGTCTGAGAGTACTAAGGTAAACAATTCTATTTTTTCTTCATATTTAATGGAATACAACAATTTTCATTACAAATTGGATTGACAGCCACTTGAGTGAAATGTGAAAATTCATTCATTAAAGTTTCTAAGTATAATAGGCATAATCCCAACAATCTGATTTTGGCTACATTTTTTAATCAACATTACACCTTATCTCCTCTCTTGCTATATACTGGGAAATGATTTAATATGCATAAGCCGTGTCTGTTGATTTTCAGGTGATTTGTTTAGGAGCCCTTTCCTGAAGAAAATCAGTTCATGTTATATCTCCATCTAGTGAACAAAGTGGTACAAAAGTTTTGGTTGGACTGCAATTCAGTTTATGACTTGTTGTCAAATGTAAATGTCTGCTTTCTTCAGTCTTTAGCCTTTCACCTTTCAAAAATGAAATAAATCACACTATATGATGTAGCCTGATCTTCTAATTGTGTTAGACAATTCATTGCACAACGCTTGCTGCACAGGCAGTGATATCACCTCTCTTAGAACATTTACTGTAAACATGACCTTCATGCAGTTAACTAATAAGCCAATCATGTGGCAGCAGCATCTGCATAAAATCAGCAGATCAAAAATCATAATGAAGAAGAAATTTTTAGACTGCTATTGTCAAACTACATGGCTCGAAAGCAATTATTCAAAACACAAATGCGATAGTTTAATATGTTCAATGTTCAATATTGTACATTTCTTGATTCTCGTAAAATATAAATTATTTTTTTCCTATTTAGGCCTGGACATGCGTGTTTCCATGTGGTGTTAAGTATCAGGGTTCTTACAAGATGAGGATTACTTTAAACACTAAATCACATTCAGTTCAACATGGTTTCAGCAAAATAAAACTGTTCCTGGCATAGAGGTGGATGATTAAAGATGTGTGGGGGAGCCAGAATGAGAAGGTTAATGCTTGTTTCCCTTTTCAGTGTGAAAATACAGCCAGTACCAGTAACAGGAAATGTGATTATCAGCACCATTCTGGAAGGTGAAATAAGGTTATGGACAGCTGAATAATTATTGATTTCTTTATTTTCCTTCACTCTAGTCTCTCTGCTTTCTACTGTGCTAGCATATCTGCCAATCTATAATCTATTCTGTGCATCTAATCACATTATAAATACATTATGACTTTAATTTTAAATATGATTCTGTGTATAATGAAATACATATATACTGTATAGTTAAAATGTTTGCCAAATTTGCACACACTGCTTACATGGTATTGAGACCATGTATGTAGACTCCATGTAGACACTGATTTTTTTTTATTTTTGTCATGTATGCAGACAAAATGATTTCTCAGATCTTCTTTTGATGGACTGATATTTTCCAGCCAGCTTCAATGACACCTGCAAAGTGAGTCATCAGCAGTGATTAAGAAGTTGTATGTGAAATACAGTCTTGGGTGTAATGAACTCATTAGAAGCTGAATAAACTAATCAGTAAAGTTGACTCCTTTCTCTACTGCGAACTGGATGACATGGAGGAGGTGTTGAAAAGGCTGATGGTGGACAGAGGATCTGTGCAGAGTCTTCAGTTTTACTCTGTAAATAATTTGAGCTGTTCATAATCATATACATCCATTTGTGTTTGTGAGTATTTGAGAGCACGGTGGCTTGGTGGTTAGCACGTTTGCCTCACACCTCCAGGGTTGGGGGTTTGATTCCTGCCCCTGCTGTGTGTGTGGAGTTTGCATGTTCTCCCTGTTCCTTGGGGGTTTCCTCCCCCGGTCAAAAGACATGCATAGTAGGTTGATTGGCATCTCTAAATTGCCCGTGAGAGTGAAAGTGGCCCTGTGATGGACTGGTGACCTGTCCAGGGTGTACCTTGCCTTTGCCCATAGATGGCTGGAATAGGCCCCAGCTGATCCCTGTGACCCGGGTAGTCCTGGAATAAGCAGGTATGGATAAGACAGACAATATTTGAGAGCTTAATGTGTAGTGATCTTGTGTGAGTCCTTCTTGTGGCTGTTGTAACACCAGATTTCCCTTTTGTACTCTACTCTTCTCTAATTGGCTGGAAATATGGCGTGAACCTATCAGGACATTGCTACACTTAATAAAAATCACAAATGCAACTGCCTACCTTCCTCTTTTTTTAATAAGGCATTGATCAAACCTAATACTTATACTGTCAGGTATTATGAAATGTCAGGTACTATGCAAGGATACGTTTTCATTGTTTCTTTATTTTGATAATCATTGTAAAACAAGATGTTATCTTGATAAAAACTTATGCGCATACAATTCCAGCTATCTCCTGGAAAATCACTTCAGTTTAGCACCTTGTTGACCATGCAGTAGCACACATTTTAACACATCCATAATTCATACATAAACACAGGTGCATTGCTGTAATATTATACCTTCATAATGTCCAGAGTGTCAAAACAAGAGAAGAGGAGTTTACTACCTTTAAAAATGGGACTTTGCTGCACAAACATTGGAGTAATTCTGGTTATATCAACATTTTTGTAGAAATTACAGATCTATATTTAAATAACTGAAAGAGGCAGCTTCTTAATGTATAATGTCAAGACAACTTACACACAGAGAAAATTACACTTTTCACAGGATTTTAATATTTAAATGTTTATTAATGTTATAATGTTCCACAGAATCACCAACTGATTAAAATTATTATAAAATGATGACAATATTGTACCGGAAATGTTATTTTGTGCACAGAGCAAGATAATCAAAGGGAAAACAGAATGACAAAATCGCAAAAGAACACTGCCAAGTGACTACTGCACAGGTCATCCAAAATTTCCCTTATTTATCTCCAACAAAAAAAAAAACAGGAAATTTTCTGGAGCCGACCACAGAAATTGGACAAATTGGGCATTATTGGACAAATTTTGGCCTTTTATCACAATTTACTTGTGCTTGGTGGGGTGGTTTTTAAAATAAAAGATCTTTGTTTAAGAAACTGTGCAGTTACTTATTTTCTAACTAAAATCAATCATTTTAGTTAGAAAATATATAATAGCTTTAAAATAACTGTAATGACAAAACACACTTGATTATTTACACAAATTATCAGTTAAGACATACCTCGAATCAGGCCATGGCTCCATGAAGGGGCAAATTGGGCCCAAAATCTGACATGAAATCGTCTAGTGCGTAGCCAGCCTTAAGCCACAAAGGTTTGGTTGGAGGTTTTCATTCCTGTCAAATAGGAGGCGCACTTGATTGGAGACAAAGAACTGATTAAACAAATCCTGCTGGATTGGATGGAAAACTGTAAACACTTTGTATGCAGCAGGATTGCACACTGGATAGGATGCCAGTCTAGCACAGGGCATCATTTGCAGACATACAATCATAGAGTAATTAAAACAAAGTGCAATTTGAAGTCAGAATTCACTGACATGATTTTGGGTGGTTGGAGGAAACCAGAGAATTCAGAGAAAGCCAGCAGACGTATGTGGCAACAATAGCCACTATACCATTTTTCCACCCTTATAATGCATTTGTATACTTTTAACCAGTTCATGGAATATTGAAAAATGCAGTAGTGAGTAAATAAACACAGATGAGTATATCTAGTATATATAGATTTATCGTAACTGGAATAACCTACAGTTGAGATCAGTCAGAAATCAGGGGAGCCTGAGCAAATTGAAAGTGAAGTGAATGTAGTTTTCAGCTTGAGGATTCTGGGAGAAGTATGTTTGTGGAGCACACAAACATCTTAATGCCATGGTGATAAACGCACATTATTGTGTTAAAAGGCTGTCTGGCACCTAATACTCAAGGCTATTTTACAAAAATAACAATATCATATTTGACTTATAATGGCTACATGACACATTGCTGGTTGTTACAATGATGTTTACAAGGAGAAAAAAGATCTCAAACAGATTCTGCTGTTAGCTCCTAGAAACCAAAGCTTAGCTTTTTTTCTCAGTCATCATTTTTAATCTAAAAGGTGACACCACAACTGAATTATGAAGATATCATGTTAATTATAAAGTTTAATTAGCATGTAGTGTGGAATTTTCTGTTTTCTTTGCCTGAGACAGTGATTGCAGCAGAGGACCACAGACACAAATATACACAGTTATATTTATAGACAAAAAGTAAAAGATGTTTTCTTGCATTTAGGAATCATTTCTGTCAAATATTTTAAATCAAATCATTTGTATCAAGAATCAAATATCTTGAGCCAGAGCTAATGTATGCTCATGCTTATATAACCCTGATTTGGCAGAATGCTCCATGATCTCGCCTCCCTTTGACCTTCAGAAATGTCTCTAGAGAGAGCGCTCCCCATTAAGGAGGATTTTCCTGTTGGAGAACAGAGCTAAACAGCATTAATGTCTAATTTTATATAATTTTATTCACACACAAAATGCTGTTTACTAATAGTTAAACAGGAATGCCAGTGCTTGGCAAGTTACTGAACAGATTTTTTTTCTCTCTGTGGTCTTTTCAGACTTCATGTTGTTGAACTGAAATAATTGTGACTTTTTTAAACAAGGAAATTGGCTGCTGAGTGACTAAAGTAAGGACAGAGAGGAAGATAAGGCAAATTGAAAGAGTAGGGGAGGGGGTGTGCACTATTGTGTTGCATCCTGTTTTGGTAACACTATCCATCAGTCTGTGCTACTCTCTCTGCATGGTCGACAGAACGAATCCAGTGCACTCTATGCACAACCCATTTTTGATTTTTGATGACTTTTTTCTTACTGTGACTAAGTTTATGATGAAATGTGAAATTATGGGTGCTGTTTTAATATTTTATATACATAAAATTTTGTTTTATTTTATATAGCAGAAAAAAGATATAGCTTATTTTATGCACAAAGATCATGTGACAGCATGAGTAGAGCAAATATATAAAACACACTCTACCAAAGAGAATAACTATGCTTTTGCAAATCTGAGCTTTGTTCAGCTACAATAAATGAGGAAGTTTACCAAGGGTTGTTTGTGTGCCTTCTGGGAAAGATATGAGCTCAGGGCAAAGCCAGGGAGATTTAGAGCAGGCATCTGACACTGGTTATATGGCATCCTTCCATTATAACTGCTCCCTTGCTTTTATGGTTCAGTAGTTATTATTTTATTGATTTATAAATGCCATGCATAGTCACTAGCAGGGGAGGAAGAGGGAAAGATGTTGATGGGAAGAATTAAACCTTCCGGGTAAATGAATCATATTTTACATTTTGCCGAAAGAAAGCTTAATAGAAGTGTGGTGTACGTGAAAGCATTTAAGAAACATTAACTTTTTACATAAATAATGTCTCTTAAATGATTTCACGTACACCACACTTGCTTCAGTGCAGGCCTACACAATTCATATTAATACACAGAGGAGTAAAGAAAAGATAATCAGAGTGGGAAAATTTTTAAAATCGTAGTGAGTATTCTTTTTTATCCTGCAGTTTTTAGCTGATGTGAATGATACAGAGCAGAACCATTTAGCTCATTTATCATTCTCTTTCACAAAGTCTCTCCCTTTTCCTCTCCCTCCCTCTTGTGGAAAGAGAGAGGACATTAGAAAGAAAGATATGTGAACTTAGGTGAACACAAACACATTCTCAGTCATGCAGTATTACTCAGGCGCCTCTTGCTCAGGCAGCTGTTCAGTCAGGATCCCCCAGCTTGTTGCAGAGCCCAAAGTATGTTGCCTTATTGAAGATTCTGCCCTCCAGCTCTTTACTGCAGGTGATGAAGAGTTTTCAATGCTGTTACTTCAATCCAGGAGCTTCAGGAATGTTGACAGCATAAGAAGGCATTTACCCAGATCTTCCAGGGTCATAATGAATGACTGACTCTTTGGCTCAGTGTGTCGTGTGGATGTATGGATTTATTGGCTTCTGTGGATGATTTAAAAGTATATCATTACACTATTTGGAGGTATTTGTTATTGTGCAAACCACCAGAGTTCTTTACTAACAAAATGGAACACTATTTTTTTTCAGTACAGGTAAAACCTCACTATGGATGATTTGCTTGATTCTTTGCCCTCCCTATATAGTCTGATTATTTTCCCTACAACCGTGTACACTTCTGAAATGTGAAACCACTCCCCCACTGTGATTCACTGATTCATCTGATCCGACCCTCCCTCCCTCTCTCTCTCTGTCTCTCTCTCTCTCTCTCTCTCTCTCACTCACTCCCTCACTCACTCTCTTCCACCAGCTATAGTGATAGCAGCAGTGGAGAGTCATAACCACCCCAGCTCCTGCACAGAGCAGAGCCTGACATGGAAATAACCTGTGATTTATTTTATTTAATGTAAACTGAAGAAATCAACCCTGATGTAAGAGCTTTGCCTGGGCATGACCCACACAGTGCTAAAGAAAGCTGAAAGTTATTGAGAAGCTGTAATGTGCTGCGTACATTCTCATCAGAGCTGCCCATGTGGGTAAGTGGATTGTAATAGGATAGAACTGGCTGATGGATAAATGGCTAAGATAATGGAAAATGTAGGGAAGTGCTTTTGGAAATTCTTCTACACCATTACCTAAGAACATTTCCAAGTATTACTATTTGATGATGCTTATAGAGA
>JAOTRN010000046.1:20478104-20489098 GCA_028566695.1 Bagroides melapterus | reverse complement strand
GTGCAAACATGTGCAAATGTAACCACATTATGTTTTATTTTATTTTTCTAATGGTTTTCATGTAATTGTTTTATAAGGTTGTAAAAATTCTGTCATGATTGATCTCGGTTTATTTACACCACAAAAGCCTGCCATTTTAACAGTGATATGCAGACTTTAGATTAGTGATGGATGCTTAGTATACTATGATTGACATATACAGAAATGAGGGTCACCAAAAATTGGTGTCAATATTTTGTATTTAATAACCTGTATTCTTGCCTTTTCTCTTTTTTTTAGTTGTGTTTGTATGCTGTACTCCAGATATCTTTCGGCAACTAATGGTGAACTTTCGCAAAGAAAATCTTCCTCATGAGGAATTTGTCTTCATCTACATTGATGTTTTTGGAAGGACTGTGGCATCACAACCTGCCCAACCTTGGGCCAGAGGAGATGCTGATGATGACATTGCAAAAGAGGCATACCAAGTAAGCCTGAGGAGAAACTTCTAAAATGTACAGTGTACAATGTGCCTGCATTGAATCAAAATGTATTTTAAAATCAACAGGTGACAAAGAGAGGGGAAAGATAGATTAAGAGAAGAGGTAAAAAATGGAAAGAGAACAGAGCAGCACGCAGTTTCAGCATCAGGGATTTGCTTACAATGATAATAAGCAAATCAGCAAAGACCTTGCTCTTAAACATTGGACAATCATTGACATAAAAAAATACAAGAGCCATACAGAGAAAAACATTTAGAAATATAAAATACTGTCTCTGAAAAAAGAATGGTTTGAACTTGGCAGAAATTTCATCTTTTTTTTTATTTTGTATTCAACATTGTTTTTTCGTCCAGAACATGTTCCCTGTTAATTAGTGGATAATGAAAAGCACAAATTATATTTCATACTGTTTGACATCTGATTGGAGTTACTTGATCATCTGCCATTTTTTTTTAAATCAGCAGCCAGGCAATATTCCTATGCTGGCAATATTCCTTACAAGTGTGACTGACCAGTGCAAGTTATAGTCTTTCCTTTATTCTTTAAGTGGCACAGAACAGCTAGCAGTTTGAACATGTGACTTTCTGCAGTTACAAGACAGTTGCTTCTGCTTAAGCTGATCTGTGGCAAAGCAGCACAGGAGACACCTGATATTTTCATTTTGTGATGTAGATTTAATTTAGTTATTCGTTAACTCTTATCTCTCACATAGATGATTAAAAGAGTACACATTCCTCCTGACTGCTCCTGTTCACACATATGCTAAATTCCTGCCACCAAATTGTTTACAGAGGGTGTTTTATGGATGAAAATATTTTGGAAAAAAAAATACTTTTTGAAAATCATGATCAAACATTCTTACATGTGACAGTGTTTTATCAGGGTCTTTATTGTTTCTTTTTTTTTAGAGCGTAAAAATCCTGACCTACAGAGAGCCACAGAATCCAGAGTATAAAGACTTTGTCACTGATCTGAAAGCAAATGCAAAGAAGATGTTCAATTTCACAGTGGAGGACTCTCTGGTAGGTTATGTTTGCTATCAATATTTGAATATGATGGAATTTGTGTCTTTTGTCTGTGTGGGTTTCCTACACATTCTCTGGTTTCCTCCCATCTCTCCAAAGCATGCCAGTAAGTGGATTGTCTATAGTAACTCGCCCTGATGCGTGAATGAGTTTGTGATTTTGTGTGTGTGGTGCCTTGCAATATACTATTGTCCCATCCCAGATGTATTCCCGGTGCATGCCACAGTGTTCCCAGGATAAATTCAGGATCTTTCACGACCCTGACCACAATGCTAACTGAAAGTGAGTCAATGAGAGTGAGTGTAATCAAGCATGACTCATCATACTGACAAAATATGAGAATGGCTTTGACATTTTAAATGACTTATAATTCTATTTATTATGTATTTATTCTACTAAGTGCAAATGGCTTTATTTTCTCTTAAAAAAATAAAAGGACATGCATAAATATACAATAAATATTCACTACTATTATTAGAGTAAAGTCAACCATCTTTGCTTTTTTGATAAGATTATCAATTTCCCTATGCCCTGACAGTTTAGCTTTAGCCAGTTTAGCCCTGCGCTAAGAGATTTTAGCCCTGTTCTTCCATTCTTTTTTACTTAGTATCCACGTTTTTCCATAATTTACAGAAAAAGACCTGAATAAAAGACCTAACTTTATTTTATGTTTATTACATTTATGGCATTTAATAGACACCCTTATCCAGAGTGAATTACATTCATAGCTCATTTTATACAACTGAGCAATTCAGGGTTAAGGGTCTTGCTCAGGGGTCTAGCAGCAGTAGTTTGGTGGATTGGGAAACAAACTCACAACCTTCCAATGGGTAGACCAACACCTTAACCTTGTGAATGATGAATAGATCGAAGGATAGATAGAAGGATAGAAAATTGTATAAGCAAAAGGGGATTATGTGTGGCAATTTCATGCACATATTAATGAACAACTAAAAAGCAGCTTGCGGAAGTCTGTTCCGCCCAGTTTGTTTGGTTTTAATAATGGCAATGTTGATCACAATCCTGCCTCAGTATATAGACATAATCAAAATGTTTCTTTATCAAATCATCACTTAAACAAACCCAAAATATATCTAAAGTAAGCAAAAACTCAAAAGATAAGAAGAAGGAAAGAAAACAAAAAAAACTGTACCCATAATCAACCAATAGAAAGAATGGATAAATATATACATATAAACACAAACTACAAACACCTTGTGTGTATCTGTGTTTTGTTCTTTTGTTTTGTTCTACACTTTGGCTTCAAGCCAACACCTATTCTTACACTTGCACATTTTGTACACTGTCAGGGAGTTTGTAAGATCAGTGTCAGTGTATGATTAACCAGTATAATGATCATCAGTTTCATATGTAGGCTGAAACACAGTCATTAACTGAAACCTGAAAAAGAAACAGCTGTATTGGAGGCTTTAAATTGGGTGAGGAACAGCCAAACTACTAAGTGAGGTTGTGAAAGACAGTTTCATGTCACAGGTCATACACCATGGAAAGACTGAGCACTTCAGACTGAGGTATCTCCCAGGCAAAGATTTCGAAGCAGACTGGGCTTTAAAGATGTGCCATTCAAGCTATTTTTAAGAAGCACCAAGAAATGGGCAATGGTGAGGATAGTACAAGCAGAGATCGGCCAAAGAAACTTAATGCAGCAGAAGAAAGACAGATAAAACTCTACTTGACAATAGAAGATGTCCAGCAGTGCCATCAGCAAAGAGGTAACAAGTGGGACCCAGGTACTGTATATCCATCTGCTTTCCAGAGAAGTCTAGCCAGAAGTGGTCTTCATGGGTAGACTGTAACCAAAATGAGACATTAATGACATGGAAACAAGACTAAGACTCAACTATGCACAAACAATAGCAGCAGAACTGGACAAATGCATCAAAATGTGAAATATGGCTGTAACAGGATGCAGGCTGTTCACCTGGAGAGAGGTAAAATAATTAGCCTCTAGCTAGCTAGCTAGCTTGCTAGATAGATAGATAGATAGATAGATAGATAGATAGATAGATAGATAGATAGATAGATTATTGATCTCAAAGGAAATTCAAGGCAACTATGAAACACAGGCAACAGTGAAGCAGGATGGAGACATGTTTTGGGGCTGCAATTATGCAAAATGAGTTAAAGATTTCACCAGGATTAATGGTGTCCTCGATGCTGAGAAATACTGTACAGGCAGATACTTATCCCTCATGCAATACCATCAGGGAGACATCTGATTGGTTACAACAAATATTTACTTGATATGGAAAGTATTCTTACTTTACAGCATTTTTTCTCAAATGCCCAAAACATTTACACAATACTATGTGTATGTATATATCTTTATTGTATAATGAGAACAATGTCTATTTAATATTTTTTAATATCATTTGAGAGTACATTGAAATATGAATTTGTTCTGCAGATGAACATAATACCAGGAGGCTTCTATGATGGCCTAATGCTGTATGCTCATGCATTGAATGAGAGTTTAGCAGAGAGTCAGGGACAACTGTCAAGAGAAAGCATCACCAAAAGGATGTGGAACCGAACATACTATGGTGAGTCTCTCTAAGAAAACTGCATAATTCCTGTTGAAATCTGTTTACACACAGAACACACAGTGTCAGAGTTACCTTTTGTCCATAATTAACTTAGATAGAAATGGCTTAGAAAGAAAAATATCTGCCTATTGTACAGGCTGGGTACTATATGCAGGGTAAAAGTTTAAAAGTTTTTTTTTCTCATTGACCTTAGGGATGAAAAAAAGGCTAAGTAGTAGAAAAAATAAATAATAGTAATAAGTTGTGGAATACACACAGCCTTCTGTGTTATATTTGGTGTCACTTATTTCATTTATAAACTTCAGGCATCAGTGATTATATTATCTATTATTAATTATTTATTATTATTAATCATTATCTATTATTATATAATTGATTATTAATTCTAATCTGTGTGTCCACTGTGAGATAGCCCAACCAGCAATAATGATTTAAATCTATGGCATTGCTTTTTGTTCACCCATCTATACACATCTCTTGAGCAAATGACAGGACATAAATGAGAACTGTCGAGCATCAAAGCTACTTTCTCTCCCTCTTTGTGGCTGTCTTACCTCTCTCATTGTGAAGGTGACTTATTTTGAGACTATAAAAGTCCACTTGCCTACCAGATAGTTTATTTTTGAATGCATGTCTTCCTTGATTGTTAGGTCATTGGCTACCTGATATTTACTGTGAGCTTTACTAGACCTCTGATCAATAAGATCACCCAAACAAATCTGCAATGTCTCATCTAGAGTTCATTATTTTTGTCTTTGTGTAATCTGTTTTTATCTCTGTCTTCCCTACATTAATCACTTTGTCAGGATCTGCTCTGTGTTTTTATTCTATGTTGACTTCCTTGTTGTGTCTTTGTAAATCATAGTCTTGATGTACTTGATAAGTGCAGACTGTACTTGGTAATTTTTAACTGAAGTCAGAATGTAAACACAGTAACTCTACATACCACATTGCTACCATTCCTTTTGTTTTCCGGTCACAATGACACTAGAACTGACACATATATTATACTAAATTATATTCAGTACACTTTATTTTCCCCTTTATGACTTTTAAAATTAAAGACAAGTCAAACATTTTTCATAGACCTCATTCAGAACAACAGAAGCTGACCCAAGGTGACCTCTTAGAAATAAGACATACATTGCGCAAAAAATTAAGGAAACAGGTAATCCTCACAGAAAAACACTAAGTCATTTAAACTTTAAGGATATGTCTGTCCTGTTAGGAAGCATAAATGTTTGTGAATCATTTTCACCTGCTTTGGTGCAAATGAAAGTGACAACAGATGCACATGAGAGGAAAGAGCAAGACAACCAACAAAAATGGAATGGTTTTTCAGTTGGAGGCCAGAGAGAATTGCTCTCTCCTTATCATGTCTGACTGATTTGTCTATAGTTTTGTGTCCTTGTCACTATTTATAGCATTGAGGAAGTATCTAAAACCCAATCAGGTTGCACAGGTAGTCCAGCTCTTCCAGGATGTCACATCCAAACATAGTGTCACAAGGCAGTTTGGTATGTCTACAAGCAGTTTCAAGAGCATGGAGGAAAGTGCTGTAGAAGGCAACAACCCAGTACTACAATAAGTGTCTGCTCCTTTATGTAAGAATAAACAAGAAAAACACTGCCCAAGCTCTACAAAATGACATTGTGCAGACTTTTGGCATGCATGTTTCTGAACAAACTGTCAGAAACAGACTCCATGAGTGTAGCATGAGGTTTTGATTACCTCTAGTGGGACCTTTGCTCATTGCCAAGCCTTGTGCAGCTTAAATGGCATTTAGAGAACATCAGAATTGGCAGGTCTAACAATGGTGCCCCGTTCTCTTCAAAAATGAGAGCACGTTAAGAATGAGCACATCTGACAGCTGTGAAAGAGTCTGAAGAAACTCCTTTACTACTGTTAGGTACTTTGATGACATCCTCAAAGCTATTGTCAGACCTTATGATGGTGGAGTGGACCCTGGTTCCTCCTGGTGCATGGCAATGGCCAGAGTGTGTAGGTAGAGTCTGGATGATGAAGGCATTGGCATTGAATGGCCCTCATATTCTCAAGACCGTAATCCAACTGAGAAACTCTGGGACATTATGTTTCGGAGCCATCAAGTAACAGTTTGTTCAGGACACAGATGCCCTGACCCAGGTCTGAAAGGTGACCCCCCGAGGGCATCATTTGCAATCTCATCAGGAGTATGAAATTCATGCAGGTTGGATCATCATGTAATTTCAATTTTGAACTTTGATTATTGGTATTAGTTGGAATACAGCCCACAATAGGTAGATTATTTTGTTTTCCATTTACTGTCACATCAGTTTCTTCTCAATGAATTACACAATGTACATAAATAAATTCAACTTAAATATTTCATTGTGTGATTTAAGTATTCTCTCAATTTCTTTGTGAGTGAATGATAAAAACACACAAACACAAACACAAACAATAGTACATTTACATTTACATTTTATTTAAAAAAAAAACAAAACATTTTTAGCTAGGCTCTAGTACTATTTCACAAGTTGCACTATAGGTAGTAATGAAAAGTCCTCAAAATGAAGCAAGCATTTCTCATACTAACTAATGTCCAGTATTAACTGATACTCTTACAAAACTGTAGTGAAATCTTATGTTTAATAGTTGTTTATTTTTAACAATTACACTGCATGAGAGATCCACCATTTTCACACTTCATTCTTCTTATAAAAAAGCCACAATAATACAACAGAGATAAAGACTGTTTTTTTAACTGGTACATAACCATTATCTTTCCTTTCATCTATCTTATTCTTTGTTGAAAAAGCCAAGCCAAGTAATTTAGATACAAGTAATCAGATTCATATATCACCATCAGATCTGTATATTGTTTCTGATAGTCATGCTTCCTATTCATTAATCCTATTCACATACGCTTCCTATTTTATTAAACACAGAGGGGAAATTAAACCTTTTGTTGTTAAATACAAAAGAGATTTTATAGATAGCTTTATTGCTGGTTATTGTTTTTTTTCTCATCTGCGTTTTGAATTAGGCTCAATAATTCACCAGATAACCATGCAGGTCACAACACAGAACAGCAGAGGTCTGTATGTTTGCCAGATTTGGAGAGTGAAATAGAGGCCATGATTTAGTATTGTACTAATACCAAGTGCCAAATGTAAACAATAGTTGGGTTTAAATGAATAAATTAGTAAGAGGTGTGATTGGGCATGTTTGAGTTGTCAATTTATGTCATAAACTAATCTCATCCCCTCCCATTAATTGAACTGTGCTTGTGCAGTTTTAGAAAAGACATGATTAGAGTCATTTGAATTGTATGTATCCTTTTCTAGTGGTAGAAATAATCAGCTGGTTCAGAGAACATAGAGTCTTACTTATTTTTTGGGCCGCATTCAGAGATGAGACGAGTGTATCATTGCCTGACAATTTGATGGAACCAATACAATAGTTCATTATGACATTCATGTTGTAAAATTCATTAAATAAAAACATTTGTCATTTGAGGATAATATTAAATATATTACCACGAGGGTCTGTTTAAAATGCATAAAAAGTGTTTGTAGGAGACTCTGAAACCGACATATTGCTTATTCTGGGGACTTAATCTTTTATCAGTCTTAACATATGAATTGAATTAAAGGGAGTGATAAGCGTAGTAGATGAGTGCTTGCTAGATAAAAGTAAATATTTATAAAACTAGACATTTTCATTATATTAGACATAGATTATGTTTTATTTTATGTTTGATTCTTTGTTATATTTTTCATTGTCCAAATCTTTTTTTAATTAATTTTTATTTTTAATTCTCTCCTGCTTTTTATATTACTGCTTTTGTATTAGCTCATATTATTGTAAAATCAGTCTATGCAGGCATATTCTAAGACTGACTTTTTTTTGTTTTAAGAAAATGCTCCTGGGATGGAAAAGTCTCTTTATTTTCATTTTAAGAAACATGTAGAAACATTTAGACATGAAATACATGCAAATTATTTTTTCAATGTGACATTGTGTATTGCATCAAACTGTGCTGGTCCGTAGATACCACTTTGAGAACTACTGCTATGAACCCAACCAACATCTTTTTGATTATTTTGAAAGGAATTATTCAATTAAGGCTAAAGTGCACTGTTAGACACCAGACCACTGAGAATTATGTGACATAAGCGGACAACATTGATATGGACATTTTGATGTGTGTGAGGAACATATAAACAATGCCTGATGATACAGGTTTCATAAAGACTTCCATTAGCTCATTTAGCTCTTCAATGAGCTAAAAAAACTGAGCCAAGTGAGAGGCCATGCACTGGATAAGCGTGATACAGTTCATATTTTAACTGTAAGATGTATTTTATGATGTTTTCTTCATCACTATTAATTATGTTCTGAGTTGCTACTTTGTTGTGTGGATACAAATAAATTGGTGTGTGTGTATATGTATGTGTGTTTTCATGTATCAAAGTTTGTTCTGTCAGCTGTAGACACTGAAACAGCTGTTGATCTTAAAAATGATCCACTAACCTGTGTCTATGATATCCACCCTTTGCAGGATGAATAAGCATGTTTTCACTGGAACAGGTTACACATGAGCACCCCTTTTCCATGTATTGTCTGAGTGCTATTTTTGTTATCGGCTGTAATTTTTTGATTGCCGCTTTTACTTATACTGTGCTTCATCGGAAAATATTCATTCTAGCACATTCATATCTTTAGTGCAGGATTTTCACAATTACTCACATCAAATAGGCTACAAATCATAAATCTGCCCTAGAATACAGGGGGGCAATAATTGAGGGCCAAAATTGGCCTTTCCCATGATTTCTGGATGACAATAAGCATCCTTTTCTACTCTACAGTTTATCTTCAAATTAAAAAGGTATTCCAATATCCAAATCTTTTGCACTGAGCTGTATACTGTACATCTGTACTGTATATTGTTCGTTTATGGGATCAGCAGACAGGTATATCTGGTAAGTTCCTTTTGGGATATTAAAGGAGTAATTAGATCATATTTTTCATTTAATAATATTAGATTAGTTATTGTTAGATCAGTTCAAGTCTTTTATCTCAAAAGGACATCAAACTGAAGTGCAAACTGATGTTCAAGTCTGCTTTGATACTTTGATACATGTTGTCACTACACTATTGTACTCAGAATATATATTCAATACATATTAACTCTAGGCTCTATTTCTATAATTATGGTACAGGAACAAAAAACACAATTACTGTGATCATAATTGATCATATTTTGAAAGTGTAGAAAGTGAGAAAATCAGGAATCCACCATTTTTACTATTATCCTTTCTTTATATTGCTCAACATCCATTTCATACTGTGTTACATTTGTGCACACAGCCTCTAATAAGAATATCTTAATCCACATCTCCTCAACCTTGTTCAATTGTTTGTGTCACTTTTTGCCCTTGCCCTTCTTTCTGTTATTCATTTTCTTTCGTTTCCTCTATGGCTTTGACATTTGCAAGCCGATAATGGCTAAGCTCTGCATATCTGTTTAAATGTCAGAACTGGCTTCCCCTGAGCATCTGTCTTCTGCCTGTTCCTCTCACACCTTAATATTGCCAAGGCCATTCGAGCAAGAAATGAGAAGTCTGCCCCATGGCTTCTTCATATGGCCCAGTGTTTCACCCACAGCATGCAGAGATCAGCACAAGGAGGGCATATAGTGGTTATATTTAATAACTTTGGTGTATGCACAAACACACATGTGCAGTGGACTAGCTTCAAAAAACGTCTAATCCTAAGGTGTTTTTTAATAATTGAAATCTTGATCCCTGTGCACTGGAGTGAGAGAGCTCACTAATGAAGAGAGATTTTTGATCTCAAGTGTCTTACTTGATAAATGAAAAATGTATGAAATAATGAACAAATTAATTTCTGTAATAAAATGCAAATTTAAAACTGTATGTAAGCTGTATGTAATTATAACTGTATGTAATGTATTTAAAAATATGTAAGCTGTAACAAAAGGGTGGTCCAGGGAAGAAGAGAGGGCGGATCCAAATGCAGTCTTTAAGTTTTATTAAACAAACAAGAACAAAAAACACAACAAAAGTAATCCAAGGGAGTGCAAGGAGGAAACAAGGCTAAGGCTAAAGCTAAGGCTAAGGCTAAGGCTAAGGCTAAACGCAGAACAAGGAAACATACAAACTTCTAACAACATTACATACATTTAACGACCGACAAAGACAAGGGAAAACACAGGGGTATATATACACACACTAATTAGAACTAAACGAGGAACAGGTGAACATGGAACAAAGAAGCATACCGAAACTGTCCAATCCCCTGCCAGCACCCCCTCTAGTGGGCTGGCAGGGAATAGTCCTATCCTTACATAGCCCCCCCTAAGGGCGGCTCCTGAAGCCCTAAAGATCCATCCACCCCAACAGAAGAAGTCCAGGAGGGTGGTGGTTTGGTGGCGGCAGTTCTGGGGGAGGGACGGTGGGACATGGTCCCTGGGTACTGGAGGACCTGGGCCCTGTGGTGCTGGAAGACCTGGGTCGTGGACCACTAGAGGACCAGGGCCATGGGCCGCTAGAGGGCCTGGGTTACTGGGCAGAGGGTCCTGGAGCTGTGGTGGACCTGGAGCATGGAGTACAGGATACTGGAGCACTGGAGGACCTGGAGCATGGACTACAGGATACTGGAGCACAGGAGGACCTGGAGCATGGAGTACAGGATACTGGAGCACTGGAGGACCTGGAGCATGGACTACAGGATACTGGAGCACTGGAGGACCTGGAGCATGGACTACAGGATCCTGGAGCACAGGAGGACCTGGAGCATGGACTACAGGATCCTGGAGCACCGGAGGACCTGGAGCATGGACTACAGGATCCTGGAGCACCGGAGGACCTGGAGCATGGACTACAGGATCCTGGAGCACCGGAGGACCCGGA
>JAOTRN010000046.1:20432131-20456233 GCA_028566695.1 Bagroides melapterus | reverse complement strand
ATACACACACATATAAGTTGTGGCCAAAGTTTTACCCATGAGCTAATTTACATGTTTGGTCTATTGTCCTTCTGTTTTCCTCTGTTTGATATGGACAAGCCGAGAACACTGCATTTATGCAGTCCTGTGCTAATCTTTAGCTCTATACCATAATGTGCTTCACAGTCCAACTTTCACATTACCAATATTTCATTCAAACTGTGCTCTATTTCAGACTTGTGCCAGTGTGAAAACAACCTTAATGTGTACTAGTCAATCAGTAGGCTTTATTCAGGGCTAGTTGTCCATACTTAAATCAAAATCTAAAGTAAACAATAAACTTAATACAAATTGAAAACATTCCATTAAACTGATGATTTAGTGATGATAATCAGTCTACAGTGCATAACACACAATATAATTATTTTGACTATAATAATAATAATAATAATAATAATAATAATAATAATAATAATAATAATAATACCACAATTTATACATTGTTTTAAAAATTCATTATTTGTCAAATAAAATCCAAATCATGCAGCCCTGATTGTGTACCACATCACCACCTCTGCAGGCACTTGACAGATCTTAACCTTTTCACTTGAATTAATATTCCACGAAAACATACTATTTAGGCATTACGTCTATGAATCGTATTAAAATAATGACAAAAGTGATAACATACAGTGATATGAACCCATTGATATTTCCAGCCCTGTCAGGAAATCCGCTGTATCTTTGTTCCGTAGACTTGGTCCAGCACTATGTTATCCTGCAGGGGGCGGTACTGTTTATTTCAGCCTGTATTCGTCGCGGAAGGAAATGTTTGTAACACCCGCCAAACGTTATTTTATTGTGGCCGGTTTGCTAGCTACTGATGGCTACTAATATCACTATACGGGTAAGAGGTTTATTACTTCATTAAATTTTTGAAAATGAAAACATCTGCATATTTCAAAGAAGGTAGTATTTGAGGTAGAAAATTGCTGTGTTTGGTAAGCTTACCTAGCTTTGTCAATATCGTTTACCAACTAAGTCTCTTAGTCCAAGCTAGATTCATATCGAGGAACGGGTTTGTTCCACCGAGCAAATATTTATTTTTAAAGTGCCTCAGACCCCCTGCTTAAAAAACAATTCCCTAGATTATTTAACTAATTGAAGTTCATTCAAAACACCAAAGTCTAGTTAGCATATCTACCTAATCTCAGACTTGACAGTCCGACAGATTTTCCTCATCACCCCATAACGTCTTGTGACTATAGATTTTGGTGGGGAAAGAAGACATTTAAAAAATATACATAACTTCAAAAAGTCGACAAAATGTCATACACATCTTATGCTAAAGATTACCAATTAATGATTTTTTACCGTAAGCCCGTGAGGAATAGCTGAGAGTAAACGAAATAAAGTAACGAGTCATACATGCTAGCAAGTTGTTTTTTTTATGTAACTGTGTTCAATATACTATCGTTAACCGGGGTTGCCAGGTCTCAACAAATCCCATTAAACTACATCTCATAAATCACACAAACGACCAGAAACTTGGTACTGGAGAAGAGACATTTTCTTAATTTCCCCCAGCCTTTGCTCACACATTTGCACATGATGCATACTTAATAATAAGCTCTACAATCACCCTGCTGGCTTCCAGTCGTCGCAAGTACTTAAACAATAGAAATGGTCATGTACATCATAGGCTGGTTACACTTTTCCTTTTTTGTTGCAAAATATTACATTTAATTCGGGTTATTGTAATGAAACTAGGTCCTGGCAGTTGCAGAGTTTTTGATATTGTTGTGTTTGGTCTTGTTTTTTATTTTGTTTTTTTCTTTGTTTTGTTTTAACTAGCCCAAACATGCAACCCTGTCAGTAAAGTTTCTATTTGCTCTGTGTACCAAATAGCAATTTTACATCAAGTTACATCATATGTTTTTTTTTTTGTTGTTGTGAGTTACCTCGGGTACTCCGGTTTCCTCCCCCAGTCCAAAGACATGCATTTTAGGCTTATTGACAGCTCTTAACTGTCTAGAGTCAGGGCAGTTGTGCCCTGCAATGAGTTGGCACCCTGTATAGGGTGTCCCTCACCTTGTGCCCCAGAGTCCCTGGGGATAGCATCCAGGCTCCTTGTGATCCTGTATAGAGTAAGCTTTTCAGAAGATGGATGGAACTTACAGTGGTTTAGATTAGAGTTTTCATTAAAACACACATTCCTGACCCTTGTTTTGAAGTATCCCCTGTATTGCATATTTTAGTTGTTTTTTTTTGTTGTTTGTTTGTTTTTTTTTCAGCCAACACGGCTGATTCAACTAATCAGCTCATTCACAGCCATCCCTGAGCGTGTTACTCCAGCAACAATGATTTTAAAGGCTGTTGTTTATCATTGGAATATTAAGGTCCCTTATCACTGTAATGTTATTATTTTTGTCAGAGAAAACACTGGTACGGGATCTGGGAAAATGCACCAATAGAATACATGTAGTATATTAGAAATTGGATAAGCAAATTTTCTGTAATTGTCTCTTTTCATTGCCCCTAAAAGCGAGATGAAATCGGGCCGGAAACGGAAATCCAGCTCTCCAGAGCCTACACATGCAAAAGTTGCCAAGAGGGAGCCAAGAGCATATGCTGAAAGCAGACTGACCTTCAGTCCAGAGAAGAGGATTTTCACTCCCAGCAAGAGAAAAGTCCCAAATACATCTTCTCCCAGAAGGCCTTCATTTAGATTTAAGTGTTATGGCCAAGAAACAGGTGCAGTATAAGCACTTGAAGGACATGATTGTTGTTTTGATTAAGTTATAATTACAGCTTGAATGCATTAGTCCACACATGCTAAAGACCATAAATTGTGCAAGAAAGTCAATTGGTTGCATATTAAATAGAAAACTAAAATGGAGTAATCACTGGTTTTTGAGTTCATGTAACATTCCACAGATCACATGGTGTATATTTTACCCCAATAACTGGGTGAATCAGTGCATGAATATCAGTAATTTCAAATCAATATCAAATCAATTTAATTTTCTGTTCTGGTGCATGTCCTGGATATATATTGAATAATGTTGAGGTGAAGCAGTAAATGCCATATATTTAATTGTTCAAAAAAGCACCACATTTTCTACAAATTATTAAATATTTGCCAGTAATGACTCCATAGAAATAAAAACAAGTTGTCCTGGAGTCGTGTAGAAGTGGAATTTATGGCATTTCTTGAGAGTATCTCAACACATTTGTTGAATTATTGGAGAGATCTGAAATTATTTTGCAGTTATCAAATTATACTGAATATTCTTAGCAATTTTTCTTTCTTTCTGTCTTTCTTTCTGCCTTTGGTACAGCTGAGAGTGAGCTTGGTATGGCGCAGTCTTCCAGCAGACTGGGGTCATCCCCACTTCAGTCAGAGGTGGATGCAGAGCTGGGACTGGTAATCAGACTGGGTTAGATAACTCGTCTTTTTTACCACAATTTGAACTATCTGTATTCAAAAATAGTAAGCTATAATGAGCTGTATTTGTCCATTCTTTGTAGATGAAGAGGAAAACAAGGAACCAGAGGAGCTGAGAAAAAGAGGAGGAAAGCCGATAAAACGATTGGCATCAAATGATTACAGAGCAATGGCAGATTCCGAGAGAGATGCTGAAGGATCTGATCTAGATGAGGACAGTGAGGAAGAGTTCAGAAAACTGGACAGGGATTTAGCAGTGAAGTCTAAACAGCACAACCTAACTTCAGTTCACGTGCGCAGCATTATTCATGTAGGTACTTCTGAGCTTGTGTCATCAGGGTCCGTTTTAACAGTTTTGTTAGATCGAGAACCATCTGTTTAAAGCAGCGTGTTCATGAAGAGTGATGATGTTTATAAAGTGTCATTTCCTGTGTTTTGTGCTTGTTTGGCTATAGGAGGTGATCACCAACGAGCATGTAGTAGCCATGATGAAAGCTGCTATTAGAGAGACCCAGGATATGCCGATGTTTGTATGTCATTTCCTGGTTTATGTTTAAATCTTATGTAAATACATCAGTGTTTCCAGCTTTGGTATTTCCTATTATAATTATTATAATGTATGACTTTATGACTTCAGAGACTATGAATTTATTTTATTCTGCCAACACAGGAGCCCAAAATGACACGTTCAAAGCTCAAAGAGGTTGTTGAGAAAGGGGTGGTGAGTTTGGTCTGTTTATTGTTCTTTTTTTGTTCACTGTTTGGCATTGCTTATTGTAGAACCAGTGGATATTATTTGATGCATCTGCTTTGGTTTCTTTCAGGGAATGCCAAATTGGAATATCTCACCTATCAAGCAGTCGAAAGAATTAAAGGTATTTCTCAATTACTCACTCGCACACATGCACTCACACTTCTTTTAGTTGTGTTAACACTTCTTGCTGGTCACATTTTCTCCCAGTGTGGTTCTTTCTCTGGCATGGTGTCTGTTACATTGTAGTGACTCTTGCCACAGAATAGGAGCTATTCTGATATTTAGCATAGAATCATAACCTCTGAGCCAGCTTTGGCCAAGCAACATCTTATTTAAAACACTGTACATTCTTTCTTCTCAGCCTCCTCAGTTTGTAGACATCCCCCTTGAGGATGAGGAGGACTCTTCAGATGAAGAATATTATCCTGATGAGGATGAAGAGTATGAGACTGCAGAAGAGGTGTGCAAATCTCACTCATTTGGTTTTTTTTTTCTGAGGAAACTTTTAGTGTAAAAAAAAAAAGAGATTCTTAAACACTTTTGATGCAATTTATTGTTTGTGACACACAGACTACCCTCGAGAGTGACATGGATAGTGTAGCATCATCACCACGTATCAGTAGACAAGCTCGCCCTTGTACACCCATAGAGAGCTCAGAGTTCAATGAAGAAAGAAGCAACAGTCCACGAATGGTACCCTGCAACAGTTTTACAGAACTCTTCTGCTTATTTACAATAATTTTAAAACATTTGGGGCACAAAAGTGGGGACAGTGGGTAATTAATCTTTTTTTTCTGAGTTATAACTCGGAACTCACTTTGTTGGCAGAACCAAAAAAGGCTATAATAGTTTAACAAAGAAATCATTTAATCATACATTTACACAGTATAAACAAACACAAATGCATTCTTAATTTTTTCCCCTTTTCTCCCTCTCTCATTCTTTTTAAGAAGCAGAGGCACTTGAGAGTAGAAGCAGTGCCTATGGGCCCTCCTGCTCCACCATCCCAGTCTGGTTTCGCTTCTCGGCCATCAAGGGCTCTTGATTCATTTATGGAGAAACTGCATGCTGTGGATGAAGAGCTGGATCTTAACCCCCTCAGCATTGAGCCTTACCCGGTATAAGGACTGTTGGAGAATGTTATCCTAGATTATTTATGGTGATAGCATAAATCAGCAGAGAGACAAAACAGTGGCTCAATTTTAAGCCAAGAACATCAGCACTGCTGCTTAGACTCTACAGTTGTACCTTTCTTTTGCGTTTGTAAATTTTCATGCATTGAGCCAGAGAAGTTGCAGCATAATACTCAGTGAACATCTTTTGACAGCCACCGATTAACCCGATAAATTTGATTATTTTTACCCTCCCAGAAAGAGCTTTCGGTATAAAATAATTCAATTAGATCTCTCTTTTTCTCAGGCTCTGAATAGTGGTGAAAATGCTGAGGAAAGCCTGGTGGCATGCCGGACACGATCCAAGCGTCCCTTGAGGGATATCCCGTTGGACCAGCTAGAGGCCGAGCTTAAAGCTCCTGATATCACACCAGACATGTACGATTGCTTCTCAGCACTGGAGGACAAAGAGTGGAGCCAGTGGCTGCAGGGACTCATGACATCACGTTTGGACAATGAAGGTCAGACCTGCAACAAACAATAGAGCTGCACTTTACTTTGTATTTAACTAAGCATCAGACATGCAGACAGTCTCACACTTTTGTTAATTTATGACTTCGTATTTACCTTTCTTGGAATGATCTATACAAATTTTGATGAAAAACCGCTGAGGTCTTTTGATTGCCCCCTCACTTTTTTGTTTCTTTTCAGAAGATGGTGATGGTGATGATGATGATGACGATCCTGAATATAATTTTCTTGAAGATCTTGATGAGCCTGATTTAGAGGACTACCGCACCGACCGTGCAGTTCGCATTACTAGTGAGCTCAGTCGGGCCTTCACTTTCTCTTGTGTACTTCTATCTATGATGCCAAGTTTCTTGCTTTAACGATTTATCATTTCTTTTCTTGCTTTTCCTGCAGAGAAGGAAGTTAATGAGCTCATGGAAGAACTTTTTGAGATGGTAAAATGATTGCTTAACAATACACACTTATAGGCAGCATTTTATCATCATGTAATACTTTTTCATATTCTATCCCTTTGTGCTAACTATCTTTTGTCTTATTTGTAGTTTCAGGATGAGGTGGGAGTAAACGAGGATGAAGAAGCCCATGAGGAAGATGAAGCCTCAAAACTGTCCTCACAAAGCCCTGCCAAATTCAATATTCCTCAAGCAATTCGGTACACCTTATTTTTCTTGTTCAGCACACATGTAAATGCTATTACCAAGAGAGAACTCTTTGTTCTCACACATAGACACACTGTCTGTCATCTGACTGTCTTATCTCTGTAAAGTTCATAGATGGTGCCTCAAGGCAGGTATTCAGTAGAGAATACTATGGTGCTACTACAGAACCTGTCTGTCATTCAAATTTTGTGAAAATTAATTAATTTTTTTTAAATTTATTATTATTTTTTCCCCCTGTTTAAAACCTTTCTCAATCTACTTCTGTTGTCAGTCAAACCTACATATTCAAAGCATAAACGCAGCATGTGTCTATGGGATGGTCTGTAAAATATAGCAAATTCTACCCAAGCCATGGTAATCCCTGGTGCTGATCAGTATTGACTGTGTACTCACCCAAATATATCACAATGTTTTCAATCTGTTTCAGCATTTGAAATGTAGCGTTGGATTTTGAAGACTCTAACAGATTTTGATCACTTAAAACATGTCACACGTTAATCGAATAAACTTGCCACTCTCTGCTAGCAAAATTACTTTATAATTAGAGGTGGTGTCCTGTATATTTGATATCTGCATATTAATGTAGAACATAACCTTCAAGTCAGTGTGAGTTCAGAGAGAATTCTGCGCTACTTTACAAACTGCATAACAGTAAGTAGCATGTATTAAATAGTAATAACACCAGTGGCATACTATCCAATTATTTTTTATGTGGTAGAGTAGTATGGAGTTTGTTACAAGGACTAAGTGTTTGACTTTCAGCATGTTGTATAGACTCTAGCTAGCTACAATAATTCGTATGAAACAAAATCCAGTAAAGTTTTGTTCACTTCCACTATGTGATCCCTCATGGTTTATTATTTAATCCATGTATTATGTCCTCCTGACCATCATATATATTATACACAAGCCAGATTAAAAAAAAAATGGAGAAATGTCCAATCAAAGGTGAGCTGACCCCTTCAATGACCCAATATAACCAAGTTTAAAATACAGAGAATGCAGAATCATGTCATTTGTCACTAGCTGGCCATCATGGGTTCTTTTTTGTGATTGTTAACAAAAGAAATCATACACATATCTGTTTAATTAATTTGATCTAATAATGCACCTCTATATACAACAGAGCATCCACATACACACACAGTCCTCCCTTTGGGACAGAGCAGCAGAGAAACGCTTGGTCTGTTTGGGTAGGGAGGCAGAGAAAAGTGCTCAAAGTGTCACCTGCCTTGTAACAGAGCAAGAGCAAGGTGTAATCACTGCAGAGCTACAGTACATATATGTTCTAATTCACCTAATCCCTGATGTTTACCCTTTAGGTGAGAACCTGCAGGTGTGTTTTAGTGGCAGTATGTCTCCTGTTGAAAGGCAGTGTTCAAATGAGGCATGGCACAGCTATCAATGATTAAGGAACTCACACGTTACATTAGTAATAACAAAACGTTTCAGTTCTTTCATTGGAGATATGTTTATTTGTTTTTACAAGGAACATTATTCTTGTATAAACTGTTGTGATCATAGAATACTTGGAAAATGCCTTATTTCTAAAATGCAACAATGGATTTATTTAACTGTTGGTTGAAGCCAGAGTGTTGCAGGAACTTAGTAACACCAGCACAACTCTTCACCCACGTGTGTATACATTTAGGGTAATCCATGCATAGCAGACAGGAAAAGAGCTTGTTTACTGGATTAGATAATCTCTGTGGGCTTGAGATACATGCACACACTTGCACAAGTTCCTGTAATTCTCATTATTATAAAAATGCGCGGTGGTTCTCCAGAGCTTTTATCATTTATCACCTTTACTTCTGAATAAAAATCTAAATGTTAAAACACTGTTTAAAATTTTTGCAAAGGATAAAATGTTGGCGAAATACTATTCATTTTATTTCTAATTTTACCCTCTGCAGCCTTATGCACATCCCATTAGCATCTAAGTTCATCCAAAAGGTGTTCCTTGTTGCACCTCCTGTGTCAAATGCACACAGGTTTTTAGGACTCACAATTCAAAGTGCATGTCAGACCAAAAATCAAGCCATGAAATCCATGGAATTATCTGTAGACCTCTGTGATCTGAATTAAACCCCACAGAACCCAGAATTTTAGAGTTTTAATAAATTTGCTTTTTTAACTTGCTGCTTTTATCTATAAGACAAATAGATGGAAAAATTGAAGGAGACTAAAAACATTCTGAAGCCACCGTTTGATGTGACTCAATCAATCAGCATGCCCCATTTTGGTGAAGGCAGTTCTTGTATAGCAGAAACATAAGCACAAGGAAATGGAGGAAAAACACCATCATTTCAGAGCTCAGAAAAGTTATCTAAGAAATATAGCTAAAAGGCTTAACATTTGATTTGTTCTCTGTTTATGCCCAGATTTGAGGAGCCTCTGGCCCACATGTTGACCGTGTGCAGGCGTACAGTCCGTGATCAGCTGGATGCTCTCCAGCAGCGTCGAGAACACCAGAGCCAACCACAATACAATGCACCAGGGCCTGCCATGCTCCTCATCCCCCCTCCCTGTACCTTGATGGTGACACCTACTCAGAAACTGCAGCTGCAACAGCAAGTCCAGCAGGTGAGTAAAGGGAACTCGGTATTAGATTTACAGGATCTGTAACCTGCAGAATCGCAGCAGACAGATTTCTGATCCCAAGATAACCTGAGTTATTTGGTAACTACAGATCTATGGCATTCTTACTTGGCATTGTGAATAGGTGAATTATTGAATTTATAGTCATTCATCCTGCATGGTGTTGATATAAGAATAAGTTTTAATACCTTTGTATCTGTTTGTGTTCTAGCACGTCCAGTTGTTGACGCAGGTCAACATGTTGTGTAGCTCTGTGGAGGCATTACAGAGCCAGGCCACCACCACCAAACTATTCTTGGTAAATATCAAAGATTATTTTCTCTCATGTGTAACTGAAGTATAAAAGAGTTGAGGGGATATCTGAGGAGAAAAGACAGTACTGTCTGGATGTTTCACTAAAACTGTGATGGATTTGTAGCAGGTGTTACTTCATAGCTTGAGTAATATAGCCAAGATTGGTCCATATAAATCACCCAAACTAATTATTTTTTAACTAACTCTTTGTAAAATCGTCACAAATTCACCAGATCACTGCATCTGTACAGTTGTCAATGGATATAAAAAAAAAAAGTCTGTTAAAATGTTATTGTGAAGGGAAAAAAACAACAATAAATCATGTCAAAACTATTTCTACTCTCAATGTTTAGACTGTATTACTGTAAAGTGAAATATAATCACAGCTCAGAATATTATACTGTTTCACTACTTTTGAGTCTTTCATCATGGAAGACTTTTTACAGTATTTATCAGCTGTGATTTTCTGTTGTGTGTTTTAGATGGAGTTGCAGTCATTTGCAGAACGGGCAGAGCAGATGAGGGCAGCGGTTGGACCTGGGTTCAAAAGTGCATTTCGGGTGTGTAACTTTCAGCCCTCTCTGGACTTGCTGGAAGAGCTGGAGAAAACAGATTCCCAACCCACTCCACAGCCCAAAAGTTCAAAATCACATGCTGGTGAGATACTGGGCAGGATGATATTAATTTTCAATTTTTTTTTTTTTTTTTTATAACATACCAAATCCTACCAAGCACGTACACAAATCTCAAAACTACATTTGAGTTGATAACAATATTTCAAGATGATAAACACTTAATCTTCATTGCTGAATACATTTTATGTGTTGCTATACCACTCTTTGACCCATGAGAAACTAAGATCCTGTGCCCCCAGATGTGAAGTCATTCAAAGCAAGGAACGCTCCAAGTCCTACTAATGTTTGACAGCTGTAATCTCCAAAATTCATTGGCTATTGTGTAAAACATGCTAGTCATGCTGACAGTGGTATACCCACTGTTAATATTCCTTCAATTTTGAGTGATGAAATTGCCATATTCTTTTCTGAAATATTGCCAAATATAGTGCATGTAGCTGAGAATAGATTACATCAACAAAAGTTCACTGTTACAAACTGTATCCATGTCTCTGTAGTGCATCGCTACCCGTTTCTTCCACATCACCTGGCCTGGCTGTTTGCTACTAGGTCAGTGTTCTTGTACCCTGAGCTACTGCCCCATTGCAGCCTGGACCCTGCCCTGCAACCTCCACGCAGCAAGACTATTTATACAAAAGGAGAGGATGGGTATGCTAAAAAATTTAACCTTTACCTTTTATTTACTGGAATTCTGAAGAGTTTATTTTAATAATGAATTCCTAAAAACGCTAATGCAAACCTAGCCAATTTCTCTCTCCCTCTGTTTTTTTATTTTTTATTTTTTTGTTTCATCTGTTTCTGTCTCTAGTCTGTTTGTTCTGGGGCTGAAGCACTTCAGTGAGACTGAATTCCCCTATCATTTAATGAGTCAGTATCTCCTTCAGCCTAAAAGGGTGGAGCAGCTACGTGTCCGTGTGAAAGACATGTGCTCGAGCAGGACTGCAGACAACATCATTAAGGTGCAATAAATAATACATGATTTTACATTTTATAGACTTGCTTTTCTTGTTTGTTTACAGTTTATTTTAAAATACATTTAGAGATGCATCTCTTGGATTTCAAATACGATTCATTTTAATACACTTGTAAAGGATTGTTATAATTCTTCTTCACATCTGCTAACGGTTTTAACATGACTTGTTCTTTTCTTCAGTTTTACTGTCAGCACCACATGGTTCCTCCACTGCCTGTGGCCTGCTGTCCAGTTGTTGCAGGCAGTGAGCGCCCACCTGTGGAGAGAGATAAGAGCATCATGCCAAACTGGCTTTTGGTATTGAACTATAAAGCCTTTTTTAAAAAAAAGAACTGTACTATTGGTAGAAGTTCTAAGGGTGATCAGTGGTGTTCTACAAATCTGTTTTACATTGAATTGTCTCTGCAAAGGTGATAATGGTACATTTTTAAATGAAATTTACTCCAAATAAACTGAACTGACTTATTATATTTTATTCCAACAGAAAAGTTTGCCATACATACATAAAGCAATGTTTCAGAGACAATCAGAAGAGACATCTTCTAATATAAGGACAATTTCACCTCCTCTTCTAACCTTTCCTGAGGGAACACAGTACCCCGCATCCCTCCCTAAAGGTTTAACTCTACAACTGCATCCTTCAGCCAAACGTCAAACTCCTGTTCGACCACCCAAGCCCCGTCTGCTGCACGGTTTTGCACGTCCTGCTTCCAAACCATTAGCAAAGGCTCCTTTATGCCCTATTGGTACAGTTAATTTATTGTCTTCAGTCCCAGCACCCCTCCCCTCTCAAAGTGTAATCCTGTTAACTCAAACCCCCTTAACTCCAGTCAGTGAGGTTCTTCCAGTTAACCAAGTAACCACAAGCCCTGCTCATGGAACAGTGCCATTAAACTCTGTTGGTCCTGTTAACTTCCAGTATATCGTTCCACAGCAGGGCTGTGTTAACCCCACAGAGCCTCCTGCTAGTTTGCCACCAGCTTCAGTTCAGATACCTTCAACTCTAGCTGTAGCCTGTAATAGGCCCATCCCTGCTAATGGGGTAGGTAAGAGCATAAACATTTTGCAGACAAAAACAGAAGTGCCTAGAAAAAAATTCATGCCTCGAAAACTGCTTCCCATTCATCCTTCCCCTTTTAATCCAATTCAGCTGCACCATCATACCCCTGTTAGTGTGACCCTGAGCACCACACCACCATCTGCTAACTTTATGGATAAAAGCTCACCTACTGCTCCATCTGTGGTCATCATCCAGCCTTCCTCTGTACTGGATACACATTTTCATCCACCAGCAGACTCACAAGGATTGGTCAAGTCCTCAAACAGTCCACCACCTCAGGATTCATTTGCTCAAAATGTCAGTGGTATCCATTTGTCAGGAACACTGTCCAGGCCACTGCCTAGCAACGGTGTGAAAATGGCAAGCCCAGACACTAATAAGAAGCCAGTAGACAGTAAAATTGAATTAAAGTCTAGTCCCCGGTTTTTCTCACACACTTCATCTTCACTTCACATGACTGAAAACCCCAAATCAAGTCCTAGTGTGCAAGGTGAGGTTGATTGGAAACCATCCTTGCCTACAGTGAAAGATGAATTAGCATGTGATGTACTAATGTCAAACTATCAAAGCAACCCTTTGCCAGACGCAATAATTAATAGCATAAGAACTGCAAGTCTTAACTGTAGTTCATTAGTGCCCAGAAGTAGAAGTATTATGGTATCACACACCACCAGCACTCAAGGACTTTCTACTCACACCAATGTATCTAATAATTCTCAGTATATGTTACTTCAAGCAGCTTCACAGACAGGAACACCACAGTCCTTTCTACTGCCCGTTACCAGTCTGATCCCAAATCAGCCTCTGGTGGATTTTGCTAAAGGTGAAAGCAGAGTGCCTCAACAAAAAATTATACACAACAGCTCTAAGTCTTTTTCTACATCAAGCATGCCAGAACAGTTATCCCTCCTTCCTGTTGGACTGCCTTTAGAAGGTGCTATAAGCCAAGCCCTACATCCGGCAAGGACAGAAATGGGTGATGGGGAATTGTGGAAAGAGGATATGGAGGCAGGAGCAGAGGTAGGTGGGGAAGATATGGCAAGTGCTATATTTGAAAGCCCCTTCCTTAAGCTGTCTGAGTCCTCCTGTAGCCCACACTCCAATTTGAGCAATATCAGCCAAATAGACAGCAGTACAGGGACTTTAGAGAATATGATGGATTGCAGCTGTAACAATTTAGAACAGCACAGCAGCCATTTCAGTCAAGCAAGTGATGATGACACACCTAATGCTTCTCTTGACACAAACAGGGGTGTGGGACAAGTTCACAGTACAGGTGAAGTACCAGGACTGCTCACTTTTACCTCTGGCACTGAAAACCAGGAAACTCCTGGGGGAGGAGGGGGGTTGAACAAGAAATACAGAGGAGAGGAAGGAGAAGGGCATCCGAATGAAGAAAGTGGAGGTGAAGAGAGGGATGCAAATGATGGTGAGAGGCGAGGAGATGGGGATGGTGGAAGAGAGAGACAGGATGGAGGAAGGGATAGACATGATGATGATAAAGATGGAGATGGAGACCGTGAAGAGGAAGAGGAGGACTTTGATGAGCTCACACAAGATGAAGATGAGGAGGAAGTGATGTCATCAGCATCTGAGGAATCTGTTCTCTCAGTGCCTGAATTGCAGGTTTGTACTGCATCTGAAAATTCTGTTTGTTGAATATTATTGGATGAAGTAAAAACATTAATTTTTCACTAAATCTTTACAGTGGGTAAATGATAAGCAAAAATGACCTTGGATCAAATTCAGGACAACAATGTAACCACTCTGGCCTGATGAAACTCCAGGTACTGTCTGATTTTGAATTTTGATTACGTCTGCAGGAGACAATGGAGAAACTGACTTGGCTGGCATCTGAGCGGAGGTTATGTGGGGAAGGGGATTCAGAGGAGGACAACTCTCCAAACTCGCCCACCTCCCCCACTTCCCCAATCTCGCAAAACTCACAGGAAGAGAATTCAGAAGATGAGGAAGATGGAGCAATAAAGGGTGAAGAGCTAGAGCCCACAGAGGGAGATAGAGGAAAACTACCTGAAGGAGATGCACCTCAGGAGGATGACCCTCCACAGATCAGTGGGAAAGTAGCAGGACGTGGTAGAGGTCTGTTCAGTCTATAAGCTTGTATTTGCCTTTATATGTGAGTCATTTCTCAGTCTACAGGAAAGATTAGAGCATAGATTTATCGATTCTTTACATTTGGCAGGTCGCGCTCGTCCCCCTCCTCGCAGTCTTAGGAAAAGCAGGCGACAGGAACGGGGCAGCAAGGACACTTCAAAACTCCTCCTGCTCTGTGATGATCACATCCTGGATAATGATCCAATGAGGGAGAGCAAGGACATTGCTTATGCCCAGGCCTACCTCAACAGGGTCAGGTGACATTTAGACTTTAAACACAAACTTTCAAAACCTACTCTTAATCAACACTGTTTCAGAGTCAGGACTTATTCCTTCTCACCCTTTTTGTTTCTCAGGTGAAGGAGGCATTGCAGGACACTCCAGGCAAGGTGGAGGATTTCTTGAGTTTGCTGTATGAGTTTGAGCAGGGAAGCGAGGGCCGTAGCGTTGTTGAGCTCTTCTGTCAACTCAAACCTCTGCTCAAAGACTGGCCAGATCTCCTGAGGGACTTTGCTGCTTTTCTTCTTCCAGAGCAGGCTCTGGAGTGTGGTCTGGTATGCCATCTATTCTTTACTCAGTATTTCACAAATTAATTAATTCTATGTATGTGATGCATTATTGAAACATCTGTAGTCACATTGGATTTTTCTGTATGGAAAACATTACAGAATTCTTGTTGATTATGAATCTTATTGTAGTAACAATGTAACGTTTATACTGAACTGCAACCCAATGTCAGTAACATCAGATTATTACTTTTTTAATATATAGTTTGAGGCACAGCAGGCCTTTGAACGTAGCAGGAGGTTCCTAAGACAGCTGGAGATCAGTTTTGGGGAAAATCCTACTCACTACCAGAAGATTGTGAAAGCTCTTCAGGCTGCATCTGTCCCTACCCCTGCCGGCGTAGAAGACGTAAGCAACAATGAGATTTTATTCTTAGTCTAAACTTAAACTGTTCATAAAGGCTAACCCAATCAGTCCATAACTATGCTTAGCACAGAAAGATCAAAATATTTCCATCATGTGCCCACTAACTATTTGAGTTTTAGATTGGTAGTCTGAATAATGTTCACTCTTGATGTCTCAGCTCAAAACACAGATGGCCACCCTCCTTAAAGGCCACACACACCTGCAAGGAGAGTTCTCTGCATTTTTTGATGAGCTCCGCCCACCACCAGCACGTCCAGGACAGTTTGAGGAAGCAATCTGGCCTGAGGATGGAGGGAACATACCAGAAGGAAATCATGGATTGAGTCTGGGGATTGGTGGGTTTGAGGAAGTCACACTCCCTGATCTGGAGGAGGAAGAGGAAACACCCAAAATTCCTCAAATAACAGGCAAGAGCAGGAAAAGAAAAGAGCTAGGTACACACAGGAACTACAAGGTGAGTAAGCTTGTGGAGCATTGTAGTGGTCACACACACAGACGCACACACTTGTTGTCTTTAAATCACAGAGTCAGTTACATTCATTTATTTCCTCTCTCATTTTATAAGAAGAGACATAAGATCTTGTATTATCAGCAGGCTTGTAATTGGCCAGAGAAGCACTGCCCCTGCCACTGTCATTTCTCTAGTCATGATGTGAAGCATCGCAGACATAAAAGGAAAGGCTGCCCTCGCTGCCATGGCATCAAGGTGAGTTTTATTTTTCAAATTAAGTATTATGTTTATTTACTACTTCAGTAATGAATAATCTGTTTTCTTAATTATTTGATCTTTTGGTATTTTTATGAGCACATATGGTAGTAATAATTGTGTTGGTCAGTGTTATAAAATCCTGGGCTAGGGTATTGATGTGTAATTTATCATGATATCAGTTTACAGTCATATCATCAGCTTAAAGTGTTTGCATGTCTGTTCTGTAGGCCACAGTTGATTCCAAGTCACTGAAGACTGGTGATCACTCATTCCCGACAGCAGAACCTCTTCCGGAGAAGCAAGATGAAAGAGAGGAATCTGAAAAAGGAGAAGAGGAAAAGAAAGGGACAGAGACTGATGTTAAAGACGAGTCTTGTAGTGGGGCAAACAGTCCACATCATGGTATATGCATCTACCATTCAGTTTGTTTTATATTCAAATAATGGTCAACGTTATACTGTTGCTTAGAAGAACAGTCTATCTCTCTATCAGAGCCAGAAGTCCAAACATGGGACAGCAGTGAGGCAGACCCTTTAGCCAACCCTGAGGAAAGGGATGCTGATGAAGAGGAGGAAGAAGAGTGGAAGGAGGGAGACCAATGTTCCTCTCCTCATAAGTCTAGAAGGGAAGAAGAGGTTCCAACCACTGAACACTCAGACACATTTATTCAGTCAGGAGAGAGGGAGATTGCACAGCAGAGCAGGCAGAGTCCCTCGTCTGAAACACCTGTCTGCGCCAAGAATGTCTCCCTTACTCCTAGTGGAGAGAAAGTTGTCCTCTGGACCAGGTTAGAAGCTATACAGACGGTGCATCATTAAATAATACGGCTACTTTCAAAAATGCTATACCTATATTTGCTGGATCATTAGAACATTTATGTGGGTGTTGTTCTATTGACCCAGCTAAGATGGGTATAGGTGAGTTGCAAAGCATTATCCTTTGTATATTAGTCACAAATTTTGTGTTTGAAACAATATAATGTGGTACACTGGCACCACATTACTCCACTGTTTACAGTTGAAGCTCTAATTTTTGTTTTTGGTCCCTGCTTCCAGAGAGGCAGATAGGGTCATTTTAACAGCCTGTCAGCAGCAAGGGGCCAGTCAGAGCACATTCCAATCTGTGTCAGCACAGCTTGGCAACAAAACTGCTAATGAGGTATTTCCTCACTTTTTTAAACACAAATCTAGCGTTTTAATATGATATTTAAATAAGTCCCTGGAATGCCTCTATAAGTATGTGCCAGAAAGATGTCAGAAAAATACTTCAGGATATCATGAAGATATTTCTTAAGCCTGTACTTTTGGCATAGTTATTTTTGTACCATGTACTGTGTTCTGTAGGTTTCCAAGAGGTTTCGGGACCTGATGCGTCTGTTTCATACCTCAGCTCATCAGGCCAGCTCAGATGAGGAGGCCACTGAACAGCAATCAGCTACTGATGAGGAGCAGGACTGACACACCTCTGAGAACATGGTTACACTTTCAGCAGACCAGCTAAAAACACTTAAGTTGTAATTGTACACCATGAATACAACCACCATGGGAACCTGCCATCAACCTGATCACACATCAAGGACATTGCTTTTGGCAGTCTTGAAAATGAACATTGTGAGGTTTAACTCATCACCAGCTAACTAAGTTAACTAAGAAAGGCAGCTATTTGTTTCATTCACAGTGGAAAGACTTTTCCCCCCTGAAACACAGACATTGTATACATTAGAAATATAATGTTGGGCAAGTCCCAAATATGTACAGTATTTTTTACATAAGAATTTTTTTCCTTGTATATTTGAGGCTTTGATGAACAGAAAGTAGGACATTCTTTTGTCTATAAATGAAAGTCTTATTAATAAAAGACTTCTCTATATAGGGAATGCACTTTCACTGTCAAAACAAAGGAAAGGTCACTCCCTGCACTGTACCATACTCCCACTGCTCTATTAGTGCTGCTCGCCTGGTCCCACCATCTCTCCGGGTAAAAGTAGGTATTGCACTCTCCTGTTCTGGCACTGAGGTGGTGGAATAAACTGCTGAGTCACTGGCTGTCTTCAAACAACCTGTAAAAACAAACCTACATCTTCCTGAAACACTTAAAGTAGCATAAACTTATTTTGTTGGTTTTGAGTACCTATTTAAAATAATTAAATAAAAACCTCTGACCAGAGTTTAGTTAGGTTGATGGTATCCTAAGTCTGTAACCAAGGGAACCAGTATTAATGACTTAATTGTTAGAGACTTTACAGTACTTTTGTACATTGCTCTGGGTAAGGGCGTCTATCAAATGGCAAAAATGGAGAAAAAAAACTTGATGCATATTTTTGTATTTAATATTTTGGGGGAATATTTTACTGCTATCGTTGAGGTATGTACGACTTAGATAATACAATAATTCCTATGTATTACTTACAGCCATGTTTATATGAGGAACCATTATTCCCAATCAACAGCTACTACAGTAAGACTCCACAAGTAAATATCCTCACCAGTCACATAACTACATAAATATACTGAACTGTGTCCCATATGCCTTACTATACTACATAAAATTACGAGTAATGGTATGTGCCGCCATGCATTTTAATGCGGTATGATTACAACTGATTGAGCACAGACCCACGTGTTTTGATGCTCCACATTAAGAGAGCTGGACGCTGTTTGTTTCCAAACACGGTCTTCAATCGCTCGCGGCTCTCAACCAATCAGCGGTCACCTGTCAGCTCTCGGTCATACACGCTGAGCTCAGCTGGACTGGTAATACAGACTTGTTAGAAAGTTTGTAATGCTGACTTAATTTAAGGATCTGTCTTTATAGTTAATATGTTTTTTCCATTTATCGCTATTCTTTGCCTCGGCGTCGTACACAAAACATTGTTCGCGGAAGGAAGCGACGACGTGCTGGAGCTCTGGGACGCAGATTTTGACTGGCGTGTAGCTGAGCACGAGACCCTGCTCGTGCAGTTCTTCGCACCGTGGTAAACAGGATTTCTTAAACTTGATAGCTACAGAATTTGGGAATTTCCTTTGAAAGACACAGTAATGAGTGCATGGTTTGAGAGATGACACGCTATTAATGCTTCAATGTTTTGTCTCACCGCTGCCTTCAAAGGTGTGGTCATTGTAAGAGGTTAGCCCCTGAATATGAAGCTGCTGCCATTAGACTAAAGGGTAAAGTGCCCCTAGCGAAGGTAAGCACATGTACATTGTACATGTACAATGTCACTGAATTACTGCATCAACATCTTTTTGAATTCATGTTCAAACTTGATCATGTTCTGCGTGGAGGTTTAGATTTATTTTGTGTGCAGTTTGTTGCATGTAGACTCCCAAAAGTTTTAGATCTCTTCTAGAATTAGCCCACATACTTAACTAGAAAAAATAATACACATTAAATGTTTACATTTAAATGCTAAAATCAAGATTTTTGAAGGAAGACAAAGTCTTCTGACATCTGTCAGTCATAAAACTTTGGAGATCTATGCAAAACATAGATGTCTAACCCATTCTTGTCAGTGGGCCTGTAACTTTTTCGTTTTTCGTTATTAGGTTGACTGCACTGTAAACTCTAAGACATGTGAAAAGTTTGGGGTGAATGGGTATCCCACTCTAAAAATCTTACGAAATGGCAAAGAAGTTTCTGCATACGATGGTCCTCGGACAGCAGGTGTGTGTTTTAGTGTGAATATAAATCCATTTGAAGTACATTTTTTGCACACTGTTTATGTAGTTATGCTTCTGGACTGTGAAATCCATAGATGGCATTGTGAGCTATATGAAGAAGCAGACTGGACCAAGCTCTATAGTTCTACACAGTGAATTGGATTTGGATACTTTCATAAATGATTTTGATGCCAGTGTTGTGGGTGAGTTATCATGTTACTATCTGTACTGTGATTATTTGAAAAATATAGCTAAAATGCTGACAATAATAGATTAGCTTATGTATTAATATGTCCGATAACTGCCAAGATGACACTAGAATCAGTTTTTTTTATCGATTTGATCGGTGAGGTAATACCTCTGTTTTGATTATTTTTTCTGATATATTTTAGATATTTTTTATTTCTTCTTTATATTGTTTCTACTTGTTATTTTAATTCCTCTACTATAGGCTATTTTACTTTGTCTATTTTTTTACTTTGGCTATTTTTACTTTATCATACTTTGTATGATGTGACATTAAATTTGTATTTGATAGACAGGGGTTGGACAATGAAATCAAAACACCTGGTTTTAGACCACAATTAGTTTAGTATGATGTAGAGACTCCTTCTATGGACAATAGAGCATCACTTCATGGGAATGAAATAATATAAATCCTGCACAGTGGCCAGAGGGATTTTTAGCCATTCTTCTTGCAGAACAGTGGCCAAGTCACTACGTGATGCTGGTGGAAGAAAATGTCTCCTGAGTTGCTCATCCACACGCATATTTGAAAATCTGATATGTCTCCCATTATGTTGTGTGGATTGCAATATTTTATGTACAGCTGTGGTATTGCTCTGCTTATTCATCCTTCCCATTCTACTTTTCCTTATGGACTGTGAAATCAGTGAAGAATGGCCACCAGGCCTCACATATATATAGGAGTGAAACCTTTGATACTACATTGGCCAGTGTTTCAGTTTCCATGTCCAGCCCCTGTATGCTTTATGACTAATTGAAATGCACAAAGTGGGGCTCCTGTAGAATCTTGCATTCTATTGTGTACATAAGTAAGTCCTAAAATTAATGTGGTGCTGCAAGTTAAATTAGCATTGTAGCATTGTTATTTTGACTAGTAGAAACTAGCACACTTCAGTGATTCCCAAGCTACCAGTCATAACAGCCATCTAACCACTTATGGCTGTGAGTCAAGGTGAATGGTGTGTGCTTTGTGTTCCAGGGTTTTTTTCTGGAACTGAGAGTCTGGAGCTTGCTGAGTTTCTGAAGGCCTCTGGTGCCTTGAGAGACAGCTATCGATTTGCCCATGCAACAGACCTGGGAATAGGACTAAGTCATGTTGTGGACAAAGAGTATGTTGAACTGAATTGAAAAGAAAATGCATACTGAAAAAAATTTAATTAATGTTTATGGTGATATTAATGATTTTTGGTATGTTCCTTTAAATCTCTCAAGGTGCGTCCTGCTTTTTCGGCCTCCACACATGAGCAGTGTGTTTGAGGATAGTGTGTTGAAGTTTGCTGACTCTGTCTCCACCTCTGCACTACGCACATTCCTCAGAAACAATATGTCTGTTCCTCTTTCTGTTCTTATGCCTGTCAACATATTTGCTTTGTTTTTTGCAGAGTATCAAAGCTTGAGAGAGCATTTAGATTTGCTTGGATAAATTGTTTTGAATGTCACCTGTATTGTATGTGATGGACTCTTTCTTTTCTCTTTTTTAGTTTTGGCCTTTGTCCTCATCTGACCTCTGAGAACAAAGACAGATTAAGAGAAAGTGATCTTCTTACAGCCTATTATGATGTTGATTATGTGCGGAATCCAAAGGGAACAAATTACTGGCGAAACAGGTAAAGTCAGCCAGTTTATGATATTGTGTGTGGGTATAAAGCTTGTGAGATTGCTGCTATCACTTGCAATACCTAAACTAGTGATTATTTTATTTATTTATTTATTTTTTAAGTTTGCTGTTAATAAACAACTTGGTTCTTCTTTTCAGGGTGATGAGGGTGGCAACTCAGTTCCTGTCTCGTGGGCTAAGTTTTGCTGTGGCTGACCGGGAAGAGTTTCAGGAGGAACTGGAGGAGGAG
This sequence comes from Bagroides melapterus, assembly GCA_028566695.1. Taxonomy (NCBI): domain Eukaryota; kingdom Metazoa; phylum Chordata; class Actinopteri; order Siluriformes; family Bagridae; genus Bagroides; species Bagroides melapterus. The sequence continues at coordinate 20,434,678 of JAOTRN010000046.1, read as the reverse complement.
TTTGGAATACAGTTGTCTGATGGAGGAGAAATGCCCCTTATCAGCATCAGGACCAGAGCAGGACACAAGTACATCATGCAGGAGGAGTTCACGTGAGTTGCCTTAAAAGTATGTTAAGTTACGGTTATAGAACCTGATAAAAAGTTAAGCATAGACAGTACTCTTGTACACGTTTTAACAGTTTTAAATGATTAGTTCTGGGGACCGCATGTATTGCATATTTTAGTGATTCTACTGCATTTAACAAAGGATGCCTCAAGCAACAAATTTTCAAGCTCTTTTTGAGCTGAATCAAGTTGTTCACCAGGACTAGCAGGTAAAAACAAGGCTGATGTTTTTCCCTTTTCAGCCACCAGGAGGCATTGTTGAGTTAGTGAAATGCCAGAGCATTTACAGTGCTCACGTTTATCACTTGTGTTTTATTACGCATATTTTGTCTTAGGAGAGATGGTAAATCTTTGGAGAGCTTCCTGGAGAATTATTTTGCCAATCACTTAAAGAGATACATCAAATCTGAGCCTGTGCCAGAAACAAATGATGGTCCTGTCAAGGTGTGGATTCAGATCTCATGGTCATTTGATTAGTAATGTTCTATAACTTGTAATTTATATTTTAAAAAAGATTTGGTTTCCAGTCATATAATTAGGATTTCCTTAAACACAGGTGGTGGTGGCTGACACTTTTGATGAGATTGTGCACAATCCAGAGAAAGACGTACTGGTTGAGTTTTATGCTCCATGGTGCAGTCACTGTAAAAATCTGGAGCCTAAATATACTGAGCTTGGAGAAAAGGTATGGGGAAATTTGAGATGAATGCCATCTACTCTCTGATCATTATATAATATTCACTAACATAATAATATTCTTTAATATCTTACATTTTAGCTGTCTGGTGATTCCCACATTGTCATTGCCAAGATGGATGCCACTGCTAATGACATTCCTGCAAATTATGATGTACAAGGGTAAAGCTGAAATTTGTGCTTGAAATTTAAGAACAAATTCATCATTTGTGTTATTCAGTTGCATTGTACTGAACATGAATATCACTTTTGTACTTTAGCTTCCCAACAATATACTTTGCTCCTGCTGGACAAAAAGACCAACCAAGGCGTTATGAGGTACAAATTATTTAAAAGAGCAGACAACATACATTTAAAGATACACACAGTTTGTTTCACTGTTAAGCTGGAGAAGCATTTGATTGTGAATCCAGTTTTTTAGGAGTGTGTTTAGGAATTGGAAGTTCCTTTGTGCTATTTTAAATATTAATTATTTCTCTTACATTCAAATATTTTGCTTCATTAGTATCATTACTTAATGTACAATTCCTTGTAGGATATTCATACTGTGCTATTTAAGATTCTGTATAAAGAACAGATTATAAGGAACTGAATCTGTATTTTATATGTCCGTATTGCTATTTTTAGGGTGGACGTGAGGTCAATGACTTCATCAGCTACCTGAAGAAACAAGCTACAAATCCACTGGCCATTGGCAATCTAAGAGATGACCTGTGACTATAAATATCAGGCTATAATGATATCTGTCATAATTATCAAATGGGTTACCTGAAGCTGCTCCACTATGGCATATACGGACTATAAATCGTATCTGTAATTAAACAGTAATTTCATCTATAGGAATACATATATACGTTGAACCTGTATTTTTTTTGCTGGAGGCTACAATTGTTTTGTATTGTGAGTGTTCATGTAAGCGATTGTAATGCTATTTTATACTGTTTTTAAAAGTTGTTTTTTTGTTCCAATTTGTAGCCAAGACCCTCTATATATTTTCAAAAACAAAGAATATCTAATCCCACATTTTTAGATGTTTGTGTATATATTTAAATATTTAAATTGTGTCTAATTAAAGATTACAGGAACTAGATTAAGGAATACAGACAAAATCTGCATATTGTGACTATTTTGCCACACACTGTGATTGGCATGCCTGCAGTATATTATAGGAATTTGGTAAATATGTAATGTCAGTAATTTTTTTTTCTTTTGCATTTTTATACATCAAAATGTCAAAGTCTCTTTTGGACAAAATTGTCAAAAACACTGGTTTGTAAGACATTTGCATGTTGTGGCCTTTTGGGACACCTGTATTTCAATGCTCACTATCAAAGTCAGTGGATAAAATATATATTTAGCCAAATAATATATTGTTTAGACTTTCTCTAGATTAACAACCAATAAGATGTTTGGTAGTTTACATCCTGAACATCAGTTTTATATGTATTTATATAAACAAAATAAAGATGGCAATAAAATAACGGTGCTCAGACTTGTCACTTCATCTTCACACTTTGGACTGTATTTGGCTTCGTTCTCTTAAGTCTGCAGATTAACTTTCAAAATGATATGAATCATCTTGTTCATACAGTCTAATTTTTTGAATGATTAATGTTTGTAAACATGTTTCTTTTCTTTTTTCCAAATTCATTTCTTTATTTGGACCGTCAGGGGCGTCGTAGTTGGGTGAAAAGTGGGACTAAATTACCAGGGCCCCAAGTGGGGGGAGGGCCCCTGAGGAGTG
>JAOTRN010000046.1:20398819-20430691 GCA_028566695.1 Bagroides melapterus | reverse complement strand
AGCTTTTAAGCATTCTGCAAATAAAACAGAAATTCAGAGAAGTTGTGTAATAAGGCTTTTTTTGTTATACATATAAGGGTTCTTAGATTAGCAGTAAGGTTAGCTGTAGGTAGTTGTGAACCTCGAGCTTACGGGGGCCCATGGCCACTGCTTGTGCATAGAGCCCAGAATTTGGTGCTACACCCCTGTGGACCGTTATACAGTCGCTGCAAGTTCACCAGAAATTTCTAGCACGCTTACAAAAGCCCGCCCCAACACAAATCATCTTTGCGCTTTGATCCGCTCTGTCCCGCCTATAACGACTAACGCGCCGCTGTGATTGGCAAAGATTAAGGTCCATCACATTTTCTTTCTCGTTCATTGGTGGACATCTGTAGTGGGTTTCCGGCCACGCCTCAGTCTTCCTTTCTTCTCCACACTGCGTGCGGATCTCTGTGCCGGCTAACGAACCACGCCGCAAACATGATGGGGAGACCGGTTCTCGTGCTTAGTGAGGCTCTTTGCTTTCTGTCTTTGAATACGGACTTGAAGGCCGCTATATTAACGGCACTTCAGTCAACTCAGTTTGACTGTTTCTAAGACTGTTCACGTAGTGTCTGATAGGAGGCTAACATGCTAACTGGCACGGCATGGGCCTAGCTTGGTCATCGGCTAACTAGCTCATCTGGCTTAGCTTAGCTTTCTTGTCATTCTCTGGTTAGCTATCTATATTTAAGCATACTGTATTCAGCATACTGGTATTGTGCATGCAGAACGACAGATAATGCTATATTTTGTATTTTATAGTTATAATTATAGTTATACTAGAATGTACCATAACTTTGCAGTATATTTTGTTATACGGAACTGTAGCTGGGGTTGCTACTCGGGTTTTGGCATTAGTTACATAGGTGGTGATGTTGCTCACGTCACAGTAATAAGGCTAGTCATTCAAAATTGGTTACGAATGACGGTTTAGTTTTAACAAGGTTTACAGTCCCAAACAACATAGGCATGTAGTTGTTTCTGTGGTACACTTACATTTATTTTAACATTTTAGGCCAGAATATGAAAAGAGAGTCTGGAAGGAAGGTCCAGATAGGAAATATTAATGCAGCTAAGGTAAGTCATTCGTTTAATGAACACATACACATCTTATACCGTCTTGAGTTACACTCTTGTCCTTTCTATTACAGACGATAGCAGACGTAATCAGGACATGTCTGGGACCAAGAGCTATGATGAAGGTGTGTAACTATTAATGATTTTTAACTTTGTCCCAGCTTCAGATCCATACTTGCCAGTTATTGTGGATTTTGCTGTAGATTTGTAACTGGGTGCCACACCCTGCAACATTACTGTTACTGTAATTCTAGCTGAATAAAAATGCCAAGTTACCTTAAGGTAGATGCATCACCCTACTCACAACCATTATGAAGATATGAGTGTAGAACTAAGGCATTATTATGCATCTGTGGCGATCTGATCATAAATGGATGGACAGCACTAAAGTATCCTGTCAGTCTCATTATTGATTAGATGACGATGAATGGTTGTAATAAGTGTGCCCAGGGTTTACAATTTTTTTTTTTTTGAGCAGATGTTGCTGGACCCTATGGGAGGAATAGTTATGACCAATGATGGCAATGCAATTCTGAGAGAGGTACTTAAACATTTCTAGCAGACTGACAAGTTGTTGTACCTGGTGTTCTTTGGTTGACTGTTATCACTAACTTTTTCCTGCAGATCCAAGTGCAGCACCCTGCTGCCAAATCCATGATTGAGATTAGCCGCACTCAGGATGAGGAGGTTGGAGATGGCACTACTTCTGTCATTATCTTGGGTGAGCGGTATTTTCTTCCACATGTAATACTATGAATTCTCTGTTTGGAATATCATCAGTGGTTACAATATAATAAGAACCTGCATTTCTGTAGCTGGAGAGATGCTGTCGGTGGCTGAGCAGTTTCTGGAGCAGCAGATGCATCCCACTGTGGTAATCAGTGCTTACAGGCAGGCTCTGGATGACATGCTCACCATGCTCAAAGAGATCAGGTAGTGTCTCTTTCCAGACATGCTGAGTTTGTTCAGGCTGATGAAAGTGTTGGAGGGATTATTCATTTATCTGAGCAGTGCTCAGTGCATTTTGAATGCTTGCTTGAATGGAAGCACAAATTGTCAAGTAACAAAATTCACTTTCACACACAGCCTTTGGAAGAAGACACATTCAGTAAGCTTGTTCTTTTTTGCCCCTCAGCACTCCAGTTGACCCAAATGAGCGGGACATGATGCTGAAAATAATTAACTCCGCCATCAACACCAAAGCACTGAGTCGCTGGTCAAGCTTGGCTTGTAATATTGCACTGGATGCAGTGCGCACTGTGGAGCTGGAGGAAAATGGCCGCAAGGAAATTGATATTAAAAAGTATGCTAAGGTGGAAAAGGTAGGGGTCAAATAGGATTTTGTTTACATCAGCGTACATACTAAGTCAGAAGGGGGGTGGGGTGGGGGGGGGGGGGACAAGAAGTATGAAAAATTAAGTATGAAGTAAACTGTGTGGCATTTTGGCTGTAATTATGCTTTTGTTGCTGTGAAAGCTCATAAGGTTTCTGAAGACAGCTAGTTGTCTGTGTTGGCTTGATTTGGATTTTTTTTTTGTGGCACCCTATGCTCTTTGCATTTTACTATGATTATAGTACCATATTACATAGGATTTTTTTTCTATTCTTAGAGTTTAGGCTAACAACCGTTTTTTTTTTTTGTTTGTTTTTGGTTGTTTTTTTTTTTTTTAAACCAAGGCTACATTACAACAACAAAAAAAGACCTAGTCTAATGATTCAGCATAACCTACAGGAAACATTATCTATTCAAAGACCTTTTTGGCTTTGTGTAGGTGCCTGGTGGGATCATTGAAGACTCATGTGTGCTGAAGGGGGTTATGGTAAATAAAGATGTAACACACCCCCGCATGCGCCGTCTCATCAAAAACCCTCGCATTGTGCTCCTTGACTGCTCCCTAGAGTACAAGAAGGGTGAGAGCCAGGTAAGAGTGAGCAGCAAAATAATATACACTCTCCCATTTACAGCCACATACAGCTCCAGCAAATGTTATTGAACATTTTTCTCACTCCAGACGGATATAGAAATCACTCGTGAGGAAGACTTTGCTAGAATCTTGCAGATGGAGGAAGAATACATCCAGCAGATCTGTGAAGATATTATTCGCCTCAAACCTGACTTGGTCTTTACAGAGAAGGGAATCTCAGGTACACACGCACAAGCACACACGTTCTGTATAGTGTGTTACATGCTGTTATGCAAACCGCTAGCACGTTCATGTGATTTTGATTTTCCCTAAATATCTTTCCCACCTTAGATCTTGCTCAGCACTATCTGATGAAAGCCAACATCACTGCAATCCGCCGTGTCCGTAAAACAGACAACAATCGCATTGCAAGGTAAGATTGGAATCAGACTATTGCTGTGTTCTGTTTTTTTAAGTTTTATTTATTTCTTTATTTTTTGTTTTTTCCTCCTGAGGAGATATGAATTTCGTTTATCCTTCAATTTTTTTTGTTCCTCAGAGCCTGTGGAGCACGCATTGCCAACAGGACAGATGAGTTACGTGAGGAAGATGTGGGAACAGGCGCAGGCCTGTTTGAAGTGAAGAAAATTGGTGATGAGTATTTCACCTTTGTCACTGAGTGCAAAGACCCCAAAGCCTGCACTATCCTGCTGAGAGGAGCTAGCAAGGAGATCTTGGCGGTGAGGGACATTAAACAAGGCTGTAGTATGCTTAACCATGCAGATCATTTTCGTCAGAGAGACATAATATAGCGTCACATCAAAGATGTTCATATGTAGGTTTATCCAATGTTTGAATATTAGAGCTATGCAGTTATGGGTATGTGTGCTTTGTGTATGATAAGCATACTGGTATGGCATAATCACAAATTCTTTCCTTAACAAATCAGGTTTATAACTTAAACTTACACCTTTCATTGAAGAATTCATGAAATGGTGGTTCATCAAATTTTACTGAAATGTTTGTGCTTTCTGTTCTAGGAGGTTGAGCGTAATCTACAAGATGCGATGCAGGTGTGCCGTAATGTCCTGCTGGAGCCATGTCTGCTGCCAGGTGGGGGTGCTGTAGAGATGGCTGTGTCTCACAGGCTGATGGAGCGTTCACGAGCTCTCACTGGTGTTGAGCAGTGGCCGTACCGTGCCGTGGCCCAGGCCCTTGAGGTTATCCCCCGCACCCTCATCCAGAACTGTGGAGCCTCCACCATCCGTGTGCTCACATCCCTTAGGGTGAGTGTGATTGTTTCCAAAGTTTCTCTCTTCCCTTCCACCTCACTGCATACTGCATGTACACGTGTCATGCTATTGTTTCAACATTAAAATGAAATTCTGTCACTGCTCCAGGCAAAGCACACTCAGGAGGGCAGCACCTCATGGGGTGTTAATGGAGAGACAGGCACTCTGGCAGACATGGCTGAGCTGGGAATCTGGGAGCCGCTGGCTGTCAAGGCCCAAACGTACAAGACCGCAGTAGAGGTATACACTCTAAAACAATCACTTCTTCCATTCTGTTGTATATATTAGCATGGAGAGGAAAACAATTAACCCTTAGATGCATTGCAGTTCTCTTCAAAGATTTAGCACTGATTGAATGTAATAATTATGCTTCAGGCAATTTTCATTTATTTTTGAATAGTATAAGCATTCCTAAATATGAATGATAAACTAAACATCTATGGCAGCTATTATTTTATCCTACCCTACTGACAAAGTACATTATCAGTAGCACCACGCAGTGCTTGTCAAATGTCAGCAAAGAAAGTCACTAGGAGGTGGTATTATACATTCTCATTACATAAGGTATAGCATATTGGTACATACACACTATGCTCACTTGAAAACTATAAGATCCAGTCTGGAAGTTAAATGCTTCCATCTAATGTTGCATTAAGGACAAATTGTTTAATTCCTAGACGAAATAACACCAGGGCCAAACGATTTAGAAAACTAATTTCATTAGAGAAGTACTAGTGACAAAAATCCCCAAAATACTTTCACTTTTACTTGCATTTCAGTTATATTTAACGTTTAATAATTTTTTTAATTGCATAACTTTAACTTCTTAAGTACTAATCTTAATATTTTCATATAAAACCTACTTTTCAGCCTACATTTTTATCTAGTTTCATGTTGAATACCTCTATTTCCTATGATCACCATTATTGAGCTGTACTCTTGTCTTTTCAGACGGCCATTCTCCTCCTGCGTATCGACGACATTGTGTCTGGGCACAAGAAGAAGGGAGACGAGAAAACAGGGGGAGGACAGGGAGCTGAGTAAAAGGAAGTGAAGAAAGCAAGGCTGTGAGGAGATGGATGTCTAAAATAGCTAACAGTGATTTCTGATCGACTTGCCACCTTCACCAAAACATTCTTAGGCCTTGCATATGTAAAGATTTACTTTGCTGTTTGTTTTCAAGCCCTGTGTGAAGATTAATTAAACAGACCTTTCGATATGTTTACATTTGTCGATGTGTGTATATGCACTGTGATGCTTCACTCCATAGTTATCTGCTGGGGTGGTTACTTTTACATTTTCCTCTAAATTTCACGCTCTGTCCCTTCAATATGTCCCAAACGTGATTAAAACGTCCTTTTGAGATGTTTACCATTCTGGACAGCAGGTGCACAGTTCAAATCAATTATCCAGGAACCATGATTTTACACATTTGCTTAAAAAAGAAATCATATTTGATAAAATGTCAGCAGAAAATTTAAATATAGTTGCATGCATGTTACAAAATGTAGTGGCTCTGACAGCTTTATACATCTCCCCTCCTGTAATTAATCAACATCTACTTTTTGGTGCATCATTTAGCCAGGAAATACACAACTGACGTTAGTCCGCTTTTTTCTCTCTCACATTCTCCCAAATGATTTATTTGGTCCAGAGCTAGTGACTTGAGGTCACTAAAGAACATTGTCATATTGTTGAATCCAGTTGGAGTCAACCTTTGCTTTGGGACATGGTGCATCATTATGCTGGTAATAGCTATTAAATGATGAGTAAATTGTGGCCAAGAAGGGGTGCACATGGACAGCAACAATATGGCTTTGGCTTCTCAAAATCTTGGTGCCACTCAAGGGAATGTTGGTGGTAATAAGGGAGTGTAACTATTGCATTCTGACAACTTCGACTCATTTTACAGGATCAAGGCAGTGCTGATAACACTAAGCATGTAGTTGCAATGTTAGTTTCTGAATCTCCAATTGGAAACAGTGACAGTAATATAAAAACACAAAAATGTACAGAAACATGCCAAGCTAAAAATATTTCTAGTTTATTTTGTTCAGTGCATAGTATATGTGTGAAAAGTAAATACACAATATTTAAAAATTAAACATTATATTAAGATATGTTCTCTGTTGAAATTAATACAGAATTATACTGGGAACAAAATCATGTAAACTGTAACAATGCATTCTCTCGTTTGTTCTACTGTTCAGCAGAGATGAATGACAAATATAAAAATTCAACGGTAGGTTTTCTAAAAAGTGGTATTTATATTTATTTTAGTTCTGAACTGCCAGAAAAACTAGGGAAGTTTTCCATTTGCTTGTTTCCATGCCAAGTTATAATAGGCAATCATTTGACCACTTATGCAGAGCACACTCAAAGCCTTGAGCTGAAACAACAAAAACAAGCACAGTTTCAGGCCAGCACGGGGCATGATCAAGCATCTGAAGCAAGATTTACCAGGGATCCCATCAGCACAATCACAGTGTGACGTTGGGATTGTTAAAATAGACATGTCTCCTCGTATCACATGTGGAAGCTCTAGGACTGAAAGCCAATTACAAGAAGAGTCATGATGCATGCAGAATGTGCAGTTTATATGCATGACTCTTGACCAACGCAAGCTTTTGGGATAGATGAAAGAGCTATCACGATCACAAAAGGAGTCAGTTATCAAAGTTCTTCTACATCTGCCAAAACTTAGAATGCTGCACCCTGTCTGACTGGGTCACATTCTGGCATTTCAATAATTTATTGGTTCTGAAAATTAATTATATATATATATATATATCTTTCGATTAGAAGTCAGCAATAAAACAAGCAAATGGGGAAAAACTTGATTTGAAGGAAACTGTCCTGGCAGTACTCATTACTTTTACATACATAGTCTTTTGTTATCACTGTAAGAGAAACAATGACAAGATTTCAGATGAAATAAAAGGAAATTTCTTGTATCTTATTTACTAGAGTTAATAAAAAGCATGCAAAAATAACATTTATGCTTCTTAAGAAATTTAACACACATACTGTATATTATGTCTTTGTCTGCCAGCTTGAAATTTCCTCTTCAGACATACATTGATATTCCATACCCAGCATCCCAAACTAACATTCATGAAAAAACCTGTATGAAATAAGTATGAAGTTAATAGAAGAAGGTTTTACGCTCTCTTTTTTTGTTCTAGCATTTTCTAGAAATGCTAGAACAAAATGTTAGATGCTAACAAAATGCTAGAACAAAATGCTAGAAATGTCCCACTTCAGGTATACTGCACACACAATTTCAACAAACATGCTACAAGGTTATTTCAGCATATTTTTAAACTTGATATGGCAAGAAGAGGAAAAAATATATCAGTATGTTCTTTTGGCCTTAGAAAGAAACAAGAAGTCTATGGAAAAAAAAAATCATTCCACATCTGCTTGTGTTGCATTCATAATTTATTTTAGGCAACCTGCTGTTACTAAAGCATTTAAATCATGCTCAATAATGCTCTGGAATTATACTCATTAGCAGTATTGTTCACATAAATGTAGCATCATATAACAATCTATCACTTTATGGAATCTTCTTACTAATTGTCTTAAATAAGGCAGGCAAGACAGTTTTACCCCACATAATCGTCAAGACACATGTGGACAGATGTAACAATCATTTTAAGCAAAATCACAGCATGAGGTTCATTATAGCTAGAATTTGTTTATTGGCTTCTAAGACTAATAAGATTTTCTTTTTTTTTTTTTTTTACAAAAACTCGAGTACTACCTTTGCTATGTACATAGGTGTTTGATACATTTTCTATGAAGGTATGAAAAATAAGACGTAACTAACAAAGGAATTGATGAAGAAAAAAAAGAAAAGAAAAGAAAAATAATAATAAAAAAATTGAGTTGGGCCATCAGATCTCACTCTATCCCCAGAACCTCTGCCTGTACTCCTGAGGAGGATTGGGTGGTTCCATCTCATCCTGGGCAAAGATTGAGCCAGCAGACTCAGCCATGAAGATGAAGTACAAGTTGGCCACCAACATGGTCAGCATAGGCAAGAAGGAAAACCCGAACCCAAAACCCCTCAGACTACTGCCCCATGCTGCTGCAATCCAGTACACCAGCCTATGGGTTACACACAAACTGTTGAAGGCCACTACTGTTTATGTGCTCCTGCCAAGTGAACGAGTTACACACACAAACTACAGCATGACGTATAAAAGGCAAAGAGCTGGAGGTGATGCTACATGCATTCTTTGGTATCTACTTTACACAGAAAGCTTGTTTCAAATATCTAGTGCCTTGATAATCCCTGATTTACAGGATTTTCCATTTTGACATTCTGCCACAACCTTGTGAATTGTTACCGAATGAACAGTTTACAGCAAAGTGTTTTACAATCGAGGTGCACAGATTTTAAGTAGAAGATACGTGGCATGAGCTTGGATGTCACAAATAATTTTTCTTTTAACAAAACACACAAACGTATGCTTACAATGATTTATACTAGTGTAGATAATTCTCAAACCAAAAGGTGTTGATACATTTTCTATCCAAGTATAACTCTTGTCATTAACCTAAAATAATGATGATAATCATAATAATAATTATTATTATTATGATTATTATTGCCAGTGCAGCTGCAGTTAAAAAAAATAAATACTGAAAATTATGAGTATTGCAGCAACATCACCCACACTTCCTGCATCCTTGGCAATGTATACATTAGCCTGGAGAAAGGGATTATGTTACCTGCCAATGGCAAAGATGATGGTGAGGAGAGGCACCAGTTTGAGAAGGTGCTGGTTCAGATAAGCAGCCATGACACCCAGCTGAAGAAAATACAGGAGGAAAAGTGAGACAGAGTCGTCAACGTAACGGCGATGGATGTTCACCTCTTCAATTTCTCCATCACAATGAGGTTTCAGAGAACGGTAGCGCACACGGGAGACACCCAGCACCAATACACCTGAGAGTGAAGATCAGAATGAATTAAAATACATGCATTGAGTCATACAATAAACAGTATTTCTTTATTAACAGGAAAGACCTGCTAGCAACAATAACCCACAGAATCAATCAAGTCAATGTCTTGTAAGAGACAAATTTTTCCAGCCTCCTCCTTACCCAAGACAATTGGTATGACTGCAAAGACAGAACAGCGCAGTGTGTAGACCAGTCTTAGAGGGGCACTATCCAGCAGAGGAGCATCAAAGGGTAAGAATGTGTGACCACCCCACACCAGGACAGGGAAGATCAGAGCTGACATGAATACAGATACTCCCATTTTCAGCACATCACGATATGTCCCAGCACACGAACCTTGAAAGAAGATAAAGCCATGAGAAATTGGATCAGTTTGAAATCGTTTTCTTTCAAAAAGAAAAGTAAAGCAATGTGGGGAGAGGATTACAATTACAATTATTTTATTTTAAAGTTTAAATATCCTCATATATCATAGGGATAAATATAAAAATAAGATTTTTTTTCGAGAAGAATATTAAGTAGCATCTGTCAGAAGTCAACACTGCAAAGAATTACGTATAATATTTATTTTACAGCAGTGAAAAGATGCTTGTGTGTCTGCCCATTATTTCATTTATAGTAACCAGATATATAAAAATAAAAAAGGTTTTTCCCCTTACAGTTCTGTCTGGGATAGTCATGGTAGTATCTATCTGGAAGTGTATCTTGATGTCCAAGGAAGACATGATTCTCTTCTTCCCACATTTCTGACCTGCACCTGGGCGGCTCCGGCATGCTGGTGGAGCGCAGGATGTTTACACTTGGACTGAAGACCCCGGCTGCTTTCTCTGGCATACTGTTTAACTCCTCCACCTCAATCTCCAAATGTGAAACCTTCTCTTTTTGCTCAGGCTGCTTTTCCTCCATGCAGCCTTCACATACTGCACTCTTTTCTCGCCCACCAATCTCTCGCTCACTCTCAGTCCTGCTTACTCCTCCACTGCTATCTGATCTCTCCTCACTCTCCTTGTCTTGTACAAGATCCATTTCACTTTGCTCTGGATTGAGAACAGATGCTGCTTTTTCTATCTCATCAAGTTGATCAGCCTTGTCTCTAGGCCAGGGCAGTGTGCTTGGCTCTGTTTCAGCACCAGTGAGCTTTTCTTCTGTTCTTTTCATGTCTGCATTTATCTTCTTTTCTGTTTCCCAGTCAGGAACAGCTGGTTCTGGTGTCAGAAATATTGGATCTTTGACCACTGGCATGGAGTCTGAAGAAAAGTCCTCAGACATCTTGAATTAAAATATTATAGACTTATTATATAGTGGTGCATTAGATACCATCCAAGAGTTCATTAAAGGCCATCTCTCAGAACAGGGATCACATTTGAGTTTCTCCTTTCTGGGAAACAAAAATGCAGATCATCAGCAGGATATATTTCAAACAACATACCTCAATAAATGTGTTGTTTATAATCAAGCATTTAAGGAAATAATATTGAACTGAATTCATAGAACAAAATGCTATCAAGTGTCTTCAGGTCTCCATTTTTTTGAAATTCATAAAATACCCATATATAAATGCTATCTAAATTTTTGTAAATAACAACAGTAAATAATATTAATGCTGATTTTGACTAAAGTGCACTATAAATTTACTGCCATGACAATTTCACAGGAAATGTAAATTAAATTTTTTTTCTGCTTAGAGTGTATTCTTCTTCTTCTTCTTCTTCTTATTATTATTATTATTATTGTACAGCAACTAAACAGCAGTGAATACATCTATACAAAAAAGTACATAAAGTGTGAAGTATATTTTAATATATTCAGTAGGGTAAATGTTTCTAAATCTAAATCAAACTAGGTATGATAACATGATTTCAGTATCAAATTTTGTTTGATACTGGAAAGGGGACAGGAACATTCTATCTGCTACAAACAAAACTGGTACTTTCTAAACTCATAGTTTGGTCTCATTTTAATGGCTCTTTAAGGAACTTACCGTAGATGGCTATTTAAAAAGGACCTTCTATGAACAAAACAGATTCCGCTTTTATGAGACCAAAGCTGTTTTAGTTGTTTTTACTTTTAGTTACCGAAGTACTTTTCTTTTTTAAGAAAAAGAAATTAAAAAGGAACTAAAATCCAAGTACAATATTAAGTGTGATATTTTAAGTTATCATAACAATCTTAGAGTATTTTAACTGAAATTGAAAGTTTTACATTTTGATAAGTCGACATTAAAAATGTTCTTTGGCATTGCGACACTGAGAAACTTTCCGTATGCGATAGCGACATTGAAGCACGACACAACAGGCATTTTCATTTCCCAGACACAAAACAATCACAAAAAGTCGAAAAACGAAATTACAACATTAAAATGAACCATTATAAAGGAGAAAATACTATCTACGTTCTTTATAATAATCCATCTGCACGGACATATACTTAGCTAAAAAGAACAGGCCCATATACAGACTTTCAGGTCTTTCGTAAAATCCGACAGAACAACCCGGAAGTCGTTAAACATAAACTCGATAGTCAGACGCCAACAAAAAGTCAGGTATAAGTCATTACGTTTCTAGTACACTTACCCAAAATTCAGTATCATAGATATCCTCGAGGTTTGGTCAGTTTCCCCAAAGAAACATGCTCTGTGTCTTGTTTAGGAATTCTCCGGAAATGTAAGTTCAGGTGTGTCCAGGTGCGTTGCGTTGTGTTTTTAACTCTCTTTCTCTTGATTCCATGCGCCTTCTACTGGCTGTGTCCCGCTTGTCGTGGTGTGAGAACGATCACAGACTACAGTTCAAAACGTTAACTGTGTAAACGCACATGTTGTCCTCCCATTTGAAGCTTGAAATCTTCCCAATATTCTACCATAAAAAGGTCTAAAGCTACTCTATTGGGTGTGAGAAAAAGACTAACGCTGACTCTTCTTCTTCTTCTTCTGAAGCTCAGCACTTAATTAGTCTAAATTAAATTTATTATTTTTCCGTTGATAGTGGTCTCTGTGATGATGATGATGATGATGATGATGATGATAATCGTTTTGGGTTTTTTTTTTTTTGCTCGTTTGTTTTTTGCATTGTTTGAGCATACATTTTTTGAGCCTATCATTTAAACAAGGCAAGAGAATTCACCAGATGGGGTTCTAGTCCATAGCAGGTACTATTATTATTATTATTATTATTATCATTATTCCTACTTTCATTTCCATTCATTTTTCAGAACACAACTCTATTTCTATCTCTATTTTTTTGACCAGAAAATATGGACATCATTTATGATTTCAGTAAGAATTATATGATTCAGAAGGCTTTAATGTTCTCAAGTCCTGGAAAAAGTTCTCACCAAATAGCTTACATTAAAATGAGTCCTGAACTGCAAAATATCCATTAATGTTGTTAAAATAATTCAACTGATTTAGCAGGCAGTTCCTATTAACTGATGCTTCAGTAGCTAATAATTGCTTTACCTTTGAATTCAGATTGATTAATGAAAAGGAAAGGCTAAAATAAATAGAATAAATATTGCCTAGTTGTATATTACTACTACTGCTACTTCTTTTTAAAACTATTCATTATCATAACCATGATTATTCATATAATCAGCATAATTATTTTAATTAAATTATTAAAACGTTTATTGTTTTTTAATTTCATTACCACAATTGGTCATTGTCAATGTAAGAATAATAAATAAAATCTAAACTAACTTCTGTGTTCTAAGGTGTACTCTGTCCAAATATGGCTAAATAGACTGCACCACACTGAAAATAGGTTGCTAAACTGGACTGTGGACATTGCTCTCTCATCTGGCCTAAGCTCAAATGATTATCTGTACATAATAATCTAAGTTAATGATGAGAACATTATGCTTTTAAAAATCTCTAGAATTTACAATAGTCCTTGCCTACATCACATGTAGCATAGCAAATAATTTGACTTCTCAGTTTTATCATTCAGTAACTAGGGAGAAATACATTTATCTTTATTTGGAAACAATTATAAAAAGCACATCAAATGCAAGACCTACTTGTGAACCACATGGTCTTTCTGAAGAGTGTCTCAGTATTTAGTACCTAATATATCAAACAACACGCCCCCCCACACACACAATGTGCAATGTAATGACTGACTACAGTAATTCCTGACGCTAGAGCTTAATGTGCTGTGACAATAACTGCCTCCAATGACTGTTTCAAACAGAGCAATCTCAACTATACAGACTATAAATCAATAGCAGGTAGTAAAATTAAATAAAAACAGGCACTGAAATGGCAATTCATATCTTTTGCACATCATGGACACATTTCTTGTTTAAGTGAGCTGGATCTCTTTTAAAAGCATGTACTTAAGCTAATCACAGCTTTACAACCAGAGCATTTGCAAAATCGACAATGCACTGATAGCTTGTGCACAACAGCAAATTCACACCATTTGAATGAACAGTTCATTTCTGTAATTAGAAAATACTGTTGAACATTATGCACCACATCAGACACACCCTATTAAAGCACACTGCAGAGAGAAAAAGACAGAAAGAGAATGAGAGAGAGAAGGAACTTGTCAAAGCTCTCATCCAGATGCCTAAGAAGGCTGCTTGGTCATTACATTGATTGACATTTAGCTTAATAACAATGAGGCCAGTTCTTCTGGCAGCTCTGTAAACACACTGAATCATAAGGCCAAAAGCTCAGGACTTTCTTTTTTCTCAGGATATTACGATCCCTAAACCAAAGCACTTTAAGATCTATAAAGGTAGTGGAGTAATAAAAGGATTTACCCTCATTGTGAGAATTAATAATTTACACTGCATCAACATGAGATAAATAGCTCACCCAAACTGTTAATGACAGGTAATTGGCTAGTTTTAGCTCTGGGTGTGTCATCGCTAATACTTGTTAGGAAACCTGGATGTGACATCACTTATCAACTGTGGTGAAATATATGAGGTATTGTGCTGGCAGTAAATTATCCCATAAGTATAAATGAGAAATGTATCATTGAACATATGTTTTTTTTTTTGTTTTGTTTTTCAGAAATGAGTTTTCATGCCACCATTTGTACACCACTGGCATGGAAATGTTATTTGAATCTGTGTTGGAGACTGTGAGGTAGCCATCATGTGGCATCAGTCCACATGAATCCCAGGCAGTCCCTCAGGCGATGCGGTAGTCAAATGTGTCTTTCTCCATATAGTCTGTCCATGTGGAAGAAGGCATGCTGCTGTAGGGGTCCAGCAGAATGCGGAAACATCGCACAATCAGCAGGCCCAGGAAAATGAAGAGGAGCAACACAAAGACGAAAGCTGCCTTTTGCTCAAGGGTGAGGAAAGGGATGGGCTGAGTGGCCCCAGACGCAGACAGTGTGCTGCTGTGGAGGTGCTCCGCCATCCTTCCTTAATGCACTCTGTAACCCACAAACCTGCCTCACCACGGCCTCACTGGCATGTAGCCATCATGTAGAGCCTCAGATTCAACAAGTTTCCTGTCAGAAGCATTTTAATACCATTAACGTAGGTCCATTTTTAAAAAATAACAAATTGATAAGCTCCCATAGTTTAATTATGTAGAACATTCTAGAAATAAATTAACTGTAACCAAAAACAGAACATGTCGTGTCATACCCCATCCTCCTTACAGTTACACTCAGTGCTCTTTACGACAATACTGCAAGTTTAAAAATAACACATATACACATATTTTTACACAATATTTGTTTTGAGTGTAAGCATAAGGCAATATATCTAATGCCATATGCCTAGTTATGTTCAGCCTGCACTACCAGCATTTTAGATGGTTTTTAATGTGAACCCGATTAATCATTAGTATATATTAAATATATCTTTCTATAATAATTTTCCATTCTGTCCACAAATATACACACTGCAACTAGCCCTTTAAATCTGTGTACCAGGAAACACATATATGGCTTTAAATATAGTGGAATAGTATGGAAAATCATGCTGGTATTTTTATAATCGTAGATGTTAAAATAACTGGCTACACTGGAGGGTGGTGACCTTACAATGGTACACTTCTTTGATGTCAGCACCCAATAATAGACCTGGCACTCCCTGTGAAATTTCACGATTTCATAATGTAGGACCTTGCATGTGCTGCACCTGTAACTCTTTAACTACTTGTATTTAACTCATTTCATATCTATAAGAGGAAAATTATGCTGAATTTAATTCCTCATAATAACATGTCTACGAATGTTTACACAGTAAAAAAAATCCAGTAAACTCACATGCATATCTTCATTGCTCTGTTAACAGAATTATAATGTACATATAGTAGTATTGACAATGTCTTACCATTATTTTCATGTTGATTGCAGTTTCCTATATTTTATATAGAACAATAACCTGAGTCTGATTCATATATCTATGGAGTTGTGTAGCTGGAAGCTACATGTTCCATGTCACTAGCAGTTTGGAATGCAATGCAATCACTCACTTACCTGTTGTGGAGGAGCAGCTAAAAGAGATCCGTCAGAGGCAAGCAGATGGACGACAAAAATAAACTGTGAAAGTCCCAGCGTCCATTATGACTCCCTGCCTGAAGCTATACGTTTTGCCAACTTTTTAACATAGTCCCTCAGTTCATTCAGAAATCAAAATAATTGCTTCTTTTCCTTGCTTGCATTCCTGGCTTTTGTTGTGCAACTCCTTCTTCTCCCTACCAGACTGAGTGTGTGGTGGTGTCATATCACCCATAGCAACCAGTTGCCATAGCAATTCCTCAAAGTGTGTTCTCTGAATGCTGGGCGAGTGAGAGAGATGTGTGATCCAACCAAGGCTCTCTGCAAATCACTGTTTCAGTGAAGCATGAAGATTCAATAAGGGCTTAGGAACGTGTCATATCAACACATCATAGTCATCATCCCTGACTTGAGTCATGGCCAGAATAATAATAATAAATTTTCATTTGGTGTTTCTCAAATGTTAATAGCTGTATTAGTCCGAGAATGTTTTTTATTAACCAAAGAAAAGCAAATAAAGCTTCACGTTATGTTATGCATTTATCTAAAAGTGAGCTATCTTTTATATATATAGCACAATATTCTATATTAAATTTAAATCCAATTAACATCATATTAATATACTATTAATTAGTTATAAATTCAAAAATTGAAATTAATTGAATAGATTTGGTGTGAATACAAATTCATATTTCTTATTTAATACATTTAAAGGGTGTGTACAGGGCTCGGTATGTCAAGCCAGCTTATGAAGCGCTAATGGCAGGAGCTAACCCGGAAGTTCTCTGGCAGGGCTTCCCTCTGGTGATCGGGAGGAGAGGTGGATGATGACAATGTTACAAAACCCCCCACTTAGGTGGACCTCCAGGTGTTCTTTTGGGAGGCCGTCCCCTGGGTCTTGGTGCAGGGAGGTCAGTGTGAGTTCTGTGGAAGTCTGTGATAAACTAAAATAACGTGGCATTCACACAAGACCTTTCTTTGAGGTCGTAACCCTCCCAGTCGACCAGGTATTGGAATCTGCTACCTCTGCAGCAGGAGTGCAGGAAGGCACAGACTAAATATTATGCTGACTCTTTGATTTCTAGTGGCAGTGGTGGAGCGGGGTCTGAACCTTCTGTAGTGGTGGGAGTCTGGCCAAGTTCCAGATGCAACTCGTGGAATAAAGCTGAGATACTATACCTTGGAGGGAGCTGTAGGTGGTATATAATGGGTTTGACTTGATGCAGAATTTTTGTAGGGTGCTATGAATTTGGGGCTTAGTTTTTGACTTGGCAGCTTGAGCTTGAAATTTCTTGTTGAGTGCCATACCAGCTGGCCTGGTTGGTAGGGTGGGTTGGGTCATCTCCAGTGGTTTGCAGCCTGCAGGTACTGGTGCAAAATAGCCCTCTGGATGCGAACATGGGCACTCTCCCACATTGTTTGGCTCTGACAAAACCAATCGTCCATGGTTGGTATGTCTGATGGGTCTCCAGACCAGGGGAACAAAGGGAGTTGATAGTCTATTACACATTAAAAAGGGGTCAAGCCTGTGAAGGAGTGGAGCAGGGAGTTTTGGGCATACTCACTCCAGGAGTATTGCTCTTGGGTGCAGTATGATCTCAGATAATGGCCAAGACATTCAACTTGGCCATTAGACTGAGGATCGTAACTGGCCATGAGGTGGATATTGACTCCTAACTGTGTCCTCAGGCAGGCATTATATATGGAACATGCTGTGAAAGAGTGATTTGGCCATTTCCATGGCTGTGGGCAAGCCATTGAGTGGCACCAGTGTGAACTTTAAATAATTGGTCAATAATGACTAGAATCGTGGTGTAACCATGGGAGTTTGGTATGCCTGTGACCAAATCAACTGAGATATGAGACCAGAGACATCATGGTATGGGGATTTGGCAGGCTTTCACAAACTCGAAGGCATCTCAACTCAGTGTGGGCCACCAGAAAGAATTTTGGATGAGCACGGTGGTTCTGTGGATGCCAGGATGACCGAATAGTTTTCTGTCTGGTTGGCAGGTATTGCTTGGTGGAAGGACACTCTGGAGGTGGGGCATCTGTTGCAGTCTGTTTTTTCTCACTGAATTTCCGTTATTATCTACCAGTGTACAGGTGCGATAATAATAGAGGGAGGGAGGATGGATTAATGCATGAGAGGTTTTTGTTGGGTCATGATGATAAGAGAGGGCATTGTTTTTGGAAGTTGGTCAGTATATAACTGTGAATTGAATTGAATTGGTTGGTGTGGGATGAGTCATTTAGCGTTCTTGAGATTCTTGAGATTTTTCTGATCTGTGATCACGAAAAGAAAATGTGGACTTGTTGCCATTCTTCTAAAGCTTCCCTTAGATTGATAACAGTTCTCTGTTTCCAATGTCATAATTAACTTCCACAGGGGTCATTTTACAATAGCAAAATGCACAGAGGACAAGCTTGCTAGTTTTGTTCCATTTTATTCCTTATCTGCTTATGTAGCCCAGAAAGGTAATCCTGTCCTGGTGAAATTCACTGTGCCATATAATTCATGTTGGAGAAGATGGGACAACACTAGGTGCACTTGAGAGACTTGGTGTTCCTTAGACAGAATATATCAAAATGTTGTCAGTGTAGACAATGACACAACGATTGAATAGGTCGTTGAAGATTTTTTTAACTGAAATACATTGGAAGGTCATTTTCCATTCATCTCCCTTTCATATACTTATAAAGTTATAAGCACTCCTTAAGTCCAGTTTGGAAAAAAATTGTGCTTCACAGAGTTGTTCTAAGGCCAAGGGAACCAATGGGAGGGGTAAGGATAACGAACTGTGATGGCATTGAGTCCTCTATAATCAGTGCATGGCCTTAGACCACCATCTTTCTTTTCAACAAAGAATCTGGCTGCAACAGGGGACTTAGAGGGGCTTGAGATTCAGGTGTAGACAGATGTTAAAAACGACCCTTGGGAGGTGAGGTGTTAGGAAGGAAGTCAATAGCACAGCCCCATGGGCGGTGTCGAGGCAATGCGATAGCATGTTCTTTGCTGAACACCTTGCTTATGTCGTGATAATCCTCTGGCATTTTCAGGGTTCTGGAATGTTTGGGCTTTCCACAGTTGTGATACTCACAAAGATGAGTGATGGGTTGAGAAAGTCAGTGTTTTAGGCAGTGTGGTGACTGTGTATTATTGTGTAATAAAAAAGTACCTGCTCCTCTATGTGAAACAGTCCTATTTTCTGTGTGATGGGTACAGTTTGATTCGTGATGATACCGATCCCTACGGGTCATTTGTCCACCTTCATAATTTTAATAGGAACAGCACACGAGAATGTGGGTTGTAATTCTGTTACACAGCGATGAAGTTCCACAAGAAACCCGAGTGAAGGACACATCACCAAATTACAAAACTTTTTGATCTGATGAAGCATTTGTGTTACATCATCTATGATCCAAAATCAAGTGTCATTGCTTTCTATGAAGTGGAATAAGCTAAAGCCAAAATGTTTGTAATCTTGTGCCATACACCTTTTTTAATCATTCCTTTTCTAACAGGCTAAAAAAATAATTAAAATTTAACATGATTATGAATGAATTATATCAGACTGGACCAGGAATGTTGAGGCCTGGTCAGAATCACCAAAATACCATTGACGTTCAAAGTTTTATATAATATTGTTTGGTATTATTTCCTTGTCATAGATTTCCTTGTCATAGAGTTATTGTTTTGCTGCAACTTTCTTGCTTGTTCACTGTTGGTTGTGGATGACAGGGAACACAGTTATATAATGTTATAGAACCATAGTTAGATATGTATCTAGTGTTAATTTCACAGCCATACTCATGCCACTTTAAGGTATAGTTTTAACACTGTAGAACAGGAATAAGATGCCCAGGCAGCAGCAGATCAGAATCTTTGAGCAACACACCTATTATTAATGCTCCTGAGGTGGAAAACCTCCTTGTATTGTGCATTGACATGGTAGATCAGGGGTCTCTGATCTTATCCAGAAAAGGCTGGTGTGGGTGCAGGTTTTCATTCCAACCAAGTATAAGACACAACTGAGTATATTGAAAGCCAAGATCAACTAATACTTAAAATACTTAAAAAATAAGTATGCATACTCAAACAATAAGTATGCATACTTTTTTTAAGATATACCTCATTCATATGTTTCTGTACTCTGTAAGAGATTTGGATTCATGCCGATATCTCTTGATGCTCTGCCCACAGCCCCAACAGTGTTTTATACATAATGTACACTTATATGTCACAAGCTTCAGAATCTGAACAGTAGTAACTAAGTAAAACTATGTAAAAAAATGTGCATACTTATTTTTTGAGTATGCATACTACTTATTTAAGTATGCATGTCAGGATCTGGTACTATTTGGGACTTTGGGGGCACTCCAGTTTCCTGTCTCGTGTCATGTTTGTTTATTGTCGTGTTTTCTATTCTGTTTTTCCCCGTTTTCCCCCAGTGTTTATTTGTCCTGTTTTGGTTTAATAAATCAAGTTTTACGCTGTCCCCGCTTTTGGTCTAATTTTTATTTTTCGAGTTTTTTTGACAATGCATAGTCAAAAAATAAGTATGCATACTTAAAGAAGTAGTATGCATGCCTAAATAAGTATGCATACTCTAAAAGGTAGTATGCATACCTAAATAATGAGTATGCATATTACTTTTTTTAAGTATGCATACTACTTTTTAAGTATGCATACTTAAAAAAAGTAATATGCATACCTAAATAATAAATATGCATACTCTAAAAAGTAGTATGCATTCCTAAATAATAAGTATGCATACTTAAAAAAGTAGGGTGGCACTTATGCATATGCAAATATGCATATGTAAATGCATACTTAAAAAACATATGGGGAGTGTTGACAAAACCTGAAATATGATCCTGAACTACTAAACATTTAAATGTGGATTCATCTTTATAATAAGAGGTTTCTGCTGTGTAAGCCTACTATAAGTTCCCACTTGCTGACAGTATGTGTTGACATTCACAGTCACCTTAAATACAGTATATGGCATACAATAACTACAAAGTTTGGAAAGTGAGTTTGGCCCCTTTGCTTAACGGTTTTCTACATTACCCACAATGTTGTTTGAATATTTCTGGATAGTGATTCCAATAGAAGTTAGTCTCTGCTTCACATCAGATGCAGCTAGAATTTAATTCTCTAGTCTGCCCAACTCGTTTATCACTTCTGTGCAATTTGCTCAGATAGCCAGCAAAGTTTTAACATGCATATAATCACCACTGTGCTTGTCATCGTTTGTACTGCTAACTAGATGACCCAAGTCTCTGCCATAATTAAACACTACAATGCTGTACAGCTGCAGTGCACTATTATCTTTGAGTCCAGTGTATGCTGTATCCACTACATCTACATGTTACTGGATTCAGATGAGTGAGAAGTGAATCTCTTGGTCTCTTGTTTTAAGAAGCTAATAATGAAAACTAATCAGAATATTAATCCTATTGTTTGAGAACTATTTTTTCTTTCCTATTAATCAGCATCATCTACCAATGCAGTACACAACAAATAACATTTTTTTCGCAGGAATTAATATAATGCAGACCAACGAGCAAAGTAGAATCAGAATCACCAAAAATTTTAATATACACATATTTAATGTGTTTCACATTCACATTCACATTTTCCTTTAAGTACATTTTAAATTTTAAAAAATGTCATTTTAAAAATGCTCTCGCACTCAAAACGCACTCGATTAAAAAAAAGAATATATACGAACGTGCGTCTGTCCTCACGTGACCTATGCGTATTACGTCATTCCAGAGGTTGCCGTACGTGTAGACGCCCCCTGTTTGGGTTAGCTAGCTGGCTTAGGGTTTAAAATGTCTCTGAACAGAAGAATGAAGAGACAGCAGTTTAGGAAATAATAGCAAAGCCCTCAATAAGTTTCAAAGGTAAAGCATTTAGTGTATTTTATTTAATTTCTATTTATATATATATATATCACTATTTATATATATAACAACTAATAATTTTCAAAGCTACGGTTACTGTATAATGAATGACTAAAAACTGGCCTGTCATTTTTGTACATAATGTTATTTTAATACCCTCGAAGCGTCTCAGCTAGTCCAACACCACTGATCAGATCAGCTGGTACAGTCTCAGCGTCCAGGATGGCTTCTGTAAAGTTTCTTTTTTATGTTTTAACTGTTCATGTGTGTATGACTCTCTAACTACAACTGGTCTCTTGAAATAATCATTCACTGTCTAACTAGCCATTATGAATTCGCGCTATTAAAAGTGAACATATATCGGCAGTGCTAGCGTTAGCGACCTAGCTAGCTGGTAAGTTTAATGCTCTTGGCTAGCGAGCTAAACCTGACCCAGAACGGGCTTATCTTCTATTTACTGTTTTCAGACCATGCAAACGATTATAAAGCACACCCACGTCACTGCACGTATGTGAATTTTTTTTACATGTCAACTGTAAGTACAGCTAAAAGAATATTCAGTTGTCTGCAGACGCTATTATTTGTGCAGTATAACTAGCTTGCTAAGTGGTGTTAGCTGGCTGGCTATGTCCGTAAGCTAACCACTTTTTTAAGGTATTGCTAGCAAACTTTCCTTGTATGTCTATTAAAAATACTACTGGACCAACTGTTTGATAAAAGTGGTTATTGTCGTCTAGTATTATTTTGCATATGTTATCAGTCATATACATTAATGTATTGACAAATAAAGTTTGTAATGCAAGTTAAACTTTATGGAAAAAAGCGAGTCAGTAGCTTTTCAGTAGTGACAGCTGGTTAATTCATTAATGGATACATACTTTCTGAAGCTGAATATCTAGGTTGCTATGTTATTAAAAGCTATTAAATTATATTTATTTGATTTTTATTTATTGCATATCCATTATACATTTTTGCTTGCCTGTTCAAAACATGCATGTTATTTGGCTGTATTTACAGGAGACAATAGTCTGTGTCCTGGGATAGAATTAAGTAGATCAACCTGAACATGAGTAAGAAACCCCCTAACAGGCCTGGAATTACTTTTGAAGTTGGAGCCAGAGTGGAAGCACAGGACTATTTACAAAAATGGTAAAGTGGGGAAATGGTTCAATCTATGCAGTATTGTATTAGGTACAAGTTAAATTTTTTTCTCGCTTTTCCCGAACCCTCAAGGTACCCTTCCCGTATCGAGAAGATTGACTACGATGAGGGGAAAATGCTTGTCCATTTTGACCGCTGGAGCCATCGATATGATGAATGGATTTTATGGGACAGCAACAGGCTACGTCCACTAGAGCGACCAATTCTGCGTAAAGAGGGGCTGAAAGAAGAGGAGGATTTAACTGTATGTCTTCATAAATAATTTATATGTATTCAGTATGCACTGAAAAAAGACATAAGGCAGTTTGAGGAAGACTAATTCAGTGGCTGGTTGCCTAGCAAAAACTTATTAGAGCCCCTAATCTGGTCTTGGTTACTTGCTTGCAACCAGCCTGCATTAGTGCTTTTGTTTCTAACAGTGGCCTGACAGTAGCTATTAATTTCCGTTAACCAAAATGTGCAGGACTGTGACGATAATGTTCTTGTAAAAACTTGAAGATGGATTTGGAAAATTGGTTGACTTGAATGACCATTTTATTCATGCAGATAAGAGTATGTATTCCTAAATCTCATTAAACATTTGTAAATGAGATGTTTAATTGAACTACTGTTTTGTTTTTTTAAACGTTTCTAACCAGGAGAAACTTGGTGAGATGAGATCATCTCGCCTGCGTGAGATTCCTGGGTGTACAGAGAACACAGAGGACCAAAAAGACTTGCCACCACAGAGACAAGTACACACATCAATTGCCAGTCTGCCCAGATCTGGCTTTCTAATAACTGCTTGTCTCATCACTATTTTTTTCCCCTCCACCTGCTACATAATTTTAGAAACAAAGGCGGGGATTTATTTTAATGTCCTAATTGATATGTCTTTAGATTGATTCATTGTGGTATAGTTGGCTTTGAAATTGCATGGAAGTGATTATTTATATATTCTGTAGGACTCCTCTAGGTACAGGCCACAAATTATTCTGTATTCTCACAACAAGTAAACAAGATCAGTTTACAGTTAGTGATAGCGGGCATACTTGTGTAATCAGATGGTTTACCATTTGAGTTTCTTTTTTGACAGCTGTTTTATACAATTCATGGTAGTCATCAATAATTAGAGAATTCTCCACTTCTATTCAGGCTAACATATATAATTCATATTATAATGTGAATTATATTATATATAATGTAACATATATAATTCATATTATAATGTTAGACGTTACTGTTGATACTATTTAGTGTAAAGTAGGGAAAAAAAGACTAGACGTTCTATAATCAGAACTATTTCTGTCACTTCATCACATGTATATCTTTTTTTTTCTTGTTAAAATCTTGTGAATGTTTAAAATGTGTGATCAGCAACATACCTAAGCAGTATCTATAATTAAGTGTGTATGTTTGTTCCAGTTACAGGACTTGAAAGATGGTGAAGAAGTTCTTGCCCGATGGACAGATTGCCGGTACTACCCTGCCAAGATTGAAAGTGTCAACAAAGAGGGCAAGTATCGTTTTCATATGTGTCAAATTACCTTTATACAGTAAATCTCCTAAAGCCTGTCTAAACATGTCTTTATTTACAGGAACCTACACAGTCCAGTTTTATGATGGGGTTATTCGCTGTGTTAAACGAATCCATATAAAATCCATGCCAGAGGATGCCAAAGGACAAGTAAGTGACTTTTTAAGATGTACACAACCAAATCGGTTCACAGGGAAATTAACACAGTTTTTACTCTTAACTTATAAGGTATCAGTTTACTTACTGGATGTGTTTGCCTTTATGGAAGCATTCTGTGCACACTCTAGAGACTTTTGTGCATGAAAATCCTAGGAGATCAACAGTTCTAGAAATACTCAAACCAGCTCATATGGCAACAATTATGCAACATTCAGAATCAC
The DNA here is from genome assembly GCA_028566695.1 of Bagroides melapterus. Lineage (NCBI taxonomy): Eukaryota > Metazoa > Chordata > Actinopteri > Siluriformes > Bagridae > Bagroides > Bagroides melapterus. The sequence goes on along the minus strand of JAOTRN010000046.1, from coordinate 20,405,983 downwards.
GGAGATAACATTTTTTCCTCATTCTGATAGAATAGCTGAAGCTGCTTTGCTGAGATCTGCATGGTTTTATCCATTGCACTGCTGCCACATGATTGATTTAGGTAGTTGCATGAATGAGTAGGTATGCAGGTGTTTCTAATAAAGTGATGGTGAGATTAAATAAAAAAGAAAGTGGATATTAACGTCTTTTTTGTGTTCTATTTGCACATTTTCCTCTTTCCCAGTGTTAAATTATTTTTGTAGACATTACAATTTTAGTTTGAACCAATATCTAATACATTTTGTGTATTATAGAACTTTTTATGCATAGTGGCATGCTGCTTTTGCCTTATCTTCTACCCCAGTCCACCCCCCACCCAAAATATGGCCAACACCCTGATATCCTTTGTGACACCTGTTAATCTTTGCCGTGACAAGAGACATGTTATGTGTATGAAGCAGGATTGGATTGCCCTCGTGAAGGCGGCCACAGCTGCAGCCAAGAGTAAAGGAGGCTGTAGGCCTCGCACCAGTGCCAACAGCAACAAAGACAGAGAGGACAGAACAGAGCCCAAGCTTGATGAACTCAATGATGAGGATATCAATGCTGACTCTGACAGACTTGGTACAAACAGTGTTTACATAACATAAATTGGTAGATAAATAATCATTTCTCATTGCCTGTACTATACATTTAATCATGCATCTCTCCTCTGGTTTTGTTAAGGTTCTTCTGATGAGGAAGACTGTAAGCCATCTTCTGAAGAGCTTGAGATGGCTAAAAGAAAAAGAAGAAGCAGCAGACAAGGTAGTTTTTACAATGTGAAAAGAGCTCGCCTCAACAAAACAGCAGGTATCATTTGTCTACTTACATGTTTTAGTGACTTTATAACCTTCTTTAATGTGAGATTATCAAAATACTTTTTCTCATGTGTTTCTGTTTAGTAGTGTATTGTTGTTTTGTTTATGCTTTGGATAACTTTTCATTTTAGCTTGTGCCAAAAATGAGAGTGAATGCAGAGAAGATCTCCCCATCGCATCACAGGTATGATTTATTTATTTTTTTATTTTTATTTTTTTTTTAAATATGAGTGATGCGGCAATGTCTCTGCCAAAATATATATTTTTATATATATATTCCTCATCATAGAGTGGACTAGCAGTTGAAACTTGCCCCAGTGAGGAGCCTTTGCAATCTGCTGTAACCCAAAGGCATTCCGCATCCCTCCCCAATACACCCCCAGGGGCCTCCCGCTCTTGCAGATTAAAGCATGATTCTGGAGAGTCGACGATCAGCAGCTTGAGCACAAGTACAGCAGCTGAGTCTAAACCTTCACCCATCTCCATTCACACCATCTCAGATTCACACACAGGTGGGTAATTCTAAAGTGTCTGTTTCCTATAACCATTAACGTGAAAACATGATGACCAGGGAGCTCAAAGATTTTTCCTTATAAATAAGAACACCAAAGCAAGTACCACTTCTAAGATATTTAGATGCAAGTAACAGTGTGTGATAAAGTGTAGGGGAAATCAAGTTCTAGAAATAGCATTTGACAAAAAAAATTTCACATATATTTTATGGTACATGACACTGATTGTTTATTATTACACAAATACTGTGTGATAGAGGATCATTACTTATATAGCTCTCCAATAAGCCATGTTTCACATGTTTTTAGTAGTAGAGCCAGTAAAGAATGACTTGCAATTTTGCCAGGAATTGTTATTCATAGAATATGCACTATATGGCCAAAGGTTTCTGGACACCTGACCATCACACCTATATTTGCTTTTTTTTATTTTTTATTTATTACTACTACTTCTTCTTCTTCTTCTTCTTCTTTTTAACATTTAATGCTCCTTTGCTCTTGTAATAACCTCTAGTGTTCTTCTCTGCTTGTGAGTGTAGCCACTTCAAACTCTCCTCAGAGGCGCAGAAGATCTCAGCGTCTTGCAATCTCCTTAGACCCAACCTGCCCACCCTCATCACCTCCTCGGGATTCTAACTCCAACACACCACAGACTGACTGTATTCAGAGAGCAGGTACAAGATCCAAAATCATGGCACATAAAAGCAGGGATAAGCAATAGATAAGTAATAGAGCCAAATAATGTCCTCTAATATTACTGGAGCAAGAACCTACCTCTTTAAAGGATTGAAATTTGCTATAAAAATATAATCCAATTCACTAGAAATCATTGCATCAGTCAATTCAAATCAGTTTGCCTGTGTAATTCTGTGTTTGTCACTGATCAGTCAGAATTTAGGGACTGCGACATTTCCAAATAGACAGAACGTGTTGAAAGCATGATGAAGTTTCTCAAAAGTGACAATTTTATTTACCTGTTAGTCATCCATAAATCTTAAGTCTGCTTTGACATGTAAATTTACTCACAGTTGCTTTCTCTAGGTAAATGAGCTGGATAGGGAATCTTTTTTCTATGTAATTACCTTAGTTAATGAAGTATTCTGTTTTTCAGATGCTGACAGTAGTTGTTTGGTGAAAGCTGAACCCCCTTTAAACAAACCAGTTACTGATGCTCCTGTTCCTTCTCCTGAAACTGTTCAATCCACAGTCGCTGAGAAGGAAGGAATGACTAACATGTTGGTTGTCAGTCATACCTTAGTGGCAGAGAGATTACCATCTGTTGTAGCAGGTAAGATTTGCTGATACAACAGAATGGTTGTATTATTATTCACTTTCTCAGTTTAGAATAATTTTTAATGGTTTGGCTTTAACAAGCTAATGGTGAATATCAGATGATAATTGTAATTTATTATTTATTTAATTTTAAATTTAATTTTATTTATTCTCTCTCTCTCTCTCTCTCTCTCTCTCTCTCTCTCTCTCTCTCTCTCTCTCTCTCTCTCTCCCTCCCTCCCCCCCTCCTCCAGCTACTGGTCCAAAAACTACTTCCAGGGCCCATAAACCCAACAAACATGCCAGAGAGCCCAGTATGTAATGCTATTTGCATTTAATCTAAACATTCAATATATATCAATATATCAATAATTTCCCTTTCATTATGATTGCAATGGATAAAAAGAACTTTTTTGATTCCTCTCAATTTCCCTTCCAGTAATAAATACTAAGCGATCTGATGACCCCATGTCTCCTAATGAGTCTCTGGTTGACCTGGACCATAATAAGTTCAAGTGTCAAATTCCAGGCTGCTATAAAGCCTTTCGGAAAGCCAAACTGCTGGACTACCATCTGAAGTATTACCACAATAATGACAAAGAGCTGGAGAGTGAAGTATGTTCACCTGAAAGAGAAGGTCGCACCAGGGCCACATCTACTTCTGTACCTACCAACAACATGGTGGAGATACCCGATAGCAAGAGGCGCAGGACAGTCTCCACCTCCTCCTGTACATGCAAATAAACTTTCAGGGAATATCTTCTTGATCTGCATTATCAATGTATTTTACTAAATATCCAATAACTGTTCTTTTATCTTTTTATTAATAGCTCTGTCTTCTCAAGGACACATGTTACAACTGGATGTTGCTGGCTCTTGTCTGAAGCCCCCAAAGTTCTGTAGGAAGAAGCATTCCTCTGCTTCTGTCAGCTCAGACAGCACTGAAGTCTCACTTCCTCCTTTACCCAGAGAAAGGACTTTTGAGAACTTTAATGACAAGCTTCTCAAGAGGGTCGCTGAGAAGGACAAACACATCGATCAAGGTATGTATTAAACAATTTTCAGGTTGTGTAGAACAAAGTTGTGTGGAAAACATATTAATTTCTCAGATCCAAAATGTATTTGGTTTAATGTACAGTTTATTGTACTGGTTGAAGTACAACAAGCTTATTGGGATTACATTCCCTTCACTATAATAAGAGTCTCAGTCTTACCACAGTCCAGCTGTCATCACAATTTATAGCTGACATAAGCACCATCATAGTACTGCATTTAAGTGTATATGAAACTCCCCCAGGGTTATGTATGAAGCCTGAAAGGAAATTCCAAGAGAAATGCCAGCTCATTGGTAAGCTCTCTTTTTTGTCTTTAAAGAAATCTCATTTCACATTTTTGTAATTTAATGAAATGTTGATTCCTTGTCCTTTGTCAGGGAAAAAGAGAGATAAAGAACGCAGAGATAGAAAAGAAAAAGACCCTTTTAAACTCAAACAAAAGAAAAAGAAAAAGAAGAAGAAGAAATCCAAGCAGTACTGTAAGTCATTGCATCTCTCTGTAATAATTTAAAGGAATTTTACATTTTCTCTTTTGCCATTGCAGTTTATTGTTTTTATTTAGAAATAGTGCTAAATGTGTGGCATATTATGCACAAGTGAAGATTGAATAAAAAAATGATACCTTCTTACTGTTTAAACATAAATTATTAAACTAAAGAATTTTTGCAGAGGAGTATTAAAGTGCAGTATCCATTATATTTTGATTTGTCATCCTGACTATCTCCAAGTCGACAAAGCTCTTAATATGAAAGACATTCAGGCTTTGCCATCTGTGCCCTAGAGTGAGAGGCACATTTACCTCATTAAACATTCCACAAGCTTATCAAGGATTAGGCAAAGCGACATCAGAACTACTGCATTAGCATTTGTGCAAATGTTTAACTCTCAAAATCTTCACACAGGTTACTCTGATATGGAAGATGTGTCCATGTCTTACTTGGAGAGATCAGCATATCTACTTCATCATTCTTCCTCCAGCTCCTTTTCTAAACACTCAGCCTTCCAGTTTCCTCGTGCCATATTGTCAGTTGATCTCACAGGAGAGAGTGAGTATTCAGAGTCTCGAGTGAGAGTGCAAACAGCAGTCTTCAGGTGCTTAACAAATGTTTACTTTTTCCCCCCCAATCCCTGTTTATGTCTTGCCAGACTTATCAGACATTGACTTCTTAGAAGACTCCACCACAGAGTCTTTGCTTTTTAGTGGTGATGAATACAACCATGATCTTGATTCACTCACAATGGAGGATTTCCAGGATGAGGAGGATGACTCGGCTAATGAGATTGTTCGTTGCATCTGTGAAATGGACGAAGAGAATGGCTTCATGATTCAGGTGAACATGTGTGAAGTCTTGGGTCAGGTCACATTTACTCTTAAGAAAACATCCAAAAAACATTTTTGGTTATTACCATTAAATTTAAGCTATTTTAATAATATAAATGATCAACCTCATTTGGGTTTAAGAACATTTCACTTGTGATTTTTAAACGGGATTAGTACCACTTTTTACCCACGGTTATGAAACCCTGTTCCAATGCAGGATTAGTACGGCTTTTGCAGTGCCAAATGTGTGAAAAGTTGCAGTGTTAGAATGTTATACCTATATGCTTAGCAATTGGACGATGCTTCCCTCATATCAAATGGAAGTAGTATGAAGCAGCACTTAACAACGATGGCTTGGAAGCATCAGTTGGGCATTGAACATAGATGGCTGAAAAGCAAAACAATAACTGCTCAGAAGCAGATCTGCAGACCTCTTCTTTTTTTTTTTCCCCTCACTGATGCAAAAGTGCAAGACAGGCTGACAAGCACACACCAGTTTTTATCCAGTTATGGATGATGACACTGCAAATACGCAAATAAGAAGGTTATAAATACCCAGAGTTACTTGTTAACCATGGGAAATGTGTGAGCAGTGTGGAGTGTGAAAAAGATATTTCAGGATTCTGTTTGCCCAGGATTTATAATTCAGGTGTGAACAGCTATTGGCACAAACAGTCACATGTTATGAAAACTGATTATGGGATGAGTTTTTTTCTCATTTAAAAGTCACTAGAGGGAGATATAAGCCCATAGTGTGAGTCCCTACTGTGAGGTCCACCCTGAAATTTTAGCTCATTTGCTAGCCAATCATGACCTTAAACATCTGATTACGAGTAATTACATCTGTTCACACGATGCATTATGTTTATTTCTTTCCTTCAGTGTGAGGAGTGTATGTGCTGGCAGCATAGTGTGTGTATGGGACTTCTTGAGGACAGTATACCTGACCAGTATATTTGCTACATCTGTAGAGACCCACCAGGTAAATAATCCTCCCACAAACACAAAGCTAAATTTCATGGAAACTTTCTAAATATATATGTGTCTGTCTAAACCAACTTCACCTCTGAGCAAGTTCACTCATTGAAAATTGAGTACTTCAAAATTTTCAAAAATTGGGATTCACAAAATTGTGTATTTCTAATAAAAATTATATGTAAGATATTAAACGAATAATAAAATGTTATTGAGTAAAGTGACAATGAGTAATGTGAACTTATTTGTTTGTCTACCAGGACAGAGATGGAATGCCAAATATCGTCATGATAAAGAGTGGCTATATAAGGGCCACATGTATGGCTTATCTTTACTGACTGAGAACTACTCGCATCAGAACGCTAAGAAGATTGTGTCTACTCATCAGTTACTGGCTGATGTGTACAGTGTTAAAAAGGTGCTTCATGGCCTACAACTCAAGATGGACATCTTACAGTAAGAGGATTTATTACTGAGTCTGTGTGAATCAGAGTGGGCATGTAGCTAAAACTGAGAAAGTATAGGGCTGATTTATATTTCTGCAAGCCTGTGTGATCATTGTGTGTAGGTTTCAGCTGACTTTCACATATCTACTAGGGGGGAATTATCACAGTTACTAAAATGAATGTACATAAAACAAAGCAAATAAGTTGTATAAATTCTGCTCATCTAATTAGATTTTGCTTGACGGAAGTCAAGAAACGAATTAGAAAAAAATTCATATGGAAAGTTTTATCTGTTTTTGTTTTTGCTTACTCTCGGACCAGTGCTTAATGCTTTTTTTAACTTTTGTATCATATAGGCATAGGCATATTTTGAGGTTTGTTTTTTTTTTTCCAAAGGAATAAACACAATCCCAGTTTACACTTGTGGGCTCGTTCTTGGGTGAACTCCGACGAGGACCAGCCTATGGGTGGAGTTCCAGACTGCATCATGTTCCAGCAGCGTGTCAACCAGAATTTAAATACTGAGACCTATATCACCAGTGAGCACAGCTACCAAAAGCCTTCTGGCATGGGACACCAACACAAGCATGAGCAGAGCTTTCAGACTGCTTCTCAGACACTGTCATTTATACCAAAGGAAGAGGAGGTTAGTTTGATGGTCACTTGTGAGCTAGAAATCAATATAAGGGTGAATTAGGGAATACATTCTATTTTAACACTATGATGAATCAGACAAGCCTCCA
>JAOTRN010000046.1:20353493-20370597 GCA_028566695.1 Bagroides melapterus | reverse complement strand
ATCGTATTGTGAAGCCTCTTAATGCACCCGCCAATGATTAGTTTCTAAAGTGAACACTGAAGAGCACAGTTAAGACAGCTTCCACAAGATATCTGCTTTGGGAATTTTTTCAAGAATACATCTACAGGAACGCTTTCAATTTGCTTTATGGGCACATGTAGTAAATGCCATTAAATTACAACAACAAACAGATGGTTGGCAAAAAGAAGTGAAAGGAAAAAACAAGGAAAATTGAATAAAATTTTAAAAATTAAGGTCTGCCTGTTGAATGATATAGATAAACTTCCTGCGTAACTGATGTGGTAGCAGTTTCAAGTGTTAGTCTTGTCTGAATAAACCACATAACACAAGATTTATGCTAATAGCAATTTGAATTAGAGCTACGTTCTGAACGTAAACGTGAGAGTACTCACTCAGATACGAGTCTCAGCCAGTCTCCTATCCTGAACAGGGGCTCACAAATTTCAGGGGGAGGATAGTCACTTAACACCACTGCAGGTTCTTTTTCACTCACTTTAAAAATTAACACAGTTGCAACATATCAGTGATAATCAAAGATAATATTTTATATGAAATAAAAATGTCTATGTTAGGTATTTACTAGTTGCCTTATTTTCAGTATACAGAAGTGTTTTTTTTTTCACTGACACATCAGCAAATACATTTTTACTTCAGAATAGTAAAATAGCTTTTCTACACATCATTTTTTTAAAAATCAGAGCCTCTAGTATATAAATATACCGATTAAAGTTGGTTTAAGCGTCAGTATTTTTAAATATTTCATAAGCTGAAAGTTTAAATATAAGCTTAACTATATTCATAAAGCCTTTCATCAACTGTATCAGTTACATATTGTCTCACCTCTTGATGGAAGGTTGTCAGTGGTCGTAGATTGTATGAAGTCCCCGCTAGACTTAAGATTCGCCTGCACATTACCCATTACTCAAGCTGATTTCCAAGTTTCCGTATGTCCAGTACGTTCATATAACTGATATCTTTCACTCAGCGTTTGATAATAGGCTTAACTCTCATTTTTATAGTACAGAACATTCATTTATTGCTGCTTCTTCTAATGTTTTTTATTTCCTACAGCTAAGTGAAGAGTTGAATGTGACTGTAGCCTGTCAGAATAGGGAAGCTTTTCTCACCACATTTTCCACTCTAGTAAGAAGAAAATAGGAAGGGGTGATAAAGCTGTCAGCAGTATGCAAATTCACCCTTGCACTGCTGGTAAAAAGGACTATAAATAGGTGATTATATATTAGCCAACTAACCAGAACAAACAGCTTTTTGTGAAGATTTTTATGCCTTATCATAAATTATATAAATGAGAACATTTCTTATCTTGAAATATAATAAATATGAATGCAGTAATATGTTTTTTCCTCCTGGGTTTTTTTGATTTGTCTCATTTTGATGTTTATAATAATAAAACATTTAGTCATTGGATTTGTATAACTGAAATCTCTGTGTATATTTTCTTTTAGGGTGGCTCAGTGTTCTCTCCAGCAACTGTAATGAGCAAGCAGAAAGCCCAGGAGCAGGCTGTGTCTCTGGGTTTAGAACTAGGCTGCTCGTCATTAGATCCAGAACAGCTACTTATCTGTCTGAGACAAAAATCTGCTGAGAGCATCAATGCTGCACAGAGCAAGGTCACTTAACTAACAACACTGACTACAGGGTTTACTAAGCTACAGCAGCTCCCAGTTACATAGAGTTTCTTACTATGAATTTGAAAGTCATGATTTTTTTTACTATCTTGTTGAATTGGATAAATGTTGTACTGATTAATGCATTGTGTGTGTGTGTGTGTATATATATATATATACAGTTGTTGGCAGTCAGTGGTCCCCTGCAGGCCTGGTCTCCAGTTGTAGATGGTGTGATGGTTAAGGAACAGCCGTTAGCAGCCCTGAGATCCGGACGCTTCCATAGAGTCCCACTGATGCTGGGCTCTTCTGCAGAGGACGGTCTGATCAGCAGAGCTAAAAATATCAAGGTCAGATCAGGCAGATTTTGAACCAGATTGATGGACCACATGGTCAAAAATGCTTTTATGTATGTAAAAATGCTTTTATGACAAACTCTATTGCTGTCTAACTGTCATATGAATAGAACTTTGAGCAGCTTCAGGGAAGAGCAGAGAGTAAAACTGCTTTCTATGAAGCATTATCCAGTTCTTTGGGAGGAGAGGATGCCAACATTTTTGTGAAGGAAGCAGCTACTTGGTTCTACTCTCTGCAACACTCTCCAACTCCCTCTGGCTACAGTGTTTTCTCCCGTGCTCTGGAGAATGCCACAAGGTGAGAAAGAGCAACTGCTTTATATCAAGAAATGGCCAGAATTCCAGCAACTGTCACAGTGACATTTGGATATGATTTAAAATGGAGCATGAAGGTGCAGTGAACTATCATAAATTGTAAAAACTATTAATTATCATCCTATTTTAAAGCTTCAGGATATTAGATCTGAGGTTAGAAGTCCTCTTGTGAATGGCAAGTCAATACACATTCAGAAAGGATTGACAATTTTTATGTGTACTATATGGCATGCCTAAAATATCAGTGATGGTGCACTGACATGCTATTTTGTACTGTTGTATCTGGTTTGGGACATATCCTGAGAATGATATTATCAGCTACAGATATCTTAATATCCTCAATATTACAGAATTGTGTGTCTCAGATGATGTATACATCTAAAAAAAAAAAAAGAAAAAACTCCCAACAAGCCTGACGTAACTTGACAGCTCTGAGCTGACAGTGATGTTTATTAAAAGTGTTATACAGATAAAAGAAGGAATCCAACTGCATTAAAATACTATTAATGGATTACCCAGGAAAGTTTTATTATATTTTTTTCTCCCTTCTGTTGTAGGCAGTTTTAACAAAAAACATTCATATGCCATGCATTAAATGTGTTATTTTTGGCATATTAAAAAGTAAAAATATCCAATTAGTTAAAATGTGTGTACAGTTAGCTTTCTGGAGAAAGTGAAGCTCCTTAAGCAAATACTGGCTGGGGTGCCAACACATACTACAGTGAAAAGGGTTTAACTTTATGGTCTAGCTGAAGGAAATGCCTTTGCTGAATATGACTGAAATAAACCAAGCAAACATTTTTGAGGTTTCTCACCTAACAATAGAAATTACTATGTGAGATGATTAAAGGTGGGTACCCTCTGCGTGTCTGTATGGTTGTGTGCATGTAACACTATATTGATATATTATTTGTTTTGAAGTTGTTTGTTTTTTTATTGTTATATTCATGGACATTGGAAACCACTGTGAATCAGAATCATTCAGAATTAAGGACCTTAACAGACAAGGAAGTTGAAATGTTTGTGAATAAAGAGATTTTTAAAATTTCTATTAAAAATCCAATATAAGGAGTGAATTTTATTTAGTTTATTACAAAGTGCTAATTTTTGTGTAGTTCAGAGAGATTTTGCTTACAGCATGTCATATAGAATATTAGAACACTAAAAGTACATCACCACAAAACCTTTAAATTGATTTTAATAATTACTCATACATTCAATTTCTCTTTTAATTCTGTGAACTAAACACTATTGTTTTGTGAGAGAAGGAAAGGCAGGGCGTGACATTGTTGCCTTATTCCACCTACATAATGACTAGTGTCAAATATAGAATGGTCGATGGCTGAACCACACATAAAGGAGTGCACAGTCTCGCAACAAGCAGCACCGCAATGCAATGTTTGTTTGCTCGTGCTATTTTAACAGATTCTACAACCAACTATGAGGTGATGTTTTTTGTTGTACTGTAGAAAACTGTCTATGCTCTAAACATTGTTAACAGTTTGGAAGTTGGTTAAAAGAAAACATTATTATACAGTCTTGCCAGATCTGGTACAGTAACAGGTTTAGACCGAATCCTTTATTTAATCTGACTAGTCCCCATTTTTGTCCATTCGTACATGCTTGAGAAGCATGTTTACAGTTTATTGGAAAATATCAGTCAGGTTTATTTTAGGTTTATTTTGTTTTAACAATTAGTCCATCTAGGAATATAATCCATATTACAGTTAAAAGAAATTGATTTGTGCTGCACTCGTTTTTGTCTAATTTATGCACACAAACACAGACAAAAAGTGTGAGAAAAAAGACAAAAGCATAAATTATGTGAGGCAAAGTTAAGAAGAGCCACAGCATGAAGAACCCAATCCTTCGCTGTGTTTAATTTGGAACATTTTCATTACCACTCAGGCAGTTGCTTTCATGTCTAGTACACAAGGAGTGAGGAAAAAAGTCTAAAAAAATAAAAAAAGCAGTTATAGTCAGTGTTGTCTTATTTGAGTGTTACCATTTAGTGTTTATTTAGTATATTATATGTCTGTCACAGCAATGATGAAATTAGAGACTTGGATATGTTTGTATGCTCATGACTAGTATTTTTTACTCCACAGAGATTTCTTCATCACCTGCCCATCTACTGAGATGGCCAGCTTCTGGGCCTCTAGCACCCGCTCTGCTGTTTACATGTACCACCTGCCTCAAGACATGGTCCACACAAGGTACAGTACAATACCATTATAATCATATAGTATTCTCAGTAGAGATGTCTTGTACTCATGGAAAGTTACAACAATGATCATTAAGTTGATAAAAGAATTGTCAAAAGAAGCGACAGTGAGTAGTGGGATTTGGAGCTGTTTTAAGTCTGTAATGCTATAAGTACTCGTCACTGCCAAGAGATGTTTATATGATGCTTCATTTCTCTTTTTTTTCACTAAGGTAATGTCCTCTATAGTTGTATCTTACAAACTATCATTTTTTCCACTCATTTATTTCCTAATGTCTACCTTCATGGATGATCTGAGGTTTCCAATCCTCTTCTTAACCAATTCTTAATTTGGTCAATTAAGTATTATGTTCAAACATAATACTATAGGCCACTATAGCTTATAAATATAAATAAAACTATGTTCTCCATTCAACTTTCTAATTAAGATTAGTCGTTTGCCTGAAAGAAATCCCATTTACTTTTACATTTATAGTCTTATTTAGATATGGAAAAATATCACTACTGTCACTGCATGAGTTATCTTGTTTAGTATAATCATCGCGCATCCACATAATTCTGTCTCTATACCTGAGGTAAATGTCTCTCATAGCATTTAAAGATGAATGTTATCTTTCCCTCAAGTGTTCAACTTTTCTTGCATACAGGTAAAGGATCACTGGTTAATTCAGTTTGTTTTGTTTTTCTAACTGTATTTCTTGTATTTCTTAATTCTTCTTAGTAGACCATTATCATTAGGCCAATATGATATTTTCAGGCAGACACCAAAGCAGGATTAGAACTTAGCCCATTTAAGAAGATTTCTACAATGTTTTTGGGTTAAATATATGTATGCTTTATTAAACTAGAGATAATGTGTTCCTTGCAACACCATGTTGATTTTTTGACTTCCAACAGGTTCAATTCAATTCAATTTATTTGTATAGTTCTTTTAACAATTCACATTGTCTCAAAGCAGATACTGTATATCTCTAAAAGTTACTATATATCTCTAAAAATCCTTACTGAGCAAGACAGAGGTGATGGTGGCAAGGAAAATCTCAGTGAGATGATAGGTAACCTTGGTCGGTACCAGACTCTGAAGGGAAAAGGGTTCTCACACAGTGCCAGAAAACAGGCCCTTGATTCTACAAGCATTTAGCACAAATATTCATCTATTGTATACTGTTACATAAGGGTTTAAATGAATCTGTTAAAGTTAAACAATTTACAGATATTAAAAATAGGTCAGCATGTGCAGCTCTGGTTTTACTAATTTAGGGTATATTTTATCTTCTTTCTTGGAGTCTTGAATAATTATCTTGGAAATTTAAATTTAAATAAATTTGAATTACTCATCTGTTTTTATATATATATAAATATATATATAATTTTAAGCTGAATTTATTTTATTCTCTTTTCCCCCAAATCAGTGTTGATTCTTCATCTCCTTTGGATGTGCAGTATATGTTTGGATTGCCGCATGTCCCAGAAATGCGGGAACTGTTCACTTCAACAGAAAGAACACTTTCTCTGCAGATAATGAGCTACATGGCTAACTTCATAAAATCTGGGTACATTTCATAATATCTATTATCAATACCTTATTGTTATGCAGGTGTGACCATTTGGTATTTCCCTAAACACATTACTTTATTCTTCTTTTCTTTCACATAATTCTCTGTGCAGAAACCCCAACCTGCCTCTCTTTGTGTCTGGAGAGTCTTTTAGTGAGCTTTTGCCTCCCTGGCCTCAGTTCCTGCCCCACCCAAATGGACAGAACTATAAGGAGCTGTCTCCTAGCCTCAGTAACCACAAAAGTCTCCAGGCACACCAGTGTTCCTTCTGGTCCCAATACGTGCCAGTTCTGAGCTCGTCTACAGGTCAGTGGCTCGCTGTACTGTGTGGTTGCTGTACTGGGCGTGTCAACTTTACCTAAAATATTTTACCTTGATATAAATAAGAATTTTTAATAGCTGTTTAATAACATATCTTGTTCTCTTTTAGGAAAATTCTTGTCCACAAATTCAGATGGAGAGATTAAACCATCTGAAGCTCCAAATCCTGAGCCTTTGTCTGATTTCAGCTCTTTGGTAACACAAACCAAACCCAAGGCCGAGAAGGATGCTTACAGTTAAATCATCTAAAATATGTATGTTTAATCACATACTTAGACAGTCATGATCACGTACCTTCTGTAGTTCTGTGGATATGATAGTGGTGTCATAGCGTCATACTTTTCTGGACTTAAACAATAAAATTGCATTTAAAAAACAAAACAATCTCAGTGTTTCCCTTCACACAGATGCATCATGAATTATTAGAAAGTGTAGAACTGAAACAGATGCTATAATCAGTCTAGATAATGGCAGCCAGAATAATTACTTTGTCAGATTTAAAGGTGATATTAAAGTAACTGTGCAATAAATGTTTCCAGCTGTTTGATTATGATCCATTGCTACTGAACAAAATTTATTCTATAAATTATTGCTCCAATCTTAAACATTATTTGAAGTCTGTTGGCTTTTCTGGTTAAACCATGTGCATGCCATCATTTACCTTTGAGATCATTGAAAGCTGTCCATGTTCATGCAATTTGTATCTAATGAAATGGTAGGATATGACATAATAATGGTGCAAATTAATGGATATAAATGTGCTCCAAAAACAATTCAGTTGTTTAATCGTACCACATTTTATTTAGTCATTCATCTCCAGTATCTGCTTGATCCTGAATAAGCAATCAAAAACACTGCACACAAATCATTGATAAACAATTCTGTCAAACTTTCAAAAATTTCACAATTTGGAAATCTGGAAGCTATATTGTGATATCCATGTGGAAGAGAAAGAACTGTGTTATATAAATTTATTGTATTTTATTTATTCATGGCAGGAAATGCTCATAAAAGCTCTCATTACCTAAGCTCTTGTTCAGGTTTTTCAGCAGCACAATGCAAGACACGTTGCATATACAGTAAACAAGCCATTGCTAATCACACACAGGTGTCTGCATTTATTTATTGCCTTTTTCTTCTCTGCCACTCCACCTCCCATTCACAGCCGCCGCTTAACCACGTCATTGCTGCCACACACACCTCCTATCAGAGTCTGATGTTTTGTTTGCATGTAGTGAGAAACTTTGTGTTAAGAAATTAAGGTCTGCATTTGAAATGGTTGCTACTACTTGTGTGTGTGTGTGTGTGTGTGTGTGTGTCTTTGTTAGTAGTTAAATTACTAGATGGATCACATCTTGGCTTAATTTTATGGTTCCAGGAAAAAATCCTGTAATTATTTAGTTGTTAATTCCTTTAGCAACATGTTAAGTTAATGACTAAACAAAAATGTTGTCTATGTTAAGAGGGGTACTCTGTAACGCCAGGGTGTAATAAAGTCTCTACTCCTCTCTACCCACCTCTGATCCTGATTCCTTGCCCTTATATACAGTATGTCATTATATTACAAAGTATTAGACTGGTGCTAGAAATGCCACAAATATACACATTGCCTTTTACTAAAACACTGGAATGATCTTGTTTTGGCTTCCGTTTTGACAGTTTCAAGTAATTAGAATCTGTTCTAAACTTCCACATTCAAGATAATGTAGTCTGCTTGTAGAAGCCCAACAATCATACTTTTCCATGGAAAATATGTCAAAACAGTAATGAAGTAAAACAGTATTTACAACTCTCTCCAAATTAGACCACAATCGAATTAGACCATGCTGATGAAAAAATGAATACAAAAGGTCAGATCAAAAAGAAATGGAAGATCATATGTTACTTATAAACCTCAATATGTAGGTCGTTGAAGAAGGATTTTCCTGAAACGCTTAGCAGACAGCGTTGATTTAGCACACTCTGTTTTAGCTAAAGGAGATAAAAGCAGGAGTAGAAACACGGAACTAAACGAATGACCAGTACTGAGAGATCACGTCAGCACCGCTGTGTGTGTGTGTGTGTGTGTGTGTGTGTGTGTGTGTGTGTGTGTGTGTGTGTGTGTGTGTGTGTGTGTGTGTGTCACTAAAGCTAGCGGCTGATGGAAGAAAGTCCCGGGCGCACACAGCACCATGGAGTTTCGTTTAAACGGAGAATGAACATTGATGTCTGGATGCGTCTCTCGCTGGATTTCAGTGATGAGGTGGCTTCTGTCGTGGATCCTGTTGGTAACCGGTGGACTTCATCAGGTGAGGAATTTGTTTAACAAATGCTTAGTCAGCTCTTGAGTCAGTTCAGTTCAGACGGAAATTTGAATGCACATATGCGTTGCACTAAATACAAACCTTATAGCCGAAAGTTAAATCTGGGTTGTGTCAACTCGACACAATATCTGAACAGTGCAGAATAGTGGAGAATTTAGATGATGAAGGGAGACGAACTCTGAATCTACTATGGATCTCTCACAGTCTGATCCTGATATAGTCACATGATGACTGGAAAGATTACGTTATTGGTTCATGTTTTCTTGAATTTAGCACAAACTGCTTCTGTTTTCTAAAGATAGACTAAATAATTCAGATTTAATTCAGTAATACAGTTATCTTTCATCTATACACCTTTTCCCTTGTGTCCAGGGTTAGGGCTAGAAAATTTAGCTCAAAAATTTAGCACATTTAACAACATGTAATTTAATCTTAGTGGGCAGTGAAGGAGTTACTCAGGGCCCACTGGAGAAGCAAATTAAAAACGGGACGTTACCTTAAGCTTTTAGGGTTAACCTGGTGGTTTATTGGGTAGTGTTGCCACCTCACAACTCCAGGGTCTTTGGTTTGATCCTGAGCTTAGGTCTGGCTCTATGCAGGAGAAGCTCTAAGATCTACCATGACTCTGACCATGATAAAATGGTTAGCTGAATGAGAATGAAGTTAAGGATTTACTTCTGTGGTTGGGTGTATAGTCTGTCTCTTGCTCATGCTCTGTTATTTTTGTATTATTGCTTATTTAAACTTCATGACATTACTCTGTATTACCTCGTTGAGAACCCCAGATTAACAAAAGACCCCATTAGACACATTTTGCTGAGTGTATATCATTTCATTTCATAATAATGCCACATACACCCTGATGTGATGCTGAGTCCATGCACTGGACCCTGACAGCTTGGTGTTCATAATTCTGCAGTTGGGCCAGGTTCCAGATGATGAGAGACACAGAACAAGCAGGGATTGCCCTTGTCTCCAAGAAAGATGGCATCACATTGTGATATTTATGCTTAGGGGGAAATAATTTCATTTCATATGCAATTCTGCTAGACCTTAAAAAAATTGTAATGACATATTAATGGCATAAATTAAATAGACAAAGTTGCATGTTAAACAAATATATTCTGTTAATCTGTCATTAGTATAGAAACCAGCTGCTTTTATTGTCTGAGCAGTGTTATAGATAATTACTCAACACCTGCGGTCCAAAAAGATTTGACAATTAACAAAGCTGTGGTAAAATTAAGAATCTATCTATTGCCTAAAACACTAAAACAACTGGAGTTTTAGTTGTGCTGTGTGATAATGCTAATGTCTGGGAGATCCAACAATTTATAAGCATAATTAAAGCAGCAAATGACATCATGTAATGCCAAATCAATTCTAAGTTCATCATTGGCCTTGTTTCTTGTGTACATCTAGTCCAATATTGCCATCCAGTGGAGTGATGGTAGACATGTTTTTTTTTTATTTTCTCTCTCTCTCTCTCTCTCTCTCTCTCTCTCTCTCTCTCTCTCTCTCGTAAAGGTCTTATCCCAAAGTTCCACAGTCGTTCCAGTTGTGAACACAGACCTGGACCTGTTTAACAGGACACAGTACTGTAAGTGGCCCTGTAAATGTCCTAAGGTAGCCCCTGTGTGCCCTCTGGGGATCAGTCTGCTTACAGATGGCTGTGACTGCTGTAAGGCTTGTGCTAAACAGCTGGGAGAAACCTGCAATGAGAGAGATACATGTGACTACCATAAGGGGCTCTACTGTGACTACAGCTCTGACAAGCCTAGGTACGAAAAAGGCGTGTGTGCATGTAAGTGACTTCCCATACTAATTAATTATTTTTCTCTGTGTTTTTATGCACCTCCACCGTTCACTTTTCACTTTAATGGAAAAAAGATTTTTTTTCCTCATGAAGAAGACAAACCAAATGTCTTGGAAGTAGATGTCTTATTAGATTAGGCATATCAACAAATTTACACCACAATATCTTGCATTTTTTGTAGAACATGGAAATAACGTGAAACACTAAACACTGTGAGCTTAACATTTTGCTTATTCCAGCTTTGATTGATAGTTGAAAAAAAATTAATTTAAATAAAATTGAAACTTAGATGTGTAGCTTGTTTAAAACACATTAGACCTGACTTAAGGCAAATCTTTGCATTCCTTGTGTTGTTTTTGTATTTCTGTTTTAGATCTGGTCGGGACAGGCTGTGAGTATAATGGTGTGATCTACCGTAATGGGCAGAGCTTTCAGCCTAGCTGTAAGTACCGCTGCTTGTGTGTAAATGGGGCAATCGGCTGTGTACCACTGTGCACTGAGTCCCTGCCACCTCGGGGGTGGTGTCAGTTACCCAAGCTGGTGAAGATTCCAGGCCGTTGCTGTGAGCAGTGGATCTGTAATGAGCCTCGGAAAGCACGCAGGACAAGCCCTAGACATGCTGTGCAGGGTAAGGATATTTAATGATCTACAGTGGCCACAGACATAAATCATTTCAAGGATTAAAGCACCTTGTTGTTTAAAGAGATAAATTCTGTGTATTGGGTTTGTACATTTTTGTGTCTATAAAAGCTGTCTTGCCTTAGTCTATAGACTTCAAACAACTAAAGTACTTCATATTGCTTTCAGTATTTCTAAACACCAATGAGATCTGGCACAACAACTGTATTACCCAGACTACCCCTTGGAGCCCTTGCTCAAAGACCTGTGGGCGGGGTGTATCTATGCGACTCTCCAATGAAAACTCCCAGTGCGTGATGGAGCATGAAAGCCGCTTGTGTAACCTCAGGCCCTGCGATGTAGATATAACCAAACATTTTCGGGTAAACACACACTTTGTCTGTTTTGTCATTCCCCAGCTTGTTGTTTTCAGTTATGTATTCTAATCTAACTAACGAAGTACATACCAGAAACCACATTAACTATTACTGAATTATTGATTGATGTGACTAAATACAATATAAAGAACTGCTCACACACTTCCTCAATCATCATTTCTGTCATTTAGCCAGGAAAGAAATGCCTGAACATCTACCGTGAGCGTGAATTTCAGAATTTCACCATCTCCGGCTGCATCAGTAAGAAGCCCTACTGGCCCAAATACTGTGGAGTATGTTCAGATGAACGCTGCTGCATCCCTTACAAGTCGAAGACAATCGAGGTGGAGTTTGAGTGTCCCAATGGAGCAGTGTTCACCTGGAAGTACATGTGGATCAACGCATGCTTCTGCAACCTCTCCTGCAGAAACCCCAATGATATTTTTGCTGACCTGGAGCCTTACTATGAGCACAATGAGATCATGAACTGAGACTGAAAGGAGCGATGACTACAGATTTTCCACTTTATATTACGGTGAGCTCCACTAGAATCAGTGCTGTCTGACAGAATCCTTGATTATAAGGCAATTTAACATGTCAAAGCCAGACTCTCTCATGTGTGTTCAGATAATGCATATGCTGAGTTAATTTACATTCTGGGTGGGTATTACCATGCCACATTCAAATTCTGTGTGTTGGAGAAAATAAGAAGAATCTGGTATGCACAGTATTTGATTTTGCGTCAGCAAAACCACATTATATGGTGCAAGAAAGTATTTAGAATTTCCAAGAGATATACACTTTGGGAGGATTTTTCCTTCTCATGTGGAATGTCGTTTGGTTGGAAAATGATTCCTTTGGTATTTTCCAAAGTCTCACAGAGGCACCAGAGGGTTTATGTAATGGAAATGCTGTATAAAATAAATTAGTATGAGGATTTTTATTTTCCTTAAATGAAAATCTAATATTCTGTAACAGTCACAGGTTTTAAGCACACATTTTTATAAGGCTATAAATGTTTTGTTTTTATAAAATGTATAAATGATCTTACTATGTTGTTTCTATTGAATGGTTTTAAAAGATTAGATTCAAACAAGTTAATCAGACCTGAAATGTTTTTCACATATGTATATTTTTCAGGAAAGGCCAAGTATACGTTTTCCCACATATGTCACTATGTTAATTATACAGGTAGAGGTCAGTTAACTTATTTTCTATATACAAATCAAAAATTATGTGATCTGTTTTAATAACCACTGATTAAAGAGGCAGAAAAAATGAGTTTTGATTTCTGCCGCTGCATGGAGTGTGTATGCTCTCCCTCCACTCTGGGGTTGACCCTGTGTATGATACATACATGGTACAGAACATGGATGGATGGATATCTTGATATATGACAGATTATATTTCTAGAAAACATTTTAATCTTCTTTTATTTTATATTATTGGGATCTTTTTGCTTTTTTATGTAGTCTCAGCTACACAACAATACAAAATAGAAAATCACGTTCACTAGTAGCTAAAATTGTATATAAATACTCTACATCACTACAGCATAGCCCATGGCTGTAATAAACACATATGTTAATGAAGACATCCTGTATGCAGTGATTTCAACAAACACATCCTTTTAGGTGAGTATTTCTCAACTTGCAGGCTGCAGTTTGAGTTACAGACCCGCTGACAGAGCTGTCTTTTCCAATAAATTATATTCAACTAAAGTTCAATTGGTGAAATTTTACAGTAAAATGTTTCAGATTAAAAACTAAATAGATTAAGCTTTTTTCATTATAATGCTTGTGAGAAAGATCTTTATACAACACTGAAACAATACAGGCTTATGGACATATATAATTGAGCTTTATGTAACCTCCATGTGCTATTTTTCTCTAACTGACAATGTTTACATTTTGGTTTCAAAAATAACTGCAGTTATTAAAACAGTCCATTGGGATTTTTCTTTCCTGTTGTGGGCTATGAAAGTATATGTTGTTGGTTATTTGGGCTGCAAATTGTAAGAGGACTGGTTTACTCCTGTTTTAGCATTCATAAGAAGTATATGGCTGATAAAACACACTGATCTAATTAAAATAGATAGAATCCATAAGCATTTTTCAAAATAAATCTGAACTTCTTGTACAATACACAGGCTCTGCTCGCCACACCGCAATTATGACATAATTTAAATCCTGAGTTCTAAGAATGCAGAATGAGGAAACAACTGATAGCATCAGGTTCTTCATGAAGGATGTATGAAAACAAAAGTGGTGCCATCAGCAGGACACCTGACTGGGTTGTGTTGTTCCCAAAAGGCTCAGCTCTGTGCTGCTATCAGAGGCATTGCCCATGGAGATGCTGGTGTGACAGTGTCCGTGCTGCTCCTCTCCAGTGGAATTGCGACTCTGAACGGCCTCAAAAGAGGAGTTGCTGCTGCCAGAGACAGTGCGGGAGCGTGACAGGCGTGTCATGCTCACAGCAGGCACTGACAGAGAATAAAAATGATAGACAGTGAGGAAATGCTTAATGGAAGATTCCTGATAGATGAACCATTTAAAGCATAAAAATAAAGTTTATATGCTGACATTACTTTTTTAGAAATCCTCCCATTTAGATAACGTGTTTCCAGATTAACCTTCTAAAAGTCTACTCATAGATGCCAACTTTACTTACTATATCCCAGTCCCTGAATGAAGTACTTAAAGGCCTCTGCCAGCTTAGCAGGCTATAAGGGAAAAGGAAACAGTGGGTAAAGTAAATACAGGTATCCATCAATCTTAATAGAAAGTAGGGCAGTCTCATTTTCAAGTGAATCCAAACCTGATCAACCTGAGGAAGGCCTCCACAGTCAGCCATCTACATCAAAAACAATAATAAGAAAAAATATCTAAATGCAGAACAAAACATTACTCATACGAAATATAACCAGTATAAATATCAGCAAAAGTAAATGAGAAGAAAAGGAAAATATCAATTAGACTTAAGAAAGGACTTAAATGTTTAGTATATTATTTGCTGCAAATGAAGGGGAAAGTCATGAAAGGCAGTCCCTGACCTTAAGTAGAGTGTTTTTTGTTGGATTCATTCTTGAATTGAAGTCAACCTGCAAAGAAAAATATTACTGCCCAAATATATTAAAATATATTAAAATATATTTACTGAATGATGTTCATTCCAAACAATGTGTATATAAGAGATAATCAGCATGTACCACAGCATCAACAGCAGGAGAGCTATCTCCTACAACCAGAAGACTTGGGCACCTTGATGAACAAAGAAGTGTTTAGTGAAAAGAGAAGAGGAAAGGAGAAGACAATTAAATATTATTATGGCTGAAGCAGAAACGTTGAAAACATTTGACTTACTTCAGGGTCCTCACATTGAGGTTTCCACCTGGAGGAGGTCTCTCGACATCCAGATTCCTTCGACTAAAAAGATTAAAGTGATGTGAAGTTTTCCTGAAAACTTATTTATTCACACAGTATCCTGATCCCACAGTGGAGAAAACTGGACGTGTCAACAAATTGCAAATATGTACTAGATTTATGTGGTACCTGTTATAAGACTTGACAAACAGCTCCAGGTTTCTCTGGTTAACGTTGTTTAGGATGTGATGCCGAAAGGTTGCAATCAGGTCATCGTTATTGTGAATTTCCTCCTGTCATATTTCCATATAGTCATATAATCAGTAACAAATACATAAAAATCAGTCAAGATGCTTTAAATGGCTATATATATATTAAGAATGTTTCTCTTCCACTGTTTGAATGGACCCTTTGTAAGAGAATATTTATAAAAAGAAATTGATGCCATTTTAATGTCATGAGTGTTCTGTCTTACATTTCCAAACAAGTGGGAGATGATCATATTAGGAACATTGTGTGTCCAGCCAGAGATCTGTGGGAAGTATCAGCTTGCTTTAATCTCTGAAGTACATGTATATTTGAAAAGCACACACACCTCATTCCCTTGAATTGAAAATCTATTTTAAATATGTGTCTCCATAAGCATCATTAGTAAAGATTTTTGTATACCTTGGCACACACACACACATTTTACTTTTTTTTTTTCTTTTGCAAGATATTCTGACTGTACAGTTTCTTTGAACTGTAAAACTAGTTCAAAAGGAAATTGTTTTAGGTGCTCATTGTATGTGAGGGTTTTATGACTGGATGTTGCCTGTATGAACTGCTGTACCTTATGAGCTGCCCAGTCCATCCAGTCCTCTGCCTGAGCGTCAATGTTAATCAGAACGAGACCCTCAACCAGTTCAGGGTAGTTCAGCTGTGAGAAAAGATAAACAGAGCCCCATAAATGAGTAAATAATTATAAATATTTAACAAATTCAAAAAGTAGTTCATCTTTTCTACATACTACTTCTTCCTTTGTAATGTAATAAATGTAGTAAATGATACATATAAGTTTTAAATGATTTATAGTTTACAATTTACAATTTACAATTTATAATAAGTGGACAATTACTGGGGGTTTATGGCCAGAAAGCTTATTATGATTAAAAAGATTATGTTATAAATCTTACTGGGTTACAATTCTGATTTAACTGTGCAACTTACAGCAAACTGTGCAAGGATGTACGCTCCAGCTCCAACTGCCATTCCAATAATGCTCTTAATACTATAGAAAGCACATGCAGCTCATGTTTAACCATTAGTTGTGACAACGTCTGATATTATAAACTGGATCTGATATTTAATCAGTTTTTTTTGTTTTGTTTTGTTTTGTTTTTTGCAAACTTACTCATAATGCTGGAGCACAACAGGGATGGTCTCAGAGAGCTGGTCCATTGAGGGGTAGGTGGATCTACAAAAGGTTAATGCACTGGTTCAAAATATGAAGCTGTGCAATAGCAATAGCAAAATAATAAAAGCTGTTTTTTTTTCATTTTAAATATGATGCAATTTAAAACCATATGTGTTTTTATTTTTTTTATTGTTTATTGCAAATTCATTGTTGCCACAAGGGTGTATCAATTTTCTAAAATTTTACCCAAGAAAACATCAAAATTGTCAATCGGTTTATGAGCTGTTTCAGCATGTCGTCACTACAATCAAGTAAAATATTCTAATTCATGCTATTTCTGCCTTCAAAGCAATTTACTACTAAAAAATTTTAATACTCTTAATTTTTGTTTATGTTTATGGGCAAACTTATCTAATATTTCTAATTAAGAGAGTAATATCAAATATAATATAATACTATGTAGTCTATTCAAAATATTTTCACTTGCAAAGAAGTAATATTTTGCATTGTAGATTAGTGCCATGTGTTAAGTTTAAGTTTAAACGTAGCATTCAATCATTTAATCACCCTTGGATAGTGATAGCATCTTCCTGTTGCCCAGGTGCATTGATGTGGCACACAGAGAAATACTGTGTGATTTCCTGCATGTCCTCATGGGTGAATAGATTGCTGAAGCAGGTCTTATCTGCACAGGATCAGATCACATCTTTTTATTTATACACATATAAAATTTAGGACTTTATTCAAACATCTGCAATGCCAAAAAAAGGAACAGAAAAGAGAGAGAGAGAGAGAGAGAGAGAGAGAGAGA
>JAOTRN010000046.1:20332190-20343219 GCA_028566695.1 Bagroides melapterus | reverse complement strand
GTTAGTGGGAGAAAATAATCATGAGTATAGTCCTCATACAGGTGACTGGGAACATGACAGAGTTTATAACGTTGGTCCTGGTTTTTTCCTTTCAGTTGAAAGGAACTTGTTTTCGAGATATTTAATTACATGATCATTTTGTTCTGCAGTGTGGGTTTTTTGTTGTTTTTTTTTTGTTTGTATCACTCAATATAGTTTGATATTCAGTTGTATCAGTAAACATATAGGTTGTTTAGCAGGCATTTTTACAATTCAGTTTTTAATGATACCAAATAAATTGCTGACCATTGGGTTTTAATATGTTACGTTATTTTATTATTTATTTAATATGTTACGTTACAAAATAATGATTTACATGTTATCATGCTTAACATACTTATCAGTTACAGTTTTTTTTAGCTGGGATGACTTGTGATATGGTTACAATGTATAATATACCATTTAAAAACTATAATTCAATAGCCACATTTAGTCAAGGCTGTTTTAACTGTTTAAGGAACCTATACACCATATCTGTTTCTTATCTAAGTATTTAGTACTTTTGGGTTTACTTTCAGCTGTTCAAGCAACATAGCAACGCATACAAACACTCTCTTAAAGAGTTTCCTTAACAATTATTAAAAAAAGAAGAAAAATTGTACAGACATAGAGCTCGATTTACAAATACCTTTGACTGACAAATTAATGGGTGGCACAGTGGCACAACAGGTAGCGTTACTTCCTCATAACCCCAGGGGCCGTGGTTCAGTCCTGAGCTCAGAATTGAAGTCAGCCTTTGCTGAGTTTCACATCTTCTCCCTGTGTTGTTGCTGGTTTCCTTTTGGCTCTCTGTTTTGCTTCAAATGTCCAAAAACACACAGGTAGATGGATTGGTTAGAAATGTTTAGTCAAGCAGGCTGCCCTAAGCTGACTAGTTGAGTTGTTTATACTTCATTTGAGCTACATGACCTCCACCCTAACCATTCACAGTTCAAACTCAGCTATGAGTTCTCGGTAATCATTTCATCCATTAAATATCAAATAAATATATATTAAA
Source organism: Bagroides melapterus (assembly GCA_028566695.1). Classification (NCBI taxonomy): domain Eukaryota; kingdom Metazoa; phylum Chordata; class Actinopteri; order Siluriformes; family Bagridae; genus Bagroides; species Bagroides melapterus. Next base: position 20,342,183 of record JAOTRN010000046.1, on the reverse strand, counting down.
GAAAACAACAACAACAACAACAACAAAAAACTTTGAACAGTGTTTTAGGTTCATGGTATATTAAGTCTGTAACCTAGTGAACCAGAGTTAATGTATTCAATGAAAGAGACTTAAAAGCACTTTTGTACATCACTTTGGATAAGGGCGTCATTCTAAATGCTGTAAATGTAAATGTATATCTCTTTCATATCAAAAGTCAAAGTTTACTTCTTTAGTGACTCAAAATGAAGCATGCAAATTGGGCTCTGCTTTGTGCCAGTCTGGCTCATATTGTTTTACAAGGCAAAACCTTTGCCGTTGTCCTTCTGCACTGTGTAGTTTAGTTAACTGACTCATCTGGAAAAACAAGGTTATCAGAGCTAGAAATGATCCTCTGAGCCTGTACTATAACAGCAGCATGAACCGTAGAAAAAATACGGATGGTTCTTGAAAGATGATTGTACAATCCATAACAATGGATTTTGGCAGCAACCATCCAGCGTGTTTTTCACAAGGAGATGTTCTCAACACTTTCTGTGGTTTAAGACTGATATAGATCAGTATGAATTATTGAGTCATTGTGACTCCTTGTCTGAATAAAACCCACAATACCTGAGACAACTACAGTGACTGTAGTGAAATGTATATATTGAATTGATTTTCTAGTGAGCCATCCAAAAATGAAACACATAGATAGATACGTAGATAAAAGAAAGAGTAGCAAGGTTAAGGATTCATTATTTAGATTTGTTAAAATCTTTTCATGGTGAAATTCTGACATTTCTAACTCTATATATATAGTTACGCAAACCAACTTTGCCGATCTGAAATATGATACTCGTTTGCATGTATGACAAATAAAGGTATAGCATTTCAAAGTCCATTTACCTCCAAAAGTGCACTTAAAGATTACATTCTGCCTGTGACCCAGGAGTATCACAGACTCTTTGACAACAGCTATCTGATTATATGTTGAATTAAGCTCACGTATATCCATTTGATGTGCCACCTAACTGTCCAAGAACTTGATAAAAGTCTGACATTTACTGTGTGAGGAAATCGCACTTACTGTTGGCAGAGTGTTTTTATCACCATGTGTGTTATAACATGATGATTATGGGAATATAACTTAAGCAAGGTTAGAAAGCAAATGCATACATTTCATACTATTGTTTCATTGTTAGAAAATAGTTATTTATGGTTTCTTGAAATTTATGTGTCCACATATGTCTGCATTCGAAAATGACAAGAAAAGCCGCTTTGCTTTTATACATACTGTGAACTACCATGTTAATTTGTTGTCAAGTGCAGCTACCTGTGTAGGAATTCCAAGGTTGTTGTTTTTTTTTTTCCCAAGGCTTTTTTCCAAGGCTGTTTTCTCCTAGATGGGGGTGGGAAATAAGTTACATTTTTTTTAGTTGAATGCAGCACAAGTTACAGACCATAGCAAAACAAAATTCTGTATTTTGTAAAAGTATATTAAAACTAACTCTAAAATATGTTTGTAACTAATTCTATACAGTAGTGTTGTAGTTCTTTTTTGGTCTGTACCGTTTTTGACCTTTTTGGTTGTACTTCTAATGTTATGCTGCTCAAAGAGGATCATGTTTTATAATAAACATGGTGAGTGGTATTTAGCTGTGTCAGACTGTAACAAAGCTGAAAGGATGATATCACTGTTTCCATTTGGATTACATTAATCCAAGTCCTTAATTCATTCATTAATTCCATTCTTTGTGCTCTGTCAGGTACAGCGGGTTACAAGGGGTAAAGATAAAGCTATTGTTTTGTTACAGTCTCTGACAGCTATTTAAGGGCAAGCAAATAGTTGGAAAAGAAATTATGATTTACAAAACAATGAAATTATTCTGCTGGTATTCTCCACTTACTTGATAACACTCTACTGAGAAGCAATGGGAAGTCATTCAGCACCAGCTTTGGTGTTTGTGGAAAAACTCATTTAAATCTCCACTAAATCAACACTGTTACCTGTCATTGTTGACCTTTAAACAGTACATAGTATTTTTAGTGTGGCATGTCAATGAAAACATTGGACTTTCATGAGTCTTGGCTTTGTCTCTTGAGGTTGGATGGGGGTCAACAAAGCTTTTGCCAATTTAGAAGGGCTTTTAAGAAATATAAAGCCCATTATGAACAGATTTGAGGCTTTATGAATAAACTTGATCTGACTTTCTGTGTACATAAATTTGCATGTGCTTATTCCTAATCCAACATTGGAATTTCCAGTAAGATGAGAGATTTAACATTGTCATGATCTCACTGCTGGTGCTCTGGATTTCTTATTTAATGCTTGTGCTTCAGCAATATGCATATTTTTAAAGGGTATCCTTGTCATTCGGGTTTTGATCAAACATCCAGATAAAATATGAAAATGTCAAGTACACATTCCTGCAGGAATCCTAAGAGTATTCAAGCAGGTATGTCAGTTAACTGATTACCTTCTGGTGTGTGTGAAATACCTTTTTTATTTTTTTAAAAGTTTTTGTTGGTTGCAGTTTTTTTTTAAATAAAGAACATGGTAGGCATGGTAAAAACTCTTAGATTTAAATTTACACCTTTGCAAGTTATTTGAAATGCCTCCAAGCAGAGAGGAGCCTTTCAAACGGATGACATACTTTTCAAGGACTGACTCTCTGTGGACTTTGTGGGAATTCATTTTCAAATGCCAAACCCTACTGAGTTACACTGACACAGACTACATCTACATTTTCACACAGGCAATTATTTAATTCCTGACATGAAAATGGCAGCCATCCAGTACAGCCTCTACATCTTAAAGGATACTCCTATTTCAAAACAAGTCGTCCCCATGTCCCTGGGTTATCTAAAACATAGAGGCTTTCTTCATTTCAGCCCTGGCTAAATTTATTAGGTGGCAGCTGGTGGGGTTAAATTTAGAACACAGGTGGCCATGAAAGCTGTGGTAGCCTGTAGATCAGCTCTACAATCAAGTGGCCTGGAGAAACGTGAAAGAACAATGCAGACCCAGGCCTCAGCTCTCATCCTGTCAAACACAGGTTCACACCTGCAGGCCTGTTTAACACTCCAACAGCTTGCTCTATTTTTTAGAACGTATTCAAGTATTTGTTAGTGTTCTTTGTTTTTCTTTTACCATATGCCATTGGAAGCTGTGATGTATTCTAATGCTGTGTGGAATGAAGCGTGTGCTTTAGGTATTTTTGGAAGAGCTGGCATGCATTTCAATTAGGTGCTATTTATTACGTGTGATTTGATGGCATTTGCTAGCCATGATATTCAAATAGCATGAGTGAACACTAGAATAGATGTCATGTGATTTAAGTTGTGAAGAGCGGAAACTCTTGTCATGCTGAATACGTGCTGGTTTATAAGTGTTGCTTTTGTGAACCCCTATTTTCAACAACTGTCACCTACTGACCTGAGCACTAGGCCTATATTTAAGTGCCATTTGAAACAGCCTATGTGTTATATAAGTCTTCAGAACGTGTTACTTTTTTTCTAAGCAAATCTCATCAAACATACATGGGGTAGTTTGGCTCTGGAAGCTTATTGAGCTTCTTATCTGCCTCACGTTCCTGATTAAGACCTTCTCCATGCTCCTGTCTTCCTGTCCCACTTAACTCTGAAAGCCTCTTCACACCAAGCCTTGCATATCTTCTTTAGGTTTGTATTTATTGTTGGTTTACCTATACAGTTCGTTTTTCCTTGTGTTATTTTAATTTAAAATGTTATCTTCCAGTTATTTCTATGTCTCTAGACATTAGTGCCTAGCCATCATAATGTCAAAGCCAAAGCTACATTTTTCTCCTTTGTGTATTTATAACTTTTTAACTGTGTTATATAACTATAGCTTTGTATGTGCCATGTATGGTTTGTTGCTCTCTTTGATGACATTTGTAAACTCCCTTTCCCCTCATTATGCAACTGCCATGCAAGATTCCACTTAAATTTGTTGCTTGAACCCTATTCATGGCCTCTGGGAAAGGCTTTGCAGGTAACCTTGTATATAAACTTGTTTACAGCAAGGGGAGCTTAGCAGCAGGATTGGGTTAACGATGTGAAATGATTTCACAAAGAAGGTTTTCATGATTTGCAGGTGTGTCCTCTGGGTCCTCAGTACCAGCTGCTTTCCTTTTCTCCCCTATTGTGAAAGGGAGCTCCAGCTTCTGGTCAAGAAACGGATAGACATGCTTTAGATACTTTCAAGGGAAGTGCAAGTGCAAAACTGAGGAAAAGCAGGCGATATTGCGGTCACACAGAATCACCCAGTCATTCTACTTAATAGGAAGTTGTTCCAACATCATTGTGAAACTCAACAGCTGGAATCAGGGCTAGGGTTAGGATTACAAAAGTTTGTTTTGCTTTCAGTGGATGTGTTGCTGGTGAAGTAAGGAACATGGCAGGAACATTACTGTATTACTTTTACTAGCCTTTATCAGAAACTGTATTTAAACAATATTAATTATTTTATGATAAAAAAAAAAATATCTGAGGAGATTTTTTCATTCACGTTAACACTATATTCGTTTCTACATGTCTGGCATTCAAAATGCTTGGGAGGATGTAGAGAAAGCACCCAAGCATGTTTTGTGAACTGAATTGTGTGGGTTGTCTGTAAAAACACTATGATTTCACACCTGTCGCTAATTTATCAGTTCGGTTATCAGTTCTCCGTTTGCACCTTATATCGACGCTAGTAGCCAAGAGAAAGGGTGAATGGGAGAGAGAGAAAGGGGGCGGTGGAGACCTGCCACTCGGACTAAGAGCATTAGAGTGCATTTGGTTGTGACATTAGCAGCACGCGCTGTCAGTGTCATATGCGCGAGTAGGGCAGCTCGGACCGGTTCAGGGCAGAAGCGCGCGCACCCGCACACTCTAGATTCTGCAGCTGACAAGAAGGTAAACGCGCCGCCGCTGAGGGGAAACACGAGCTGATTTTACTCCGTGACATTTCGTTTCAGTACTTTCCTTTGACGTGGTTATTCCTTATAAAGACACCTGTGTTGGCGCCAGTCGTATCGCCACAATTTTGAAGTGTTTTCTCCGTTTTCTTTATCGAGACGCTATTACAGGTGAGCGGGGTTTTCCCACATTTCATTCTGCTTTGAAACATCTAGAATCTTTGAGTCTTATGTCTTATTTTGTTGAGAGTATTAAAGGTCAAACACCAGGGCTACTTTATGATAAATATTAGATTTCTTTCGAGTAGACCAGTCAGATCGAGTTTTTACTGTCATGTAACTGTTCCTCCATAAATCTCGTAAGCATTGTAACGAAATTTTTCTTCAGGACTATGGTGCAACCCTTAATACGGCAGCACAGTGCATAAGACTATAGCAAGTTCAAACACTAATGCAAAAAAAGAAAAAATACATAAGACAACAAATAAACAGTATCGTGTATTATAACTACAACAGAACTAGTTTTAGATCTATTTTAGATATCTATAATATAAAGATCTATATAAATTGATGACACTGTTCTATCATGCAATTTTTCTAGAAAAAATCAACTAAAATGCCTTTGAAAAGTTGATGTGCACCAAGCCATGCATGGTTATTAAAAGAAGTAACGTTTTAAACGTTTTAAAGGCAATTTGTTATGGGAGCTGGATTAAATGTAATGTGCTATTACAAGTGATATGCGTTTGTTTGTGTGTGCGTGTGTGTGTTTATACATGCACACATACTTGTGAAGAGAATCATATATTGTTTAGATCAATATCACTGACTTGGATCCCTTTCTTTATCTTTTTTTCCTGCAGCTCTTTTTCTTATCCCATTGAATGTTGATGGAGTTCCTGCAGGGCAGCGGTGACTACTGCCACGCCCAACATTATAAATTCTGAACCCAGGTGACACTGTCCTTTTTCTGCCTGCTGATCAGAACTCCCTCACTGCCTGGCTCCCTGTTGACTCCTGATTTCACCGAACACCAGATGGGTTAAGGTGAACTGTGGCTCAGGGCTCTTGGACAGTGCTCCACCCTGCTCCAGCCCATGTCTGATGCTACAAACTTTTCAGAGAAACCAGCAACTCTTTTCATTTATACTGATAGATAGCAGGAACCTCCTGAGGTGTTCCTGTGTGACAGTAGACTTAAGTAGCACTGTCAATCAAACAGTTCGTGTACGGCTGCTAGTGGGTGTGTTTTACCCACAGGACGCTGGCTCAGCTCACAGTGTGGCCAGCTCTCAGACATGGCCAGGATGAACCGACCGGCCCCTGTTGAAGTCAGCTACAAAAACATGCGCTTTCTGATCACACACAATCCAACCAATGCCACTTTGAGCTCCTTCATAGAGGTGAGAGATGGATAAATACTGGGCTGGGAGATAAAAAAAAATCATATAGCTCTTCTATAAGGCATTTCTGGGGATGTATAAGTACAATTATTTTACAGTGCTCTAAAAGTCTTACTATCAAGATCATACTAGAAAAGGGTTACAGCGGATGTGTAGTGAGGTTATACAAGCTTACACATGGAGGTTTAATTGGTAGAGTAAAAAAAATACAACACAATGATTAGTTATAATTTGTATTATAATTTAGAAAAAAAAAAACATTACCATAAACAATAAGCATAGATTTTATCCTGTGTTTTCATTCTAGTTTTGTCCTGGTTCAAAGTAACAAAGTGTGTCTTAATTTTATAGGATCTGAAGAAGTATGGCGCAACCACAGTGGTGCGAGTGTGTGAAGTAACATATGATAAGACACCACTGGAGAAAGATGGCATCACAGTCATGGTGAGCACTGTGCTGTGCTTAATAATCCTGTCCTGTAGATAGCTGCCCTATGCAAACTAACCATATTTATGATGCATGTCCTTTTGTATTTAATCCATGAACATCAAAGATAAAACAGCAACTACGGAATATAGCCAAAAGTTTGTGGACACTTGACCATCACACTCATATGTGGTTCCTCCACAAACTGTTGCCACAAATGTTGAAGTGAGCAACTGTATAGGATGTTTTGTATTCTGTAGCATTACTGTTTTCCCTACCTGGAAATACGTGGACCAAATGTGTTCCAGCATTACAATGTTAAGGTCAATGAAGACACAGTTTGCCATTGTTGGAATGGAAGAACTTGAGTGACCTGCACCGAGCCCTTCAGTAGGAACTGGAACACTGATTGCACCCCAGATTTGATCACCCAACATCAGAGTCAGTTCTCAATCATGCTCTGTTAAAAACACAACCATCCTCCAAAACCTAGAGGTAAGCCTTTCCAGAGGAGTAGAGGACATTATAACAGCAAAGAATGGAATAAATCTGGAATGGAATTTTGATAAGCACATAAGGATGTGATGATCAGGTCTCCACACGAACTGTCACTAAACTGTTGTTGCCTCTTTGGTCTTCTGTAGCACCCTGCAATAGCTAGATCTGCCTACTTTTTTTGCTTACTCTGACAGAGAAAATCTTTCTTTTGCTTTGTTTGCATCAGAGCACCATGTATATGGTTTTGGCAGGAGCTTAAACAGTAAAATAAGACTTATTAAATTCCTCTCAGACTGTCAATGCTCAAATCAGTTCCAGATTTTCCCTGTTGATTACACACATACAAGCCAAAGATATTTTGTGAAAACTAGCATATTTAGTAGGGTATTATACTTAACTGCTTGTGTTCACACAGACACAGCAGCAGTATTATTTACAGCCTTGGCTTGCCATCTTATGTATGTTTGGAGGACTTAATGTGACATGCACTAGAAGTGGCACATCAGATCCAAAACATCCCTTTCATCTATTTCAAGTTAATCTAGGAAACGTATGCTGTTGTTGTTGTGCAGCAGAATGGATATGTGATATGAACACACTAATGAGCTTAGGTAGTTTCTCCTCTGTCATTCTAAATGTTGTCAGCTGTTGTTGACCTCAGATACCAAGCTATTACCTTACAATTTAGAATTTATTAATCTAGATTAACCTAAAGATGATCCTAAAGTCTACAAAGGCTAAATGAGAAGCAACTAACCATAATATGGAAGAAGGTAGTATTTTTATACAACTGAGCATTTGAGGGTTAAGGGACTTGCTCAAGGGGCCAACAGTGGTAGCTTGATGTTCTTGGGATTTAAACTTCAATCAGTAGTCAAATGTCTTAATCACTGGCCACTTCCTCAGAATTAATTCTTAAACACTCTTGTGACTCCAGTTCTCGTGCTTTCAGTTTGTTGTGCCCACAATTTACGCTTCCCCCAATATTTACATAGGTACTGCATCATGCACAGTATTTTCTGACATGCTTAGGTTATGTGATGAACAAAAACAGTGGCAGCCATCATGGGTATAGTTAAAAGCAAGCATAAACTGCCTGAAGTAGAAGTAACCTCTCTGCAGCTCTCAGCTGGTCTAATAGGGGATTCCCTCCATACTTTTTCTGGTAACGTCAGAACCTTCACTCACTCCTCCCTCTCCTTTTTTCTCCCTTAATCTACTCTATCGCTTACTCTCTGTCCCTCCCATTCCAGGAATTTACTTGATTCTGGATGGATTTTCCCCATTTGGCCACACTCCAGGCTTTACTTTTATTCCATAAAAAAGGAAATAAAAACAGCGCATCTGAGAAACAGCCAAGTTATATAAAACCGCCTCCTCAGTGCAGTTAGGAGAAAACAAAATCAAGAAATATTTTTATAGGAACTGTTCTATGCCTTTAGAAAAGCTGAACTGATCGTGGCTTAAGCAGAAGAGCCAGTAGTTGTGTTGCTGAATGTTAGAAGCTTTCTAAAAGAAATAAATATGATTAATGGTTATTATATTGTTTTCACTCTTGTTAATTTTTTTTGCCATCTATAAAAGTTTCATCATTTTGTAGCCTATAGACAATCACCTCATCATTTAATGTTGCACAAACTAGATCACTTCATTTCTTTGAATGCTGTCCTATTGTATTACTTTTGAATATTCAGTGAGTTCTGTGTGAGGTTGCATTCAAGCTGCCTTCCTCTTGCTCGTTGTATCTTCTCATGTATTTTAAATGCTGAGAAGTTCTCCACATTTCTTTAGAGTTAACAGCTTTGATTTTAAAAATCCCTTTGAATGCATCACTTTGCTCATTATATATTGTAGAGTGCATCAGTGTTTTGGTACTTGTGTCTGAACTGAGGTTACCTGGGTCAAATGTGTTGGCATACTGACTGACTGTTTTGGTTTAACAAGAGGCATAGTGTTCTCTGAATAGCCCTATGATCTGTGGATTTGTGTCTGATGGGCTGCCAACTTCTATTTGCAAACAGGTAATGGAGACTGGAAAACACTACAGCAAGCCTTAGTAAATAGAGTAACCCTTAACAATATGCCAAAGTTAATCTCTTAGTGTAAAGATAAAAATAGTACCTGACCCTTAGTGATGTTTTCAAAGTGCACGTTTCTTGGCAGCAGGTTAGCTTTTCTCACCCTTGCCACTCTAAGTAAATTATAATCATAATTTATGACTATGGCTTCAATAGGTAATAGTGTTAACATCTAACTATTGCCTAAGATCTTTCAGTCAGCATTTCTGTGAGTTCGTTTTGAAGGGAAATGTGACAGTGAGACGTGGAGTGTTTGAAAATGGAAACGTTTGCTGATGGGAAACAGGTGCCTAAGGCTTCTCCCTTTCTTGTAACAGGAGAATCTGGTTGCTGGAGAAATCGCAGGTATGTGATTCAAGGAAAATGCCAGAGCATTTGCTACAATTAGCCTGCAGGGTTTGGACTGAAGACCGTCTTGCTTTCCCAGAGCATATAGCAAGCACAACATGGCCTCTTGGAATTAATAGCTTACTGTGGACAAACCAAACAAGTGCAGGGGGCTATTAACTGCTTACAGGATTTAACTGTTATTTTTAACTCAAGAGCAGAGTGGTAGTTAATGGTAACTGTTTACATTTCTTACAGTAAGAGGTTTTCTCCCACAAATCAGCTTTACAAAATACAACTTTGTATTGGTCACAAATGGTACGGGCTTCACCTTTAAACAAATACAACTTTGTTTAAAGGTGTAGCCCGTACCATTTGTTA
>JAOTRN010000046.1:20311998-20326820 GCA_028566695.1 Bagroides melapterus | reverse complement strand
AACATCACAAATGGGTTTGGCAGAGACTGCTTTCTTTGTGGTGGGTGGTGGCTTGTTTTTTTTTTTTTTTAAACTTGAACTATATTTTTCAATATGATGTGAACTTCTCTGGGATTAGAACACTGCACCATTAGGACTGTGTATGAGAGTGAGTTGGATAGAAGCACATTTTTTTGGGTTGTTTACATTAGCACACCTTTGTAAATTTAGGCCAGAAGAGATTTACAACAAACTTGGCTGTCAAACAGTTAAAACCTCCAATTCAACACTGCTTCTGGGTTACCATGTTTTTTTTGTTGTTGTTTTTTTTTTTAAAGCAATATAGAAGAAGTGTCTTTTCAACATATTGCTCTAGTAATTCTGCTACCATGGAAGTAGGAAGCAAATAAATCCAGAAATAGGAAAAAACCTTTGGGGCTAAATGATCCAGGTACTGAGATACTTCAGGTTCTAAACATAGGATTTAAAAAAAATGAATGAATACATTTTTCTGTCTTCTAAACTACAAGCACATCCAATTTTGTTCACGGTCTATGACTTTGAAGTAATAAAGTAATTTTTTAAAAATCTGATTTATTCTGCTTTTTAATTATTTTGGTCTTGATCTATCTGGGGAAATTCAAAGGAATTAAAAGGAAATCAGACAGACATGCACGCATTATACATAATTAGAAAGGAGGAAACACTATATGCTGCAAACCGACACATTTGGTACTATGGCAAAGTCTAGGATGTCCACTTTAGCACAAATGTACAGCTTTCTTATTAATCAGCCAATCGTATGGCAACACCACAATGTGAAAGAATAATGCAGATACAGGCTAAGAGCTTCAATTAATGTTCACAACAAACATCAGTATGTTATCTCTGACTTTGATCATAGCATGGAGGTTAGTACCAGATGGACTGGTTTCATTATTTCAGAAATTGCTGAGCTCCTGGGAATTACACAAAGTCTTTAGAGTTTACACAGAATGATATGAAAAACAAAAAAAAAGGAAAATGGGCAGATTAGTTTTGGCTGCCAGGAACAATATAGATTGTTACATAATCACTCTTTATAAATATAGTGAGCAGAACAGCATATTAGCATGTTGCAAAAAAAATCATAACCTGAGGTGGATATGCTATAGCAGCAAGTTAACATATCAGGTTCAATCAGAAAAACAGAAAAGAACGGGAATCAGGCTATCATGAACACAGACTCACTCAAAACCAACAGATGAAGTTTAGAAAAAGAAATCACCCTTTTCTACAACTGTCCTGTTTTAGTGAGCCTGAACCCACTGTCATCTCAGGTTCTTGGCTCAAGTTTTGATGTGTTGTGGTGCTTTTCTCAACATTGTTATAAGGAGTTGCTATATACATCCAGTCAGCTTGAACCATTCTGTTTGTTCTCTGATCTAACTCATAAGCAAGGAGTTACAGCTTGCAAACCCTCTGCACATAGGATATATACGTATATTTGCACCATTCTATGGAAACTGTAGTGACTGTTGTGTGTGAAATTCCCAGGAGATCAGCGGTTTCTGAAATACACAAACTAGCCATCTACGCCATTTCTTCTTTGTTATGTTTGCTGTGAATAGTAACTGAAGATCATGTATCTGCACAATTTTACATTGTGCTGCTCCCACATGATTGGTTTATTAAATAACTGGCTGAATGAACAATTGTTCCTAATAAAGTGGACAGCAAGTACTTATGTTGGGTTTCTCAGCAGATTCTGTACACTTTATTATTCATCTTGTCGCTGTCATAAAAAGTCACATTAATAAATATGATAGCCACTTCCTCTTTCAACCATACATACCTATACCTCCTGCAATGGACTGATATTCCTTCTTGGGGGTGATTCTGGGATTACATATCCACCATGACCCTGACCAAGTTAAAGAGCAAAACATTCATGTTCATAAAAATGCCAAAACAACCTACAAAGATTTACACAGAACTCATCAGCATTAGACCTTTATTTAATTTTCTCCTGGGGCATGGTGGAGCAATGGGTAGCTTTGCTGCTTCACAGCTCCAGGAGCTGCTGTTCAATGGTGAGTTTGGGTTATTTTCTGTGCAGCGTTTTACATGTTCTCCCCATGCAGACTGGTAATGCTAATTTACATGTAGTTGACCCAGGAGGGAATTCTCCAGCCTTTTCTCTTACTGAGAAAGCCAATGGATCCACTGCTACTCTGACCAGGATAAAGCGAAGTGGTTACTGATGATGAATGAATTAATGTAAATTTCCACAGTATAAGAAATAAAAAAAATCTAATTAGAGAACCCTTAAACGGATGGAGATCATTTTGCAAACAAGTGGGATGGGATGAGAACATGTTTTCAAGCCTCCAGGAAAAAATGTCTAATACATTTCCGCGGTAAACCTTACCCAAGTAAACATGCACATTAAGTATATTTAATGTTAAATTTATGATCTTATGATTCATGGTAGGAAATGTCTATAGACAAATCAATGTAAGAAACAGTAAGTGTGATTGGTGTTGTGGGATCCCGGACTGTAACCGGCGCTGGGCTTCCCACCGGAAGTGTCCCCCCCGAGGCGCTTCTCTCTGTGTCTAGCTATAGCTAGCGTGACTGCTGCTACTACTAGCGTCGAGTTCTAGATTTGCTGGATCCGCCATATTTTCCACTAAGAGACCCAGAGAGGTAATATAACACGTTTTTTAATGCAATGATCTGTAAATTCCATTATACTCCCGTCGTAAAATATACACAGCCTTGTAATCTATCGTATTTTGAAAATTTAATATCTGTGCCTGCTGAGAGCTTACAATTCTGCTAATTATTGGTGGCAAAGTTATCTAGCTTAGCTTACTAGCTCACCCTCTTTGGTAGCTTTAGTGTTTATTGCTGCTCTGCTAATGGGTTGAGCAGTATTGTTTCTTCGTCCTTGTCTGTCTAACTGGACTAATGATTAAACTCGTATTTTGGGGTATTTATAATAAGAGCTTTGTAATCCATTGTAGTCTTTGATATAATATTTGCCGCTTGCTTGCTAACTATCCTCCATCACCCACCGGCTTTGATGTGGCGTGCATCGCTAGCTAGCGACAGATTAGCGACAGAACTAACCTAACGCTAGCTATTTTATCCTTTAGCTACATAGCGCCTTGATTGATACAGATAAAATGCGAAGTTGTGTTTAGGATAAACCGATAACCCATAGCCTAAAGCTAAGTCTCTAGAATTGAACGGTAGCTAACAGGCTGTATATTTTAGGCGTGGCAAATGTTAACGGCAACATAGTGCTGTGTTAGCTCGCTAGCTATATAGACCATCCACGGTCTATCTTCGGACCACCAACTCTAAACTATTTATGTATTCAGACGACTGGGTATGTTTTATAATCGTTTTGTCGTCATGTATGTCGTTAGGGTTATAACGCAAACATTTATTGTTAAGTAGCAAGGTAATACATTTAAACACAATTCGACAAAAAAATATTCAGCTCCAATCCGAAGAGCTAGCATGGCTGGTTAGCAAATTTGAACAGCTAGGCCTGCGTGTGAGAAGGGGGGGGATTATTTGGTTTATTGAAACATATTAAGAACAAGACGAAATTCTAATATAACATATGAGTTAACGAAACTATAACTAGAAATTAAAATCTATTCCACCGACTGAAATGTTAGTGAAAACTGATCCATGGCTACCTGGAAGTAACTAGCTGTGTTCTGTCATTCATTACCGAATGAGACGAAGTGTGAAAGGCTCCACTGAGTAAAATCTCAGCCTTGTTAATATATCACTGCGTTGCTTAATATTTGATTATGTTGCACAGGTCATTTCGGTATTCAGAAAGCCTCGAGGAATGACATTTTGGAGTGCTGTGCCTCCTGAATAAAATGCTGGATGTCCTCTCATAGCAGTTCCAACCAGGTGAGTCTAACTCGCTGTATAATGAGCTTTCCATTCACCTGAATGAAACCTCACAGGAGGAATAGAAATTTAGAGGGAAAAGAGACTTAATAATTAAGAGTATTATTACTAAAATCTTGATGGAGCTCAATTTAACAAAATATTATTTGTAAAATTTGTTTCTATCTCCTTACATGCTTCTTCAGTACATTATGGAAACAAGCATGTCCATTTTTGTTTGACATTGAAGCATTTGAAAAACTTTTTTAAATCAAATTCACATAAATCAGGTTGCAGTAGATTTAATCAGCTCATGGTATAATTTGTAAGGTGATCTTTTCTGATTTTGTCTTTTAAAACCCTAGTTTAAAGATTATGATTTTAAATGATAACATATTGTTCTTTGTTTTTAATCATTGCTTGTTTTTCTTACAGCTTATGCTCCTCCATAAAGCAATCACATCTGCTTTCATCAGCCCCACCTCTCATCTATTGCTTGGAGGAAACCTCCAAGGTAATATTTCAACAAAAATGAGTGTAGTAGAAGCCTTTGTGAAGCGTGATAATGCTTCCTGCAGTTTTTAGGGTTATTTCACTGACAAGCAAATTCAAATAAGCAGTCTTGTATTGTGTTTCTCAAAAAGCATACCCTAATTCATATTAGGTTTTTGCAGTCTATTTGAAAACTCATCTGCTTTATTCATTAAGTTATTTAATAGGGTTGTTTCTGATCGTTGTAGACATCTGCCTTAGTTAAATCTGAAATCTAAAAATTCATATAGTCAAGAATTTTAATTAAACCTCAGCTGTTGTCGTTAGTGTTTTGGTTGAAAATTTTAAGTGGCTGTCTTGTATCTGCTTCTTTTCCTGTTTCCCAGGTGCTTCTGGGAATATCCAGTGTAGAATATGTCTGGTCCTGTCTCAAGCCGCTCTCGAGTTTACCCTGATGTAAACACACAGAGACCCAGAGAGTACTGGGATTATGAGTCCCATGTGGTAGAGTGGGGGTGAGTACAAGAAAAAAAACACCTAGTATCAGGGATGTGTATTTCAGACAGAATTACTGTGTGAATTTATCAAGCTGCCACTTTCTCCCCATCTCATGTGCTTTTGTCTAAACCCTTGACTGTGAACTTACCCCATTAGTTAAGGAATTAATTTTAAATAAGATACCCTTACAAGTTATATTGTTAAATATGTTAAAAATGTATTTAAAATGGCTCAATGATCAATTTGGCATAAAATATTAAATAGGCTTATCACAAAATAAAGAGAAATCAATGTTGCAAGGTGATGAATTAATTTGTGATATGTTTATCTAGCTAAATTAACCATCATCTTAAGCCACAGTTTGATGGCTGCATACAGATGAGCGATGAAGTTGCTTTTCTCCTGGCTAAAACACTGTTTTCACACAGAGTGAGCGAGCAGTCCTTCTTTGGACTTTTATTCTGTGCAGCTGTAATTCAAATGAAACCAAACAGATAAGTACATGCTTATCTTTTATAGTGTGTCCACGGACATCGTTTATATAAGCTGGATCAAAGTGGACAAAAATTTCAGTTTTGCAGCATTGAATCATTTACATTTAGCCTGACAGACTTAAAATATGACTTGATGCATTTTTAGTGAAATAGACAGCCACAATATGCTATAAATTGAGATTTTGCAGAACTGCAAGCAGAAAAATAAACCAAATGCAGCTAATCCACTATGAGCACGTAATGTTGCAGGGCAAAGGTTACAAATGTTCATAACATGTAGGCAACTACACATCTCCATGCTTTCCTGCTACCTTGTTTAACTCATGATTATTGTTCAGTAATATTCACACACCTATAACACACATATAATGGTTCCATTAAGACTGGAATGGATAGATATTGACAAGGATCCACAAATGCTTGCATTATGTTTGTATTGGAGTAATGGTAAATTTTAATTATTATTTTTTTTTTTTGTGCTTTAGAAATCAGGATGACTACCAGCTTGTGAGAAAGTTGGGTCGAGGAAAGTACAGTGAAGTATTTGAAGCCATAAACATTACAAACAATGAGAAGGTCGTGGTGAAAATACTGAAGGTACTTTTCCTGTGTTTTGCATGCTGATTTTACTGCAAGTTGTGTTAAAATATTACCTGACATCAACTCTGTCACGTTGTAATTGTGTTGTGTTAAAATAGCCTGTGAAAAAGAAGAAAATCAAGCGAGAAATTAAAATTCTGGAGAACCTGAGAGGAGGCCCCAATATCATAAATCTTTTAGACATTGTCAAGGATCCCGTGGTAAGCGGTTTTTTTTTTGTGTGTGATTATTTATCATGTTTCAATACTGCTGGTAGTTCCAAAATAACCAGTGTGTAATGTAATGAGTGTACATTATGTTGATCTCTGTATTTACAGTCAGACTTAAGGTTAAATTTGGATTAGTATGAAGTCTGACAACTGAGTTCTGTGTGTGTGCAGCAGTAGAATCTGTCTAATTCTGTTTTCCTACAGTCTCGGACACCAGCCCTGGTTTTTGAGCATGTAAACAACACAGATTTCAAGGTAAGATGATGGCAGCTGGATGTAGAAACACAAGATGATAATTACTGATCACTTGAGGTTGTTGGTGGAAGTATTTCTTCAAGGTGTAGCTTGTGGCAGTTGCACCCTAAGTCTTACACCGTTTATTTCTTATGTCCTAACATGCAAGTATCAGTGAAATAGTTCTGAATTGCATCTGACATCTTGGCTTTTGGTTGCTTGTGTCTTTGTTAAATAGCTTTAATGTTTGTTCTTATTGAAGCAATTCTTATATGCTCCATAATCAGTCCTTGACTAACGTTAATCTTGTTTCTGTCTCAAACAGCAATTGTATCAAACATTATCGGATTATGACATTCGCTTTTACATGTATGAAATTCTAAAGGTATGATTTCTTAATAGCTACATATTTTACAAATGTTTAAGTATGAATGTTGAATTTTTTTTTTTTTTTTTTGCCTTTTATTAGTTTTCTGACTCAAGTAAAAAGATTTTTTTTTACTGAGGATTCTAAGAAAATGGAGCTGCTTTAATGGGTGTCCTGCGTTTTAAGCCATCTGCTTTGTTTGGCGCTTATGTTTTTTTCCTAGGCTCTAGACTACTGTCACAGCATGGGAATTATGCACAGGGATGTCAAACCACACAATGTCATGATTGACCATGAGCACAGAAAGGTAAGCCGATACCATTTCTCATTTTTCAGTTAGGGTCCAAAATATTCACAATATTGTAAAACCGCTCCTAATAAATTTCTTCTCATTTGAGACCAGCAATGATTACTGTGTTATGAGTACATTAAATATTTAAACTGTCCTTAATACTTTAATAAATAGCTGTTCTGTGCCTTATAAAGCTTCGTCTGATAGACTGGGGCTTGGCCGAATTTTACCATCCAAACCAGGAGTACAATGTGCGAGTCGCTTCCAGGTACTTTAAAGGTCCTGAGCTGCTTGTTGACTATCAGGTAAAGACAGTTTTTTTTGCACCTGTGTTAAATGTCAGTATTTAAATGCCTTGCACCAAGATGGATTTGTTCACTGATTATTATTAAGCAAATTAAATTTTTGATCATTTTTAGATGTATGACTACAGTTTGGACATGTGGAGCTTGGGTTGCATGCTGGCCAGTATGATCTTCAGAAAAGAACCATTTTTCCATGGTCATGACAACTATGACCAGGTAGTACTTCCTTTTTTTTTTTTTTTAATAAAAAGTCATAGAAATAAAAATCTATGTATTAATATTAGAGAGAGGACTGATCTTATATCCAGTAATAGTATCAGGCTGTAGGGAAAAAAAATGTATTCCTGATCTTGTATAAACCAATATGCCAAATAGCCTGAAATATGTCAGAATTGCTTTTAGTGCAGTGTAATGTAAGTGTCCCAAAGACGTTCACGTGATGAGTGTTTCTACTTTTTTTTTTTGTTTGTTTTTGTGGAAAAATGTAAATATTCTTAGTTCAGTTGGCTGCTGTTAAAGCATTCATTGGACAAAGAAAATTTGTTTAAACATAAAATACACTGGTGTGACGTGCTTTGAATCTGTAACCAATGCTGCCAATGTCTGTACCGCACAATCTGCCTCATGATAGACTCAGTTTTATTAGTAGGATTCATTTCTGCATGTGTTGGATAGAATCTTTTACATAATCAGGAACAGGATGGCAGGATTGATAAATACATCTGCTAGCTATGTATAATGGACAGAAAGAAGACCATAGTACAGAGCTGACATGCTGGCCAGTGACAATAATTATAATAGTTTGTGTATGTTAAGTCGCAAAGACATTTTTTTAAAAGCTAGTTAGATAAAAAAAAAATTTGTTCATTAAACACTGAAGGAAGTGCCATTTGACTTTGTTTAAGCTGTGGAATATCATGAGCTCCCAAATGCATCATGGTTTATGCACTACTAATGCAAACTTGTCACACTTTTCGTTAAACAGCTTGTACGGATTGCAAAAGTTCTAGGCACAGAAGACCTGTACGATTACATCGACAAATACAACATTGAACTGGACCCACGCTTTAATGACATTTTGGGAAGGTAGCTGTGACCACTTTAAAAAAATAATAAAAGACCCTAAAAATAAGCGTAATATTTTTGAACTATTTGTGTAGTCTGTTCATGAGTGCTGTGTGTTTGTTTGTAGGCATTCGCGCAAACGATGGGAGCGTTTTGTGCATAGTGAGAACCAGCATCTTGTGAGCACTGAGGCTTTGGACTTCCTGGACAAGCTGCTGCGTTATGATCACCAGGCTCGCCTGACTGCACGCGAGGCCATGGATCACCCCTACTTCTGTAAGAATTATGTCACACTTCTTCAAATTCAGTGTATAAATACCGCTAGCTGGTGTGCTTATGTTTTAGTGCTA
This sequence comes from Bagroides melapterus, assembly GCA_028566695.1. Taxonomy (NCBI): domain Eukaryota; kingdom Metazoa; phylum Chordata; class Actinopteri; order Siluriformes; family Bagridae; genus Bagroides; species Bagroides melapterus. The sequence continues at coordinate 20,318,035 of JAOTRN010000046.1, read as the reverse complement.
GACCAATTCCATATCATCCACGACCAGCTCAGAATTCTGCAGCTAATGTGTGATCTGTTTCATTTCTCAAAAACATGTGAACCACAGAGAGTCTTGGTCTGTCAGAATGACAGGGAAAGAAAGATACAGTAATATGGAAATCATCTAGCACTGCCGATTATAAGACTGTTCCCAAAGACAATGCTTGTAGGCGGAATCATTCAAACATTTGTTTGCCTTAAGCTGCTTTAATGACAAACAAGCCAATTAAAAAAAGCCATGCTCTTCAGGTCAGTAAACCTTAATGGTAAATATGCTAAACAAACAAACTCAAATTTTTTTTTTGACCCTTCTTTCATTCTCCAATTATGAGTCTACTTTCAGAACCATTGGTCTTTGAATGTTGTAAAATTACTGCAGTTTATTCTGGGTTATCTTTTTGCAAGAAAATTGTGGAACAAAATTCAGTCATTTGTCTTTGCTATTTTTGGACTGTTATCAAGATAGGTGAAGTTTGTTCGTGTGTTCATTGCACACAGTGACTGAGCCAAGACTAGACTCACTGTATGCTTTACTGTTGGAATGAATAGTTCTGTTTCTCCCACATCTTGCTCAAAATTGACATGCATGACTGAAGCCTACTATTGCCTGATGCACAGTTATGTAACGGTACACTTTGTCAAAAGTTCAACTTTTAAAATGGATGATGGTGGGTGTGTAGTTTTCATGCATTTTGAAATAAATGACGGGGGGTTTGGGGGCATCTTCCTGTTTACAGACACTGTATTTCCAAAAACATAAGTGAATAAGGATGGAGCAGTTAAAGATGAATGAGTCAGTCCCAGTTTACACCAGGCGTTGTAACGTTCTACCTTACAGATGCATTTTTTTGCTACTGTTTATTTAGAATTGAACTGTTCTAATGAAGAAAAAAGAGAGAGAGACATGAAGCATTTACAAGCTTTCAGTTCACCAAAAATGTTTTATGCTGTTAGTATGGAACCGTCCTGTCCATTGACATGTGTTTGGGTTTTTGTTATAAAATTGTCTCAACAAAAACCCAAGATAATTGCTTTAATGGTACCTTTATGAAAAGTTGATTTATGGTTGCCTGAGATGTTATCATATTGAACTTAGACAGTATGATTTTACACAGTTGGCATTAATATTTTGAACAATTGGTCACTTGGTCATTTTAATCAATGCATGCGTGTGTGTTTTTGTTTGTTTGTTTTCCCCCTCAGACCCCATTGTGAAGGACCAGGGTAGAGGAGCTACTGCTACTGGAATGGCTGCTAGCTCCACTCCAGTCAGTTCCTCTAGCATGATGGCAGGTAAAATAAGCAGCATTCAAGATTTCTGGAAGTGCTGATTCTGGAATGCTTTAGGAAAGACTCTCTATTGGATATTGGATATGCTTTATACATTTATAGCAACAAAAATTAAACTTGGGGGGAGGGGGGGGGTTGAGCAGTGACTGCCTATGCAAACTTGGTCAAAATCATGAAGGTGATAGATGGTTCTCTAAGTTGGGCTTCAGAAACTGCAGTGAACTATAGAAATGCCTCCAGTCCAATGTGAGACATTAGCATCAATGCATGTGACAGCTCTGTCATTTTCCTGCAGGCATCACCTCAATGCCAGCCAGCACACAGCCCATAGGCAGCATTGCAGCTGGCTCTCCTGTCATCTCTGCCCCCAACACGCTGGCTACACAAGTACCTGCCGCCACGGGAGCCCAACCATAAAGCCCTCCCTTTCTTTCTCTCTCCTCTCTCTTTCTCTTACCCTCCCTTTCCTCCATCCTCTATTTGTTCTATTGGCAGTGTGGACAGTGACAGCCATTGACTTTCTGTTGTTATTATGTTGAAAAGTAACAGAACTAATACAGTTACCCTTTTCCCTCTCCTCTTCAGTTCCGTTCTGTAGGGATATGGACTCACATTATGTTTTAGCACCTGCCACGGAAAGCTAAGATAGGCATGCGGGTGCATTTTTCTCTCTTCTCACCGTGGCTGTCTTGAAACACAAATACACATGTAGAACTGAAGAAGGAAAATAAAATTTATTTTATATGTCCCTCAAGTATTCTTGTTTTTGAATACCAGTTCTTTGACCATGGTCCCATTTGGTTTTGTGTTTGTGGGGTGGGGACAACACAGCATTTTTTTTTTTTCTTCACCTTTGGGTGTTACTACACTGTGAAACTTGATTACAAACTTGAGCGGAATGCAGACTCGTTTTCAGTGTTCGCTGGGTTCATGGTTGCACCCGTTCTGCTGTAACGTGCTGGAGTTTCAGTTGTGCTTTTCATGTGGATTTTTACATTCTTTTACATTGTACATTCATGTGGTCCGGGAGCCAAATTCAATCAAAACTGCAAAAAAAAAATTAAAAATAAATAAACATGACTGGCCGTGTGTATTCAGTCAATGTGTGTGTACAGATTTTACTGAACAGTATGTAGATGCTATTGTTACATGTTACTTTATTGCTTATTTGGGGATTTCATAGCAGGTTGATTGGATTTGGCTGCAGACTTGATAGACCCAGTAGATACTTTTAGGACAAGTGGCCAATGCTGAGTACCACAGATTCAATAGTATGCCAATGTGCGTTACTCACAAAACTGAAATTGTTTTTTTTTTTTTTTTAAGTTTTATTTTAAATGAAGCTTCTGACAAATTTGTTTATTACCAGGAAGAATTTTGTAAGTTTTTTTTTTTTTTTTTTTGCCTCTTCCTGATTAATTAACCAGTGAAATGTCTCAACTCAATGATTAAAACAATTAAAAGAGGCTAAAGATCTCTTTAGCAATGCATGTTGTTTTTACTTTGATATAGCTGACTGAAGAGTCTGAAAAGGACAAACCATTACGTTTGTTTCCCATTTACCCCCAAATGTTTGCTTAGACAGGCAGATCTTGTTTCTCAGTGAAGTGCTTATGTTAAAGGTGTAAAGAGACTGAAAACATCCACTGTCTGTATTAAATATGGATAGTTCAAATCTATTAAAGTAGCATTGTGTATGGTAAATTAAATCTCAAAACTCTGTGCTATTTTTAAGCTCATTTATGCAAGATATATTGTTCAAAAAAGAAACCGGTGCAGATTGGGTGAAAGGGTTTTTACCAAGCCCTTATTATGGTAAGCATGACTTTTATGATAATTACTTTTTTTTTTTTTAAATAAAAATTACAATGGTAAAGCACATAAACACGTTTGCAGTATAGGTTCTTGAATTTTTCAGTGCTACCAGTTCTAATACAATGTTGAGGTTACAATAGAGAAGTGCACTCAGTTTTTCTGTGATTTGTAGCTATAAACATTCCAAAACATGATATATCTGATGTATAATGCTGTGTTCTTTTAATAAAAACCAGTATAGCCAGGACATTGTGCCATAGAGCATAGAGGAGAATTAACATTTGTGATTATGCTAAGAAGTACTCTGTTTAGTAGTTGCATGCTAGAGTTTAAGTCTGCTTTACACTCATGAAACACACCAGATGACAAACCCAGACATTTCCACATTATGCTTGTGTACTTACATTAGGTGTGTGAGCAACCGGGATAGTTTGGATGTACCAGCTGAGAATAAAGGCTTGCTTTTAGCTACGTCTCATGACAGTGTGCTGCACAAGCCCAGGCATGTCATGAGATGAGATAAATGGAAAGTGCAGGAGAAACGATTCATAAATGCTTTATTAAATGGTGTTTGTTTTTCCAAATTTGTGCCGATGAAATGTTTTGCCCTGTATAGTATTTAAATACCATAAGAAATGCATAGCCTTTCTTTAAACTATACTTAAGGAAAAGGTCCTGAGTTTTGCACCAGTTTACATTGATGTGCTAATGTCACAGCAGCACTATAATAAGGTGTGCATAGAAAAATAGTCTTATGTATGTGTGTTTGCATAACAAGACCATTCAACAAAGTGACATATTGCACATCATTTACAAATACTGCTGTCATATAGCCAGATTTCACTGGAACTTTCCTGCTAGTGCTGGGTCTGTGTGTCAGTGCTGTTTAGACAAGTAAGCTCCTTGTGTCTGTCCTCCATGACAGTTGGATCATGGCTGACTATTGGCTGGTCTACTATTACCACAGATACACACTGGCCCCTCTGCAGCTGCATGATAAATCTGATCGTTATCAAAAGATTTTTTAATAAGCTATTTAAGTTCAACATCATGCATAGGCTTGTAAGGAAGGGTCTCCGAGACTGGGCTTTTGTGAAATCTGCAAGTTGCCCTGCCACTTTTCATTAAAGTAGTCACAGGTTTATGACCAGAGTGACATGCACTGATAGTGTAAAAGAGGCTTGAGGACTGTGTATTATGAGCTTTTGTGTTTCCTGGACACATAAGGTCACAGGCATCCTGAGGTGCCAGAAGCACTGGTATGGGTAACTTGCCTGTGGGTGCCAAATCTGGCGCTGCCCTTATGTGATAGCAGACCCACTTCCAGCAGGAACCTGCCAAGGTCTTCTGCCCACAAGTGAAAGTAGACCTAGTAGCTGAATGTTATGTGGGAAGATATTTGGAGCATGGTTGAGTCATTTGGGGGCCAATGCATCCAGTTTAAGTGGACTGTCCTACTTCACTAGCCACAACCTGCAAGGCTCCACATCTATTTTGCCAAACTTGACACAGATTTTGGACACCATTTCTGGGGTAAGAATCCACCTCCAGGGGGTATACCTTAGTACACTGCTAATCGGTGTGGCATGCATCTAACCATGGGTGGGTCCACCTGCAAAGATAGCCGCATGATTATATCTGCATGTCTCAGTGTCATCTAAGCCTATTAGATGCAGACATGACATTTCAGAGCTGGTTAAAAAAAAAAAAAAAAAAAAAAAAGCTTTTTGATATGTTCTGTTCTCGAAGCGAGGGGCCACATTTCCCCCAGTCAGTGAGTGAGATGCCATATTCTCTCTCTCTTTTTTTTTTTTTTTTTTTTTTTTGGCTTTGTGCTGCTATTAAGGTAGAAGTCCCATGGAAACTACAGCTATGGCTGCCCTCAGCAATCCTTGCATCCACAGCAGAAGCAGTTGCTACAAACAGGGGCCTGACTGAATCTGATTGGTTAGGCCGTTTATGTATTTGTTATTCAAATACAGCAGTGTCTATCTGCTTACATCTCGAAAACAACCATAATACCAGGGAGAGACCAAAGAGTTGATTCTATTATAGTAAATCCTTGGAAGACAGTCTTTGAAAGCATTTGTGTTCTGGAGTGATAGGGGAACCATGGTTAAAGGGAAATAGAAATTGCACTGATCCACAGATATAAACTATTCTTGTTGCAAGTTTATCATATGAAAGGGAAGGACAAATTTAGCCCTCTAATCTGGAACCAGTTTGTGTTCTGCTTCAGAAAAAGAAAGTACACTGAATAAATCCTCTAGATAAATGGTGGTTCTAAGCGATCTAATAGGACGACTCTCCCTGTGTAGTGCTCATTTAAAACTGATGGCCTTTGTAGCTCTTAGAATGTTTTACTCTTCTTGCTAGCATAGTATATAGTGTACATGTGATATAAGAAAGAAATAAGAACAAAGAAATAGATGGCAGTATGGTGGTAGTATTTATTGAAAATATTGCTTCATACTGTATGTCATTTTGGTTATTTTGCTGGAAGGTCTCAGCATGAAGGTCTCAGCAAGAAGGCTCACACCCATGATTTTAGCCAGCCCTGGTGGTTAGTAGAGGTGAAAATGATCTCCATGGTAATCAAAGAAATTTTAAAAGCAAACCATGTGAAATTTGGTCTTGTGTCTGGACCACAAAGAGGGTAAAAAAAATGGTCATGTCATGACTTATTATAATTATAAGCCTCTGTCTAGAATATATGAATATGAGAGAATCCTTTCATACTACGGCCATGACTATTATTTTATATTATGGTTATTAAAAGGCTTCTCTGAGTTTACCTGACGTACTAGTTGTTATAAGAGAATTAGAAAGATATTTAGCAAACAGATTTTCAAGTGTGTGATCAATCCGGGCATGTTGCTGCTCAGTTCATGGCTCATGTTGATCAGGTGAGT
>JAOTRN010000046.1:20279022-20297870 GCA_028566695.1 Bagroides melapterus | reverse complement strand
CTTTCCTTATGTATGTGTCTGTATCTGAGACCCTGGGAGCTGACAGTCTGCCCCAAAGCACTCAGAGAATTCTTTTACAATCAGAAAATGTTAACTCTGCCTCTGAATTCAACAGACAGAGAGTGAAAGGTCTGAAGGTTCAGTGTAGCTGGAACTACAAAAATACTCCATAAGTCTGATCTGCATCCAATTAGGCAACTGTTAAATCCAAACGACCCATTAATTTCTTCAATAATAACATATATGAGCTATTTATGTATTGATAACCATATACCATATGCATTGATGACTATCTATAACTATACTAAGTCCATCTGCACTGCCATACAAAATATTCCAGAAATGTGACAATATTAAAACCATGGTTCATTAAAAAAAGTTAAATAGAGTTAAAACCTATAAAAGCAGTGATAGGGAAGGTTACACACCGCCATGGCTGGACTCATTACAAAAGATGACTAAGTGGGTCTACTCTGAAGGGACATTTAACTTCTTCTGATTTGTACTTTAAAAGGATTATAATTCCTACCAAGACATGTGTCATCTCTTTTGTTCAATTTCTTTCCACATAAAATGTACATAAATGTGAGGTTGTTGCTAACTGCAGTACTAATCCCAAGCAGAGGTTTAGATTCACACTCAAAATGAAAATATCATTCAATTGTTATCTGCTAATCACATGAGATATTGTGCAAATTTTTGTATATTATATTGTATTGTTGCAATATATTCCAATTATTTATATGTTAAATTAAGTGTGGAGAAAGGACAGATTATCATAGTAGTTTTACCAGCAGGAAACAATTAGTTCAATAGTCCACAAGCCCAGTAAAGATGGAGAAGTGTTGTTTTCTGACTGCTGGGATGATGACAGGATTAGTTGGCAGGAACTCAAGGTCAAGATGAGGATCAGTCAACTGCAGAGAGTTTTGTGTGTGTGTGTGTGTGTGCGTGCGTGCGTGTGTGTGTGTGCGCGAAAGAGAGAAGGAGTTGTGGTGAATGTGGATTTGCCACCTGTAGTTAATTTATTATACCTACATTCATTTAGATCTTTATTGGGAACACCGGTGCACCTATTCATTCATTATCTAATCAGCCAATTGTGTAGCAGCAATGCAATGTACAAAAGCATGCAGACACAGGAACACAGCTTCAGTTAATGTTCACATCAACCATCAGAATAAAAATGTGATCGTAGTGATTGTGGCCATGGCACAACTGTTGGGGCCAGACAAGCTGGTTTGAGTATTTCTACAACTGATCCACTGGGATTTTTCTGGGACACACACAACATTCTCTAGAGATTACTCTGAATGCTGAAAAATTCTGCTGACAGAAACACCTTGTTATGGTTGGGGTCAATGGAGACCTACTCAGTATGAGTATGTGTTCCTAATAAGGTGCTCAGTGAGGGTATTTACAAGATTTCTTGAGGAGAACTAAAGGAATGTAATATTTTTCTATACAGTGAAGTATATGTAATATTATCTTAAATCTGACCAACCACTTGTTACTTTTTTTTGTGTCATTTCTGCCTGCAATTCACTGCCCCAATGATGTTGTTGTTGTTGTCTTTCAACTGATCCCTGTTTGGGTTCAACACATCTGATCATCTAATTTGCATACTCAGCACACGTTTTATGCCGGTTCCCTTGCTGACATATTTTATCCGGGCTCGGGACTGGCACTGAGAGTTAGTGGCTTAGTGGATCATTTTTTTTCCCTGTCCACAGCAGTGAGAGCACAGGATCTTTTCGCTGGACCACCAGGAAATTCACTGATAAATCTTACTGTTAAGCTATTTGTCAATATTTCAAAAATGATCATTAACTAAGGTCTGAGAACAAAACAAAGAACGGTCTCTCTAGTAACAGGAAGTTATAATGGCCTTCCAGCTATAAGATTATTAGCTAAAATAATATTGTGTTGCTGTTGGATAATGGAATCAGACAGAGGAAGTGGGATCAAGTGGAGTAAATGATCTGAACAATCTATACAGGTCACAAAGTTCAGAGTTCACAGTGTGTTTACTGGGTCAATCAGCTCTAACCTGAAGCTGGTTGAAGAATCATGTGGAGCTCTGTGGTGACCCTTTAAGATATTTGTTCTGTATTTGTTTTCAATTTTGAAAGTTTCATTCATTTAGTCTTTCATTCATTTATTTATTTATCTTCAATAGGTGCTTTATCGTGGTTCATGTCACAGTGGATCCAAACTTGAATGAGCTGCCTGTCCATCACACATTCAAAGACTCATTCACACCTTTAGGATCTACCTATCAATATGTTTTAGGGAAGAAACCAGAGATGATCCACATGGATACAGGGAGAGCAGGTAAAGCTCAGCACAGAGGTGAACCTGAGCTCAGGGTTGAACTGGGGACCTGCAAGGTGGTAATTCTGTACCATTGTACTACCTCTATTTTAGAACATGGTACAATCAGCCCAATGCTTAACACAGGAAGTAAACTTTCCAAGAAGATTGTCTGATAAAAATAAACCAGTTTTCAGATTAAACATGGCATGACCTTTTTATTTTTATCCTGTTGTAACAAAATCATATACATGCACAAATTTCTTCTTCTGCACATATAATGTATAGATCATTTTTTTCAGTGCCTACCTGAAATGTTGAATTAATAGACTATATGTTCATTGTGCCATGCTGAAATTTAAAAATAGATTTGTTATAAATATTAAAAGCAATAAAATGAGTCTCTACTTCACAGTATGAGACTGAGCAGGAATGATAGAAAAGAACAGCATGTGTGTGTGTGTGTGTGTGTGTGTGTGTGTGTGTGGTCGGGGGAGGGGTGGTTGTGTAACACAATCTACAGGTAAAGTAGAGGACAGTTTGTGACTGATAGTTTGCCAGAACTCAACCTGCAGATCTCATCTCCTGTGAAAACAAACCTCCAATGGTCTGAGTCTCTCTCTCTCTCTCTCTCTCTCTCTCTCTCTCTCTCTCTCTCTCAATCTCAATCACACACATACAGCAGACACACACATTCCTTGACTTTTGTGTCATTCAACAGCTATCGTTTTCTTTTTTTATTTTCATGTCATTAATGAGTTGATCTAATAGCATGAGATAGATGAAGCACTACTGAGTGTTACGTACACAGAAAACTATTTTGATACTAAATATGATAACAAACATAATATTAATAAGTGACACAGACCTACAGCATAAATAAGATTGTTTTCTTCACATTACAACTGGTATCTGCACATTTCACATTGTAAGTAAATCAGACACAGGTAAGGGCTGATGTTTACAAATCTGAAAGAACTTTATTCCACTCTTGCTGTTAAAGCTGGAGCAGGTCAAAGGTGAACTGATTCATCTCCATTATAGTATAGTATTTAGCAAATCAGTGCTGATTTCTTCTTTGGATGTCATGAATAGTGTATATGCAGTCCTTTGTCTTCTCCAGTTTATATTGAGTCTTAATGTGCCCTGTTCAGCACAAACATTGTGTGCTTATGCTGGAAAGTCAAGTCCTTAAAGCTCTGTCACATAAAGCAAGTGTTGCAAAGCGATCGGTTTTGTCCACAGTGATGCAGTCCATTAATAAATGTACAATTACAGGATAAATAAAAGTTCATGTATGATACTACAGTAGCATACTTACAATAGATTAGGAAAAACATAAAGATAAGAGTTCAGGTGAATGCACAGTATGTTCTTCTTCATCATTAACTTCTTATAGCTGTTTTTCTTTCTCTGTCTTTGTTCTGAAACACCAAAGCAATAACAATAAGTCAACTGCATAACAATTTCAAGATTTCAGTCAGTCACTTGAATTTATTATAATAGATCTTGATATGAACACATAAAAACAGACACTAGAATAGCTTTAAACTTAAATTGCATAACTAATCATAAATAAGCCGCCAGCCTTTCTTCAGTGCCGTGAGAAGTAATTAGGGGTTTATCTGAAAGTGAGTGCTTTTAAGAAACATGATCTCCTTGAGGTACAGGGTGTCTGGCCATAACGTCAGCTGAGGGGGCAGCATGCCTCACTTTTTCCAATTACACTTATGTGCTGTGAGAGCCAGCTGGCATTAATTAATCTTGTTCACACTGTTGGTAACCTGAGTTTAGTGCCAGTGTTTGTATCTGAATTCTGATGCGTATTTGTGTATTGCATGATGCACATCTTGATATATAACAGTGGATTACTGTAGTCAAATTAACTGGTCCTGTGTTGAAAATGAGTAACAGTAATGTAGGCAGAAATACTACATCATGGCAGCCATGAGCCGTGTGCTGAAGAGAAAAGAACCAGTATGTTTATTGTGTGTGTGTGTGTGTGTGTGTGTGTGTGTCTGCATCTGTTAGTGCTTGGACACATTCAAAAAGGTTATTTAATTGAAACAATGCACATAATTATATTTTATGATTAATTTTAAGCATTAATGCAGCATGAAATGATTTCAGAGAATTTCATTTCTGTTGTATTTATTGAGCCATTTTCCCTTTCATTTCTTTCTTTTAGAGTTGTTAAAACAGGTACTAGACTTTGGTCATATGGTTAAATTTTGTGATAACGCTATGATTCAAGAGCTTCTACAGGGAAGCTGGCATTAATTACGATGCTAGTGACATTCACTTATGTTAGACCAGTGATCTAACTGGAATTGTAGGAATTTTATGGGCCAGATGTTTACAGAGTTGCACACAGTCATGTGGGATGCAAAGTCATTTGTCTACAGCCTTCTGTGTGTGCTGATGTCATTTCACACACTCACTACCATATTCCTGACTTTTATTGGCTGATTATCATATTCATTCTGTTACATGAGAAATTCTTCACACAAATTAATGAAACTCGGATGTTTCCAAATCTAGATTAGTCATGTTTTTTTAGATCGAGTGTGATGAAAATGTAATGCAAAAGTATTATCTTTACTGTATGTACTGTAAAATAATACATGCACTGTCTATGACATTGAACTGGTAGAGTGTTGTGAAGTCCAGACTGTTACCTTGAAATTCATATGAAGTTTATTTTTTAAAAGTTGGTTATGTTGGTAATGTTTAAGTTTGTTAGCATGTAGTGAGACTCTTAAAACCTATGCTCAATTTCTATTTCATAAAAAATATCTAATATTGCGTCAACACCTTTTTAAACATTTATACCATTATGCAGCCTAAATCCACAAAATCTTTAAAAGTTAAATTAAAAATTCTTTATATTATATATAAAAAATAATTTAAGGATAAGAACTTCTAGAAATAAACAATTATTTAAAAGGCAAGGTGGTTTAACTACTTCATATAATATCAGCAAATTTCTCTATTGTCTTTGTACTGATACTCACCAGTTTTCTCTGGTTACTAAGGCAGAAAGTGCAGATCTGTCTGGGCTGGGAGATCTCTGAATCTGGACTCGCATCTATGGTCTTATGGAGATGATTGTGTAGAGCTCCTGAGCTTTTATGACAGGGCTGCCCATCTCCACATGCTTCTCCCACCAATAGTACATTTTCCAGGTGAGAGATGTAGCTGGAGGCCAGCCGTAACGTCTCAATCTTGGACAGCTTCCTGTCAGCCGGTTCAGTGGGTATGAGTGTCCTCAGAGCAGTAAAAGCCATGTTCACGCTGTTTGTTCGGTCCCGCTCTCGAGCATTCGCTGCATTACGCTGTCCGGTCTCCGAGATTGGCAAGTGAAGATCTGTGACTCCGACTGATGGCCTACAGCCGAACTTCCGTTTGCGAGAGTCTGCTTTGATAGCGTTGTACCCAGCTGTAGAAAGATGAAAAGATTTGTCATCGGATCCTGAGCTTTCGCTACCGTTCTCATCATCCTCTGAGAGAGTGCTAATCTCAGAGTAAAGGAAACGGGCAGGAGATGGGTGAACCATGGCAAAGGACATCGTCACCTGCTCTGTCTCACACTTGCAGCCTAACACCAAGTGGGGCTTTAGTCTTCCTCACACGGCAACAATGACAGACCTTCACACAACTTGCTGCCCCTCAATCCTATTCACCAACCCAAGACAAACCGTTGTCCCTCACTTAGCGAACAGCAACACTCTGTGGAAATCCAGCGTCGTCTTCCACCAATCCTGTGATGATAGACTCAGTCGCTTCATGATGATTTAATCATTATAAGTTCATATTCCTTCTGTAGATTGCTCTTTAAAGAACCAGTGTGTCAAGCACCAGCCTGAGTGGGTGAATAAGTGGAAAAGTATATAGTGTGTTGCACTAGCGTTCATCCCTCAACAGTTCCACATGTTATTATGGCTGAGTGTTTCCTTATGCCTTGGCTTTATAGGGTGTGGGTGTGCGTGTGTGTGAGAGGGAGAGTATAGTAGTGGTGGGGGAGTGGCTGGGGACTGCTCCCCCTCTTTCACTGTAAATGCAAAATACAGGGTGAAAACGTGATGAAGCTCATACACATTTATTGATTCAAACATATCTCCTTCACTGACTTGGTGAGAAATTGAAACCTGATGGTCTTCTACAAATTGTGTTCTTTATCACTACTTAAGATCTAAACACAATCAGCAAAAGCAAATCCCTCTCTTCACCCTACAAATATACTGCTAACAATACTCAATTCTTTCTCAGCTAAAGGACATACAGATATAATGAACAGAAATTATTACCGTTTGGGTGAACCCCTGAACACCCACAAGCTGTCAATGATTGCAAACAAAGATTCATTATATTCCTCTTAGTCTCACTGTAGTTAATGAATAATTCATAGTAATAACTGAGTAATATGATTTGTGAGGCGTAGCACACTGAGTGTTTAAGGGTTAAGACAAACAAATGCCTGCTGAATGTGAATGCTACAGGCAATCCTATATTATTCTTATTATATATTCATAACGTTAGCTAAATGTGCACACTGGAGACTTTGTGCAGAGCGCTGATTAAAAAGGAAGTGCTTCAGGAAAGTGTGACACAGTGGTGCAGTAGCTAGTTTTGCTGCCTCATAGCTCCAGGGTCTCTGGTTCAGTCCTGAGCTCAGGTTACTGTGTGTGGTGTTTCTGTGCATGTTCCTCCAGGTTCTCTGGTTTCCTTCCACCTCTCTAAAACAAGTAGGTGAATTTTGAGAGGTAAATGTGTGAAGGGGTGTGGACTGGAGTGGACTGGATTGGCATCCAATCTAGAGTGCAGTCTTTCCTCGTGACCGGTGCTCCCAAGAACCATACTGACCAGGTAGGTGGTAGGTGGTTACTTAAAGGAAGTGAGTGCTTCAGGCAGGTCCTGAAAGGTGACAGAGAGCAAATGACAACGAGCTTAAATATGAGCATAAATCAGTTTCAGAAATAGGCAAAATGATGAGATCACTGAATGCAGTGATAACTCACTGTTGGTCAGTGAAAGGAAAGACAGTGAATGACTTCAAGACAATGGCAATGTCTTAGCAGCATCTAAATTCACAAATAACGATGGAGTTCTCCATTTCTCTACAGCACTCTGTATGGTTCTTTATTCTCTTAACATTTTTGGTATACGGCATTACTTTACTGACATCACCTGCCCACAAAATTTTGTCACTCTAAACCCGATTTTCTTCATTATCCATTTCTCAGTGTCACAAGTGATATTTAATATCTCTGAATGAGTTCAGTAGCAGAGCTGGGCTGTCAGCATCTGATTGCTATTACTCCCTCTGCCTCTCCAACTTCCTCCCTTCCTTCCACTGTTAAAATCTAAAAACTATTCACTGAGAACCCCCTCCCTCTGGATTTTGGCACAGGTTAGAGAGCTGTCAAAACTCGGAACTAATCCTTTGCACAGCACCGCAGACAGACCGACTGGCTCATTACGGAGTCGGTCGAATGGACGGGTGGACGGCCAGAATGCTGAGGGACAGGATTGTCTAGCCCGTGTTGGGGATATGCCAAGCTCACAAGCACCCGACCCTAATGGGACACAGTCTCTGCATCTGGCCCATTTAAAACCAGAGAAGTGGGACTGAGAGGAAGAGTATTTTACATGTCACAAAAATGGCATAAATAGTTGTGAAATGTTATATCTCATTAGATATATGAATAGACCAAAGCAGTTTGAATAGAGCAGTGGAGCGGAAATAAGCACTTATAAAGTCAACTTTGTAAGTAGGAATAATTTGGCAACACAAACCTCAGTGCTTTGATGCCGTCTGGTAATTGCCTATCTGTGGCCCTGCTTTTTTTGACTACCAGTCCCTCTATTTCAGGAACACAAATGAAGTCAGTCCTCCCTGAAATTCCATGCTGTAATTGTCCCGTTACTCAGAAGCCAAAGAATTCAGACAGTAAGCAGGTCAGTGGGCCTGAAAGATGGAAAAAGTGAACTGCTCAGAACCTTGTGGAATCCAGTACCCATCAAAGTCACTCTGACAGTCCTCATAGCTTTATATTACTCTTTAGTTTAAACAAATGCTCTGATTTTGATACTGTCTATATTATATAAAAATAGAACAGACAACCAGATGGACCACATTTTAACATACTCAGGATCTCAGTACTTTAGTTCTACAGGTTCTCAGCTTTATGACACTTTCAGATTACAAATATGCTACTTAATGACAGCAAATGTGTTAATAGAAATCAATAGCCCATTAATTTTTAAATTTACAGCATTTGGCAGACACACTTATCCAGAGTGTCTTACATTTATCTTATTTTATACAACCAAGCAACTGCTTGGTTAAGGGGCCCAGCATTGGCACCTTGGCAGATTTTGGTTTTGAACTTACAACCTTCCGTTTGGTAGACCAACATCTTAATCACTTGTCTACCACATACCACTAAATTCTCAGGTCCCTTTGACAGGTCCAGTTTTCATATTCCTTACCCCTTAGCTGCTTAACTTCAACTCAAATCTAGATCCTGGAGATTCCTTTACTTTGAGCCTTTCAGCTCCTACGGCCATACAGCAGTGTGGTTCCTGTCAAAAAATGTTCTAGTTCTAATCAATAGCCTTTTTAGGAACATAACAACCCATAATACAGGTATGTCTATACAATGAACCCTGGGAAGAACATATCTTTTGAAAAATAACATAATTTTATTTTACATAAAAGACAAATAAATGAAGATATTTAGACTTCGATTCATAAGTTTTAAAGAGGAGATTCTTTTAATTAAGACCTACAACTTAAAAGTTGGTTAATTGAAATGATTTTAAATTCAATTTGGTTAGGGATGCTTAAGGCTAACCAAAGGGTTTTGAAGCACTAAAGGATTTTATTTTGAAAATCCTGAATACTAAAAGTCTGAATACTACAAACTGCTGAACCTCTTCTTACAGAAATGTTAAGAGTCCTCATACCATACAAAAGAAGTCATCATACTGACCCATGAACCTTGGTGCGTTTGCTGAAACTCCATAACCCATGCTAGGTGTGGTCTGAGTCAGGACCTCATCTTTGAAGTGTGCCTTGTAAAGGAGGCAGCTGGTGAGGGCAAAACCAACGGGGCCTTTCAGCCTGGCCTTGTAAAGTCCATTTCAGGCCTTCTTAAGCAGAGCTTTGGGACCAGCCTGCTGCTCTGCTAACAATGCCTGTCCGCTAATTTAAGAGATCTTTAAATTCAAAGCATTCTTCTCTCTATCCGCTCTCCCTTATGAGAACTTCCTTATGTATTTCTGCACCAGGTGCTATACACCATAACACCAGAACAAGTCAAAGTTCTCCTACACTACAGGAGGTAGAGCCACTAAAATTAACTAGGGTTTTGTAGATTACTTAAACTTTAATTACTTATACCTAATCTACCACAAGCACCAAGACTAAGACCAAGTCTATTTTTACATGTATTTTTTCTTGTTTGCAAGTGTAATACAAATCAAACTTAAATCAGCCGTTCTCAGAAACCGTCTGGTTTATATTTTTATAATACATTGATTTCTCTTTAGTCATTCACACATATTCATCAATGCTTATTTTCTCATAATGTGTTTTAGTTAGCAACTTCTTTAGGTTTTAGTGTGGTCATTGTGGGGATCTTTGTATGAAGAAACAGGGGCACTAAACCCAATAAACTTCCAGAAGAAATGACATATATGGAATATTTAGGGTCAGATTTCCTTGTCAGTGGTATTGCTAGGCGACAGGAAATTTCAAATTTGTAGTGATTGTTATTATTAATGGATATTAGCAGGCTTGCCCGGTTTCCATTTTAGGCTGAAAGGGAGAGGGCAGGGGGTCACATACGTGTTCCTTATTACATTCAGCCGCATGGTTTGGAATATATTAACTGTGTGTAGTAAAAATCCTGCTTTGTGATGAGTGATGCACTGTGATTAATTCAATGCTCTGGGAAGCACATGGCCATGAGTGTGTTTAATAAAACTGCTTGGCTATATGTAGGTCTTTTATATGCAGGTCTTTTAAAGCTTTATCATTAGAATAAAGTGCAATACTAATCCTCCAGAAAAACCTTGCACAAAGATCATTGCACTTTATCTTAAGTAAAGAACACTAATAATAGCTGTAGGTCAGACATTAGGTCAAACACAAAAATTGCATTAGCTTTCAAATCAGAGAAGAATATAAATAGATATAAATAATGACTTGTGTCCCTCCCTCTTAGAAGCACTGATTTATCTACTAAAGCTCTGCTGTTTGCCACTTGTGGTCATTTGTAATGTAAGCAGTAGCTAACTGGTGGCTTATATCATTCCCACAGCAAGACCTATGAGCTCATGTTTTTGGCTATGAGGCTGTTAGCTAGAGATTAGGACCCAGACATCAGTCATCTGTTTTGTGTGAGGGGGTTGTGCATGTACATGTTTTAGGACAAATATTTGCTGACACTTTCCACTATTCAAACATACAATGTAAAGTTGTGACTGTCCCGCTCAAGCTTTGGCTTCAGAGTTGATTTTCTTTATGGTTTTTGGCAAACAGTTTATTGCCAGGTTGCCAGGCCTTGAAATAATATGAAAATCCTTAATGCAAGCTATAAAGTGTACAAATGGTTTTCAAAAGAGTTTGAAGTAAATTTGAATTTTGTCAATAGTAAATTCTCAGATTGTCTTTGTAATAATGCATGATTTATTTAAGAATCACTGAAAAATATATACAAATACTGTTTGTGTGTGTCTCAGAGAGCTAGAGCAAGCATGCACGTGTGTGCGTGTCTGGGTGGTGATGTGTGTGCACACATATGTGTGTGGGTGGGTGGTGTGGGGCTGTGGGGTGTGTGTTGTGGGGTGTGGGGTTAGCAATGAGGTAGCAGATTGGGTGCATATGATTGTTATTAAACGTTGAGTAAAATGACTGAGTGCTGAAGAAATCCAACAAACAGAGCCTATATAAATCATTAGCTGAATCAGTTATTGCTATAGGTAGAGTATATTCCCCTGAAGTCCCCAATTTATTTGCAAATAATGTGATTTCCTGTTCTCATGCTTGTCATTTGGTTATCTTTATTTGCTAAACAGATTCCAGATTCACAAGCATTGCCTCACTGGGTTGTCTTCCAGTTTCGACCCGGAAAAACCTTGTGCATTGTGGGTACACTAAATCTCTATGTTTCACGTTTGACCTATCTTATGTGAATTGCAGCAGTGAAGTTTTTACTTAATCAGTAGTGAATTTCTTGATACAAAATGACATACAGTGACATCATGTTGTTTTGACCTTCACTCTCATTCTGTGTTCCAAGTGGATTGAGAATGATCCTGGATGAAATGTCCTCACGTTAACTTGCAGACACTACAAATCATACAATTCTGCTTGTAATGGCTGTAAAACTGAAAATAAACACACAGAACGAACAGTTTACAGCTCAAATCCTTTGCACGCTTGATGAAATGCAATAAATTACTCTCCAAAAAACCTGGATTTTTTTCCTTCACTGGAACTTGAGAAATATTTTTATTCTTTCCAGAGGTGAGACTTGAGATTTATATTGTAGTTCTATGTGGCTGTCAAGTTCTAAGTGAAGTGGGATACAGCTTTAAGGCTAACATACAGTGACCATATAAACTCTATGAAAGTGTACAATAAAAACAAACAAAAAAAACACATAGCCTATAGATATGTAGTTTAAAATATCTAAGTGGCAAGATACTATGATTTTCCTCCCATCTGTATCTGAACTGATATTTTCACATGGTTCCAATGTTTAAAATGTTACCCGAAGGAAGGATCACTTGGCAGAATAAGGAATGTTCCATATATTATTGTTTCTTTCTTTGTTGGGTAACTCGTCCTACAATGCAATATTCCAGCTATGGCAGATTGCATAGATGGCTGAACAGCTTATTCTCTACTCCTGTATTATTTCTCAAAAGGAACCATATTTTTCTACCATTTTGGTCACTTGGTGATATCAAATGTTCTTTTCCTATTGGGCATGTTCAGGTTTATTGTTGTGCTGCTGAAATAAAAGCACCAGAACTTTAGCTACTGAACCGCTTAGTTATTAAACCACTGTAGAGAGACAATAATTCATTTACATTCAAGTGAAAAGAGCAACACAACGATTGAGTGATTGGTGTTCATTTCCTACAATCAGTTTCACTAAGGAGTCATGAACTAAGTGGTTTGAGACCTCAGTGCATTTGGTATGTGAGAAGCCTAAGTTTTGTACACCGTGAAGTAGGAGGATATGGGGGCCAGTCCAGCACATGCAATGTGCTACTGCCTCTTTTGTCTACAGCGCTCATAAAGTGCAACCACACATGCATGGACAATGAGGCTCCTTGTGAAAAGTAAGATGTTCATAGAGAGTCTTGCCAATGGAAACATAAGTAGACAGAAAACCAAGAGTGAGTCTGGAAGCCATTCTTCTGTTCATGGCAAATCCATCATTTACTGAGTTCTACATGGGTTGTGTCAACAATGTATTATGGCATATGATAATGCTTTGGGGTTTTGGAAATTTGTTTAACCTTTTCCCCTGTCTCAAAACTCGATATGGTCTTTTTCTACCCACTTGATATGGTGCTTGTCTGGCAAACCCATGTGCATGGTTTTAGCATCATCGATAACAATCCTATTTACTTACCGGTTACAAAACCTATATTTGGCTTGCATAAGTATTCACCCCTAGAATGTTTCCACATTTTGTAATATTAAATCTTTGAACGCAATTGGAATTAATTGAGACCTTATATTAGGACTGCTAAATAGATGACAATTTTAATGTGGAACAGGAAAAACTACTTAATAATTATTATTGTATATGGTTGAGTGCAGAGGTGCCGCTAGCAATTTTGGGCCCTATGAAAGAACATGAGATTGGGGCCCCAACCACACCCAATCTACATCAATAAATCAGATTTCTGAGGGCCTCCAAAGTGCATGGGCCCTTAGAATCGTCCTAACTTTCCCCCACTTAGCGGCGCCCCTGGTTGAGTGACATCCCTATATTAGATCTGGTGCAATCAGTTGCCTTCTGAAGTCATATTATTAGTTGAATGGAGTCCACCATTGTGCAATTAAAGTGTCATGTGAACATAAAAAAAAACAGCATCACGAAGACACAGGAATTATTCAATAGAATCCTGGATATTTTAGAATCAGGGCTTGATTATTAAAAAAAATGATAAAATACCACAATGGCAAAAACGTGATTCATTCAGGCGATTCATCAAAGAAAATTAGTGATCAGTTAAGGATGGCATTAATCAGAAAAGGAAACCAAAGGGTCTTTATGGATGGGTGGAAATTCATGTAAAATCCTCTTTGGCCCTACATGCTGGAGACTCAGAAAACACATGGAAAAATCTCTGTCTCTTGACTCGAATGTTTTGCCCCAAACAGCAGTATCTAACTGATACCCAACACTCTCATGACCCTGAGAACACCATCCTCACAGTGAAGCATGGTGCTGGTATCATCATGTTAAGCTTTTCCATCCACTTCATTATTATAGGTTCAGAGTTCTGATGTGAACATTACCCTAAGCTGCTAGCCCAGATCTGCATGATTCTATGAATTGCACTGCTGCCGCACAATTGGTGGATAATATAATTGCATTAATGTGTAGGTGTACAAGTGTTACTAATAAAATGCTTTTTTGAGTGTAATGGTGCATACTGGGATTCTATGACGAGATTTACTATGGTCTAGTTTTGAATTGAAAAGTGCCCAAGTAAGTATTTGTGCCAGTATTGTATTCAGATATGAATAATTACATCTTCCTGATGATATCCAGTGAAAATATCCATGAGTAGATTACCACTGAAGGTAATAATAATGGTATGCTGTGCATATTGATAATTAAAAGCTCATTATGTTTTGATGTTTTCTTCCAATTGAGTCATTTGTGAGGTGTGCTAAGAGAAAACAGAAATGGATGCTCTTAATAAGTTGGCATGCAATAAGAAGACAAGAATGCCAAGCATAGATCTTTGATGTACACCACTTGTTACTAGGTAAAAATTCATACTTCTGCAGAGCTTGTTTAAATATTGGACTCATACCCATTTAGAACAATTGTGCAGTAAGTAAAAAAGAAAAATCTGAAAACAACAGTATAAAAACTGAAGATTTGAGCCATTTGAGGAAATTATTTGAGATTGTTACTAATGATTTTTGCGGTACGAAGAACTAAAATAATCAATTGTTTCCATGCCTAAAAAGGATCATTGTAACATATAATTTTAGGTAAAGTGTGTAAGGGTGTATATTAAGTTTATTTCAATACATGTATTAGGTTATATTTCAGTTTATTTATTCAGTGTCATGTCCGCTAATATCACAGACTCACAGACCACAGTTCACCTAACTATGATGCCATATGCCTTCTGGATCAAAAACGTTACTTCCTTTTGTTGATGAGTCTCTGAATTTGCATTCAAAGCATAAGAAGGATTTTTTTCCAGATAAAACATAACTATCACTTGAGGGTTCTTAAGATACAGATGGAGTACTAAGCTTAAAAAAAATATTTAAAATGGTTTCCAAAGGACTATTGTACAACTCATCCATGACCTTTATTGTTTAGTAGAGCCCAATAAGTATGAAATAAAATACTGTCTCTCCTCCCTGCCAAAACTGTCAATGGAATATGAGAACCACTTTAGTAGCTCATGTATGAACTAAGTTAAAAAGGCCAATATAATAAAATTATGAAATTTTTTAGTCCTGTTCACGTGAACTGAGATAATTTGGTATGCAGTGTCTTCTCATAAAATATTTAAATGACATGACATATAGTCGCAGTGATTTAGAAAAGGATATTTAATTTACTTTATGGCAGCACACACTGTTTAACTCTAGAAGTACATTAAACAATCCTGCGAGTTAACCTCCTTATTTAATGTATGGATCATGAACTAAAGCTTCTATAGTATTTTATATCTACTTGCTGTATTTTATTTCTTTCTCATTTATCCTAATATATTTCCTCCAAATCCAAATACTTAAGGGTCAGCTGTTCAAATACAGCTTGATTGCTACCAGACAATTATCAAAGCAAATGCATCTGCTGTTAAAAGTCTTCAGAACAATCACATCATATATAAATTTGTGGGAGACAAAAGGAAAAAGCTGATCTCAGTCACTGTGGCTTGGTTGTTGCTGAGCTCCAGGGTTTTCATTCAAAACAGTTCTTAGAGTTTATACAAAATGGTTGAAGGGAAAAAAAACATTTAGTGAACAGCAGTTATTGATGAGAGAGGTTAGAAGAGAATGGCCAGATTGATTCAAGCTAGAGAATTTAATCTTATTTAAACAACAGATCTTTCAAACCATGTTGAGCAGAAAAGCATCTTAGTATGTAAAACTTTGCGGGAGAGGCTACATCATCGAACACCCACCTCCAGTTCCACTTATCTCAGTCAAGATCATGAATCTGCAGCCTACAGTTGGCAAAGACTCACTGACATTAAACATTTGTTAAAAGATCAGGTGGAACCAACAACCATGCAACAGTCAAAGTACATTTTTCTCATTCTGATGTTTGATGTAAAAATTAAACAAAACTCTTGAGCTGTATCTGTGATTCTATGCGTTGTGTTGCCACATATGATTTGCTGATATAACAACTGCATGAATTTGCATTTCTCAGGTCAGCTGTTTATACAGTCGTTGTATTGCTGTAGTGTTTATTCCAGTACGAGGATTGCAATATGACATTCCCCTGAGGAACAACCTCAGAACCTGAAGAAGTTTCATGATTGAACACTGCAGAATTCTCTTCCCTATATTCATGCACAGTGGTTATAAAAGGAATTAAGTTTGCCTTGAGATGGATGGGGTCACAAAAAATGTATTCGTTTTTCTCCAGTCCAAATTGGACAAAAAATTTGCAAAATTGAGTCTTTAGGGAAATGTTGGTTTTTGAATATACACTGCATGGATTTCAGGTTCATTTATAGAGCAATAAACAGTAAAAATGTGTTCATTACCTCAACACACAAACCCTGAGGTTTCATTTCTGCTCCAAGTTATTGTTAGCAACGCATTGGGCTCTGGAGTAAAGTTATGAGCAAGATGAAATGCTCCAAAGGCAAGCTGTCATATGGATCATATGATGTGCACAGTCATCAAAGAAGGATTCTAAATCATATGGTATGCTGAGTTTCCATAAAGTCCTCTCATTTGTTGACTTTTTATTCTAATAAAGTCAGTGGCACTGTAAATTATGGCAGGTTTATAAACCAATAATGCTCTCACAAAAGCAGTCAAACACTTAAACACCTGATGGAGGGTATCATTTAAACTGCCTTCTTTTCATAATGTAGACCATTAAATAATTTCCCTTTTCTGTGATTTGATCCATGTGATAAGAGACCATATGAAAAGTTTTCCCACTATCCTTACTGGTTTGCTAAGAGTTCTGTAGTAAACCCAGATATTTTATGACTATTGTGCAATACAGCAAGCGTTTTTTGGGAAGAAGTGATGAGATTTATGCTAACGCACTTTCTCTCATGTACACTAGCTTTTACCTCATCCTCTGAATGACATATCAGTGAATATGATTTCATGATAGAGAAAAGTCAATCCCCCCCTCCTGTGTTTCCTGTACTGTACACACACTCTAGTGAATCCAAGAGGGAAACATTTATCTTACAGAAAACACTGAACCAAAGCCACACATTCCATACAGTCCACTTAGGTTATAATTCCCGTATTCATTACTGCATGGGAAAGTGAGAATTGTATAAACTATGCTACTATTAAAAAATTTACAGCAGTGGTAAGTGATGATATTTATGTACAGCCATGTAACTAAGAACACAATAAAGAAAGAATGTGATGTGTAGAACTAATACATATGAATCAGGTAACCAAAAACCTGAAAAAACACAAATAATCTCATAATGGTGTGCAATCCAAGTGGTGTATGATCGCTCATGGACTAGATTTTTAACAATTGCATATATCTGAAATTTACTAACTGAGAAATTTGGCTAGAAGCTGAGAAAGAAGGGGTGGGCTCATATTTTGCAAGTGCTAAGTGTCCTCAGGAGAGGTCTAATAGTAGTAGGGAACAGCTGTTCAAATACAAAACCATTTTAGTGTGGTTAATAAGAATAGGGACACCATGGTCATATTTTTTATAATAAAAGAAAAAAAACAAAGCCAAAAGAAAAAGAAAAAAAATAGTGTTTTTGTGTGTGCATCAAGATAATATTTGGAAGACCGAATGTTGAAAATACAATACACCATAATCATTTTAACTGGATTTTAAACAGTAAAGAACAATTACCTTAACAGAAGAAGACACACATACTGAGGAAAAACAGTCATTTGTGTAGGGCAGTGTTGTGGTGCAGTGGGATGTGGCGCTGCTTCATAGACCTAGGATTCAGGGTTTGGTCCTCAGCTTGGGTTACTGTTTGTGTGGAGTTTTGTAAGTTCTCCCCTCACCGTTGTAGCATGGGTTTCCTCTGAGATGTCTAGATTTGTGTCTAAAAATATGTAGGTAGGTAGTAGGCAAGATTAAGTAAAGCAGAAAAAAAATGACTACAATCTTTACATGAATTGTCTGATGTATTAGTAACTGACTCATCTGGATCACAGATGTTTACATTAGATTACATTAGGTTCCCAGATTATTTTGGTAAACTAATTTTTTAGAAAAATCATGACCAGGTACCAATAAATATTGCAACATTGTAATCGGAATTGAAAAACATCTCTTGAAAATCTCAATTAATTCACATCAATTATGAACTGAAGTGAAGGAGCTGAGGTTGATGAACTGTCAGGACTCACAGACTATACTTTCCCAGAGATTTTTTTTAGAGGCATAGTGCTAGGGTTCACACTTAATATAAAAATTAACACCCCTACTAGTTTAGCTATGCATACCAAACATATGCATGTGGAAGCTTGCCGCACTAATTGTATAGGTAAAGAGACAGACACAGGTATTATTTTGTTATAGTCCCTTTATATATTAGTCTCTG
This sequence comes from Bagroides melapterus, assembly GCA_028566695.1. Classification (NCBI taxonomy): domain Eukaryota; kingdom Metazoa; phylum Chordata; class Actinopteri; order Siluriformes; family Bagridae; genus Bagroides; species Bagroides melapterus. The sequence continues at coordinate 20,279,543 of JAOTRN010000046.1, read as the reverse complement.
GTTGCTCCGTGGGAACCGTAGCTCTAAAGCAGTCACACATCAGGCCCCAGAAAGCCCACAGGGTTCCCCTTAACAGCTGTAATCCATCCATGATTATATATTCCATTGTACAACAGTAGCATATTGTATATCATGTGATTTGTCCAGCATATACCTTTACATTTGAAGTGATTCCTGTCAAACTAAAGAGGAAAAATGACTGTGCAATGGGTTTGTTTAGGGGAATGTGGTGAAAAACCCTACAAATGTTTATTTGAGCTCTAACCATGTTTCCCATTGCCACATAATCAATCAGTGTACCCAGTCATATGTACTTCCACATGGATGTAGAAGTAAGCTTTGGACCTTCATGACATGTGGTAATATTTCTGAATGTCTAAATTCAATTTCAATATAAACTGGAACAAAAAACTTTTAGATTTCGATCTGTCTTTAATCAGTTTGTGTTATATTTAGTGGCAAGTAAATAGTATAGGAATATCTTAAATGGTTTATACCAAAGAAACAAACACACACACACA
>JAOTRN010000046.1:20250083-20261616 GCA_028566695.1 Bagroides melapterus | reverse complement strand
TCAACTTCAATGCACCAGGTGAGTACCGTACATCATACAGTAGTACACACACACACACACACACACACACACACACATACACACACACACGTCATCAAATGCATACACATAAACCCAATCATGATGTCACTGATGACTGTAGTTTAAGCTTGAGACATTTTTAAGTGCAGAGGGCTTTTCCACTGGCTAAGCTACCCTGTGCCGGTTAAACTAGGCCATCGCATAAGCACGCACTCTGGCTCCACAGACGCTCACAGCTCTGGCCAGGTGCCTTTTTTTTGGCTGCTTTTTTCCACTTCTTTTTGGAAGCAACATTTCGCTTACAGACATTTTGTTTTTATTAACAGTTGTTTGGCTGGCCAGTACTGTCTGGTTCTAATTAGTCAAACCAAAAGCCATATTTATCACGTGAATATAGGCCTGGTGTTCTGGAAAGACAGGATAATTGTTTCTCACAGCAGCAAAGATTAAACTGAGCTCCCAAATTACTGCTAATTTACTTACTTTTAATTGTAATTCTGTTGTATCAGGTGACTGTGTACATGGGCTGCATTTGCCAGTCCTTTTCTAATACTCTTGTTTTTTTGCTTTCTTTCTTTCCATTCTATCTCAATAGGTTCCAATCTTCCCTCTCCATATATATTATTGATAAGGCTTTTGGTAAGTGAATGTAGAGTCATTTTCAGAATTATTGGCACTGTCGTTGGTTGGATGGGATTATAGGAAAGTTCAACAATATTTGTGTTATTAATTCACTTAATCTCTGACTGAATCTATGAGAATATATAAACCGTTAAGTGAAAAAAAACCCTCAATATATCAATTTCTATATAAAAAATGATTGACAAATAAAACATGTAATCTTATTCGCATTTATATATACACACATGGAACAGTCTACTCTCTTAGGAACAGTACACCTACTGTACTGTACTGTACACCTACTCTTTCATACAATTCTCTAATCAGCATGAATTCATGAAACCAACAGTGTCAACAGTCCAGGCTGGTAGAACTGGTGTCATGGTGTGTGGAATGTTTTCTTGGCACAGGTTGGACCCGTTAATACCAATCATCAGTTGAGTGGCACAGCATTGGCACAGCACAGTATTGTTGCTGATCATGTGCATCCCTTCATCACCACAGTTTCAGTCTCAATGTTTAATGGCTACTTCCAGCATGATAATGCACCATTGTTACAAAGCAAAAGTCGTCTCAAACTGGTTTTATGAACATCACATGAGAGTGAACCTGAATCTCAAAGGAATCTTGTGGGATCCATACCATGAAGATTTGCGCAGACGAAGGCTCTAGCCATTATTAGTTTGTGTTCCTAATAAAGTGCTCAGTGAGTCTTCTAGAGGCTGTCTCATACTGGCAAGAATAAGAAACATTTTTTACATACACCTGAGTGTTTAGAAACTCTTAAATGATGTTCATCCATGACCTTGTATTTGACTGGGATATAAATATGAGCTGGCCACTGGCCAGATTCCTTTAGTAATTTATCAGCATGGAGAACATTAGAGAATACATTAGAGACTACTCTATAAAGTACCATGAACAAGCCATGAAAAGCTGACTGCCTTTTCCAAGAAGCTACAACCGAGTTGTGGTTGGATTTTCCATCGGGACAGTAATCCAAATCATACAATTCCATGCAGAAATGCTTCACTAACCACAGAATCATGTCCATTTTTACCTGGCCATTCTAATCCCTTTATAGAATTTCCTTAGAATATATGTACTTTATTAACTTCATTAAATATTAAAGATTTATTTTCACATTTAAATCGAATCTATTTCAAATTTTGCCACATACACAGCCATACACAGTGTGATGTGTGAATGTAGTGAAATGCTTTTTGGACTGTATGTGTTCTAAAAATAGAATTGCAATTAAAAATAGAAGTTAACTGTACAGGTAGAAAGTGAAAGTATCTAGAAAATATAAAAATATAATGAATGAATACAGATAGGTTGCAGATGAGTGAATATTAAAGTGCAGGTGTGCAGATGTGTGCAATATATTCAGTTTATGCTATACAGTTTATCCGGCTGTGGTAGTAAGAGTAGGAACAGGAGTGTTGTCCTGATTAAGGGTCTGAATGGCCTGCAGGATGAAGCACATAATTAGAAAAGAAATCTTTTCCATAACCTTTTTACCTATCTTGAAAAAGCGTGGCCAATAGTTCTGCAGCTGAACGTCCAGATTTTAAATAATAATTTGACAAAGGCAGCAAACATTTATGTACGGTGTCTTGTAGACTTTCATCTATAAATACAGTATGGAAAACAGTATGGAATTATGGTATGAATTAACTGTTTAAAAAGTTTGTTTACTAATAGTTTCATTTTATTATAAATGGACAAATTATAACACTCAACGGTGGTGACCATTAAAATGATTGTGTGAATATTGTCGTAGGTGAATGCTGCTTCTCCGTTCTTGTATCGAGGGCATGGGTCTCCCTCTCTGAGTCTTCTGAATGCCATCAGTCCCAGCATTAACCCTAAAGTAGAAGCACTGTGGGAAAGTGAGATTCCAAAGCTGCTTAGCTATCTGGAAGGTCAGTGTTGAAGTTTCACCTAATCTGTGACTGAATTAGACAGTAAGTCTCATCCAATTTGATAAATTATGGGTCGAACTCGACTCGCTGTAATATATTTTATTTATGAGGCACACTATACCATTTAGGCCATTTCACAGTGAAACACTCACTTAACATCACTTTATACACTTTTATTTTGCACCACTTGTTTTTCCACACTGAGGACTTATAAATTTCAAAGGTATTCTCAAAATGTCTGTTAAAGTGAAGCCTTAGCTAAAAGCCCTCACTTCTCCAAAAACAAATGAATTCCTATGTGATGTTATATGACTGCCAGACATGTCAACAAGAGAGCCTGTCATTTTAATGAGGAAAATTTTAGATTTCCTGACATTCTCATAAAATTATATGGTTTAAATAGCATTCTTTTTTAAAGCTGGATGTAATACGTATTTTTATTTTTTTTTTTGCGACTCCATTTCTAATAAACTGTTCATTTTTGTGTTCAGAATCCACACCAGAAGACTTAGACAAAACGTCATGGGAGGACAGACTCCTTTGGGTAAGAAGCCGTAGCTCTGTTGGTTCTAAATTAATCAGTTTTCCTTAATTAGCTTCTTGTTGAAGCGTCTGTGGTATATTATGATACTCATGTTACTCTCTTGGGAAAGTTCCTGTCTAAAACTCTGGTAGCCATAGATGATGGCCAGTGGAGCTGTCAGCTGGTAGTAGAAGCAACCCGATATCTTCCGACCTACAATCATTCTTTAGAGGAGAAGGTCAGTATTTCTAATGTAAATCTCCTCTTTTGAGTTTTATGCATTTTGTTTTATGATTTTACAAAGTCAAGCTATTAAAACTATTTACAAGCTGTGTCCAACAGTCTCTTGGCTCTAACACCATCAATACGTTCACTACCTTCTTTAGAGCTTCCTGTATAAGTGTATTGGTGTGGCTCTGCAGCAGTCCTCCAATAAGGAGCTGGTGAGAAAACAGCTCCAGGAGATCCTGATCAGCACCCGCCATAACGACGCCACCGAGAGAGCGGTACAGCAAAGAAAACACATTACATACACCGCTCTGTTTGCCTTCAACTCTTTTATCTGCCAGCATCTGTCCAGCCATTCATTCATCGTCTTCAGCACTCCAGATGCTGTAATCTCAGTCATAGGCTTGTCTGCTCACTTGTTTGACATGACCTTTAGTGCAGTTTCCTGTTTGAGCATCCAATTAAAGGCACATGGCTTCACTGTTTGTTTCATTCTATCAGGACTGCACAGAGAAATGTGGTCTTGTGACAAGAATGTATTTGAAGCTTGCTGCTAATTTGCAAAGGGAGGTCATGTCTAGGCTCAAGGCTGGTCAGCAGGATGGTTTTATTACAGAGATTTGATCAAAGAATGCAGCCCAGCGGTTCCTAATTGCAGAATGGTACAGACTGATGATTGCACTGAGCCACTGCATGGGAATTGGATACTTAAACAACCATTTAAAATCTACTAATATGTAATAATCAGAATAACTGGGAGTGACTGGTTTCACAGGGAGTAGCGATAGCTGTGGGGCTGTGTGCCAGCAGTCATTTGGATGGCACTCTGGCCAAGCTTGACGAGTTTGGGAAATCTGATACCTTCAAGAAAGCCTCTGGGATATTCAGCTTGCTTAAAGTAAGTTCTGTTGGCTTCTCTGGTGAGAGGAAACCAAAATTTTTCAAACAAACCAATAAAATACTCACAGACGTGTGTGGTTATTATTATTACTGTTCCGATTACTGCTAATGTTGTATTTTGTGGATGTCTTGTCAAGCAGGATAAGAATGATGTGGATGTAGAAAAGATGAAGAGCACTTTGATTTTGTGCTATGGCTACGTGGCCCTGAATGCTCCAGAGGACCAGCTTCTCATTCGCCTCGACAATGACATACTCCGCAGCATCAGCAAGCTCTTTAACACCAAGGTAGAACAAATACGAGTGACACTGTATGTTGAAATGCTGCTTTTTATTTTAAAGTAATATAAGGTTTGACTGGTCGACTCATATTCATAGCTGTATTTACACAGGTACTCTCCTCACTCGTTCATACCCTACTTAACACTTCTTTAGGTAAAGGAATAATAAATAAACTCCTTTTAGAATTTATAAACATACTTTATATATTAAGGTTTATTATGTTAGGGGAACGGCCCAGACAAGGTGTAAAATTACATGAAGATTAGCTGTATATTTTTATTTCAACGTTCTGTTTGATTTAAAACTTCCATTTTGTAACTAGACACAGTTTAAAAAAAAAAAACACGAGTGATTAAAAAAAGTTAGTCAGACCACTGTATACCTCAGAGTCGTAATTCTTTCCTAAATGGAACAAAAAAACCTCTGTGGTTTCGTATTGTAGTTGAAAACCAGTGTCTGCTGGAGGAGCAGCCGTGCTTAGCTTGGCACTCACCCTGAATGACCTAATGTCAATGAGATCCTGAATGAGGCTGAGTCCTAGGAAAGGCCCCGTCTGAAATTTAGTGAGGTTAAACCGTTTAAAAAAGTTACAAATAGCAATGGTGCGCTTCATTAATGATTCGAGTTCTTTAATTTGTGTAGAAACATTGCAGTGATATCAGTCAGTCCATTAAAAACGTCTAATCCATGAAGCTCACTTAAGCTCACACAGTTTTATCTTGCAAATTGTTTTCTACATAGCTAGAGGTTTGTGTAGTAGTTGGAATGTGCGACTTGTCTGTTGACCAGATTCTGTTATTGATATAAGCTCTCGCACATTCGGATAATTAAAGTTAATTGGTTTATTGAAATATTTTTATTGATACAACTAATAGAAGACCAGGAGAAAGGCTTTTCCTTATATTCACTTTAGACCAGTTGTGGATGATTTTTTTATTTATTTCTTTTTTTTGCACATTTATCAGTGTTAACGTTAATAATGTCAATAGATCATTATTAGATGTGTATTTATATCAGTCACAGACATTAGAACACTGAATGAATTCCTCAATAGACAGTAACAAGAAATTGCACAAAAAAAAGAAAATATTTTTTCTTTTCTGCCGATTATTGCTGTATTAAAAATATAGTCTGTGTGTGAATTGATTTTATTTTATTTACTTTTTATTTAAAAAAATGGTAAGAAAACTTGCCTGTCCTGATAAGACACAGAGTGAATACAAAACCTTTCTTTTCTGTGTGAAGTATTAGATATTTGTATATAGTATTCAAATTATATGCAATTTCTAAACAGTTTACAATTGCATAGCCCATACCATAGTTTGCAGTCTTAAAGAAATGTGTTGTGTCATCCTGATATAATGTTTTATAAATTAAACTCCAACATTACTTTTATGTTGCACAGGTTCTTGGAATTAAAGTAGAGACCAAGGTACCATAAGGAGCCTCTTTCTTACTCTGACCTGTACAGAATCAGCTAAAACCTTTTTATTTTCAATCTTGGGGCCTTTAAAGAAAATCTAAAGAACATGAACTTCTGAACTTCTCGGAAAAAAAAATAAATAAATAAACATTTGGATTGTTTCTCTGTAAATTAGTCTCTTTAGACAAGACAAATTTAAACCCCAAGATCTTTGTGTTTATTTAGACGTGATGAGGTACTGATTTATCTGTCGAGCTCCTCTTAGTGTCTCAGTAAACTTAGGTCTGTGGCTTTGAGAAGTTCAGAAGGTTTAAGAATGATTCTCTGCTGACTAACCCACTCAATACTTTCTATTACTAAATTTTCACCTTGATGGTTCTGTGTGGACTTCTATGGACTGGTTCCTTAACCTTTTCCTAAAGCAACCTCAGTCTGTCTTTCCACTAACAATATTGAAGTTGAGGGTTAGGATTTGCTATTTCTGTCTCTATTTCTAGTTGATTGTGTTAGTAGTCCACATGCAGAATGATCTGAATAGTTAAAATTGCTTTGCTCAAAAGTGGAAATGCTCCTGAGGTTTGAGTCAACTTCAGACTTCAGAACTAAACTTTGGATGAACCTGAAATTAAGATGAACCTGAAATCAACTCCCTGGATAAAAAAGATCTCATTTTGTGGCATGCTTTTGTGATGTGCTCTTGGTTCAAATACTAATATGAGTATGGCTTATTTGGAGCGTGGTGTTTAAATTGAACAACCTTCTATTAATTCAGTTTTTGTTCGTCTCTCATTTTTGTGTTTGAAATCTTCACAGGACCTGACCATGAAGCTGAGTCTAATTCAGAGTATTGGTCTTATTGCAAAAGCCATTAACACCTGCGTTCACAAACAAGGATACGTCTTTACTCGCAAACAGGAGCTCGTCGGAGTCATGATGGTGTGTAAATACTGTGGCGTCTATTGAAACACTTGATCATGAAGACATTCGTTTCCCTTGATACTTGTAGAATTGCTGTAGGGGTCTGTTTTCCGATCAGTTGATCAACAAAGCATGTTAAGATCCAGGACAGTGTAAGTTATTGATGTATTGTTTGCCAGATTATTGCATATTTTGTGATGTAGTGCACTTTCTTGGCATTTTATTTTTTTACTTTCTTGAGGAAAAAAAATTCCTCTGAATGCATTGTAGATTCTGAAGGCATTGTGCTGAAATGTACCATTTGGAAATAATTGTGTTGCGCAGTTGCTTCAATTTGGACACAGCTCTTTCCGTCTCATTCCCAAGCTGTCTGAGAGCGTTGAAATCCAGCACTGAGAAAACTACTGAATTTTCCTTTGACTCCTCAGATTTACAAGATGGTTTCCTCCATATGTATACCATCAATGGTCACGTTTCCAATTTCATACTATTTGTGGTAAACTCATGAAATGCCTCGGAGTCAAAGTTGCAGCTAGAAGTTTGAAGGACGCTCGAACTTGCACAGATATTTTCCACTGCTCAGTTGAATGCTAATTGATGCTAGACAATCTGCCAGAGTGTATTCACATGAGACTTCATTGTATAAGAAGTTTAGGAAGAATAATTTCTTATAACATGCTGTCATTGTAAAAATGTGAAATTGATCCAATCTACTTCAGAATGTTCAAATCTTACCAGAGAAATCTTGTGTTTTCGATCGCAATAGGATTTCATCAAGGCAGAGCCAGTCGACGCCATGCGTACTCCAGTGCGCCACCTTGTTATGACCACATGTGCCAACCTCAAGTATCCTTTAAGTCATTAAAGCCAGTGTTATTCTAGGGTTTTCTTCTTCTTACACTTCACAGTAATTGTAATAATGAGCTTAAATAACCTTTAGAATTCTTTTGAGGCTGCTATTTTTCAGCCTTATGTAAGCTTACTCATGTAAGGTTTTATGGGGTCTTTGACGTTGGAGATAGAAATTCTAATTTCTTTGAAACATTTACAACAAAAACTTTGGAAAATAAACTTCACTTAATATTTCAGTACTTTGGATCCACCACTAGCTGAAAATGAAAGTTTTGACATGCTGAAAGCATGCATAAATGGGGTCTTCGGGCTTCCTACATTAGAAATGGTGGAAAAAGCCAAAGATGAAGAGGTTCTTGACCCCCAGGAACGTGAGGTGAGAATGAATCCTGGCCGACAGACATGCACATTCTTGATTTCCCTCCAATCTTTTTAAGAAAATAATGAGATGTTAGTGGTAGTTGCATGTATTCTGGTTAAGCATAACTTTGAATATTATTTTGGAACATACACAGGCAATTTTTTAATTTTATTTTTTTTCTCATCCATAAAGATTCACATTAAAGCAGTCAGTGTCGGATGATTTATATCAGTTTTGAGGAAAATGGTTATACTTACAAGAATAGTTCTTGCCTTGTCCAAAGTAAATGAGTCCAACTGCAAAGACAACACAAGATTCAGATGTATTCAGAAATGACCGTTTGACGTGGAAAACCGTCCAGCTGGAGCTGAATAACCATAACTAACCTGGATCTGGAATCCTAGAACTATCATCTAAGCCCAAATCTAATTCTGTAGTACACCATGTATCACTTTAACACATTTGATACCACAATAGTGTGCATTTTGTTACAGTGGTTTCCTCCAAAAACCATCACTACTCTAAGAGATGGGACATAGAATAGAATCCAGATGTGCTTCAGCAGCTAACAGCCTCTTCTGTTTTTCAGGTCTTGTATGCATCCACTTTCAGTGCCCTTCATGAACTGCTGTGCAGTATTCTGGCAAGAGATTTAAGTCCAGACGGTATTCAGACTATGTTCAAGGTGAACAGAATTCCACACACATTATCTCATGTAGTTACAAATTTATTAAACCCTCATGTTTCTTCCCAGCATATCGAGAGCTGGTTGAGCTCTAAACAGGACCATGAGCGTGAGAGAGCAGTGAGGACTGTAGCTGATATACTGAAATTCTACTTGGACAGTCTCAGTGTCAAGGTGTGACATATATTCATACCACTTTAGCTTTTCTTCATTATTAATATTAATATAAAATAATAATGAAGGTATTAACTGTGAAATCACACATTATGAAGTGACCCAGATGAATGGGAATTTAAATTCTTAACAATATTCCTGATGAAGCTTCACACACTTGTCTTCATGAGAGAGCATCACCCAGGGGAGCTTTTCTTTAAATTCACAAAATGGCCCGAGTTACAATCTGATGTTCCTCTGTGAAATTTGAAATGAAGTTTGTGTTTATCAGGGAAACAATGACAAATTTCAAATAAACTGAAAGTGCTTAAGTGAAACAATCGTACAAACATTTCACTACATTTCATCTACATGTGATCAATAAATTTGAATTGAATTGAACAGTTGGAATCATACATGACTTTAATGCCACTATTCCCAAATTTCACTGATAAGCCTGTATCAGAACGTGTTTCAGGCTATAAAAACTATGTATTTTCACATAATCTTGTGTGTCCAAGTGCATCCACACTATAGTAATGGTGCAGTAGACGGTGTCGGTAGTGATTTGCTTTAAAATGAATTTAGTGAATCTGAGTATTTTGGTTAGACAGTTTTCATCCATTCACTCATGACCTCAGTCTCTGTTTTTGTCACTTTATAGGACATTATATGACACTATATGAGATCATTAGGCAAACATTCAAGGCAATTTCTGAATTTCTCGTGCAGACCTTAGTCACATTCCATAACCTCGGGACTTTGTTGGGGCGTCTGGCCCCACGCTGTACAGACCCCAGTGCTGCAGTGCGTAAGGCTGCCATAGACTGCATTTACTCACTCGTACACATTCAGCTGCGTTATGAAGGTAATATACCATATATTATAATAATACTGACTATTATTTGTGCTCCATACTGATTGACTTACTGTACTTAGTGATCATTAGCTCAACTATCTTTCAGACACTTAAGTTCTTGTTTACGTAAAGCACATTAGACCATGGACATTGTGATTTTGTATGGTAGTAAAATGCACTTGACTCCTTACTACTGTAATCTCTTTGTTTGTGCCTATTCTTCCTCCTCAGGCTTTTCACTGGACTACAAAGATGACTCAGTAGAAAGTTTATTAACATTGCGAGAGAAACTAAATGACCCTGACCCATCAGTCCTCTATAAAACCTGCTCTGAACTCACTAAGGTAAAAAACATATTCTGTATATTATGCAGTTATTGCAACACATTAACACATTTGTTAAGAAGTAATACTCTGAAAAAGGTATGCTTGCCTTTTGACCGTTTAGTATTCTTCATTTTTTTTCCCTTATATACTTTAATATAAAGTTCTGGTACTGTCAGATAAACAATGCTAGTATTGAAATAACATATCGGAGCATCAGTGATAATGTGTGTCCAATTATGCCATCGTTATCACGGTCCTGACATGTTATGTCTACATTAAATATATGGCATATTTATTAAATTTTGTCTCTCTGTGTTGTGGCAGATCATCAGTAAACGTCTGCCTCAGCAGCAGCTAAACACGCTGATCTTCATGCTGTTTGAAGGTTTGGTGGACTCCCAATCTAATTGTGCCAGAGCCTCGAGTGTCATTCTGAACACACTGCTCAAAAACAGAGGGGCAATGCTGCAAGACCTGGTAATGATACTTACATTTCTTGGCAGGTTGTGTAAAAATAGCTAGCCGTACATAGTTTCCCTCTGAATGCTCATGCTAATGTGCAGTGCAAGCATATTTTGTATATTCTCACTACTCTGCAGTTCATCTCTTGTTTCTGTGCGTTTTTGTATGTCAGGTGCCAGAGATGTTGGAGGTGCTGCACAGTCGGCTGCAGGTCATCTCTGAAGAGCAGGTGAAGGTTGCGGTTGCACAGTCTATCTTGATCCTCGCCACACAGCACTTGCAGACGGTCATCAACACACTCATTTCATATCCTCTTCCATTCGACAGGTACAGAATATTTAGTCTGTTTTCTTATTATGGTTGGTGGAAGCGTTTTTTTTTTTCTTCAGACTGGATCTTGACTGTATGTGCTGTCCCTCAGTTGGAGCAGTGAGATGTGGATCGCTCTGGGAGCAGACAGCACTGTAGCCCGGCAGATCATGGAGATGATCATGGAGAAGTTAAACGTCATTGTACCTTATGTGGATAAGAAGGAGTCCATTCTGAAACAAGGCATGACTAAGGTGGCCACCAATCAACCGTTAGCGGTGAGAGACAGATTGCCAGAGGGTTTTATGTATTCTCGTCTGGAAAAAACATTGCCACTATGGTGTATTATATCTGTACTGTAAAGTATGTTATATCATATATTGTGACTGTAAAATCTGATTTTGATCAAAATTTTTTATTTATTTTTTTTTTTTTTTACAAATATTGCACTTTGACAGACGTGTTAAAAAAAAAAAAGGCCTTGATTTAGGTGAGGTGTCAGGTCTGCCTAAAAATATATAAAACCCTGTTGCCTAAATATACAGAGGCACTCATATGTCTGTGTCTTCTATCATATGTGTTTGTGAATGTGTGTATTTATATACAGTGTGTATATATATATACACAGTACTGTGCAAAAGTCTTAGGCACCATATTATCTGTAGTACAAATTTTGTTCTATA
>JAOTRN010000046.1:20211050-20227439 GCA_028566695.1 Bagroides melapterus | reverse complement strand
TGAGTAAGCTGGAAAGCTGCCACACTGTCTGTTTTTAAAAGTTTTATGTTATTGACTGAATACTGTGCCAAAGGCACAAACCTAAATAAAAAGCTGATCTGAACTCTTACCTTGTGTTCTCCGAGTGTCATACTGCCCATTGATACACTATTCTAACTACCATTTTCATATCCACTATAAACTTGGTAAAATAGTCTCCTCAGTTTGCTTGGCTGCTTCCTTGCTAAAGCAACGCTAGATAAAGCAAATGAGCAAATATTGATCAGGATCAATTTGAAAAATTTAGAATATCAGTTCCGTTGAGAGTGTGCTGGTTGTTTGTAGTCTTACAAATTAATTCTAATTTGCTAATACTCACTACAAAACCTCTCTTTCTCAATGATGGCCTCCAACATTGATTCACCTTATATAAATATAAATCACTCACTGGCTGCTGACAAGGACCAACATTTGCTCCTGGTATTTCTTCAGACAATGTGAAGCAGACTGATGATAGTGCTGAGTTAATAAAATCAACCTACATCATGCCATAGAGTTCTAAGGAACTATATACTGGTACCATATACTGATTATAATAACATCTTCCCTGAGATTTGAATTAGATGTGCTATAACATTAACTTGCTATGCCCTTTATTCAATTCTTTAGTATCTTTAACTGTGTGCCACATTCTCTCCATAGCAGTGCACACTGCAGCATATTGTTTGATTTTGGGGTTTTTTTTCTGATGACACAACCATCCATTCCCAGCTTCCACTAAAACTTTCCCTGTGCTATTATTGTTAGACAATGGGAAGCTTGCTTTTATTGCTTTTCTGTAACTTTTAACTATAGACTTTAGGGCTGAAGTTTTATTGTCTTACACAGTGCCACCAACTTTATTCTTTCATTCAATAGCTCATTATGGGTAATTTAAAAAAAAAAATTCAAACCAATTTAACACTCGCAGTATGTGCATGATGTACTCCGTAAAATATCTTCCCTCACTTTTGTAGTTTGCGTCCTTAATATTTTAATGTTATAATAGCTGTAGATTGTTTGGGCTGTAGCTCTTAACCCACCAGAGGTATCGTGAGACACAGTACACAAAACCCAGAGGCTGCAATAAGGTTTTGGTATTTTTTTTTACTGACTCTGTTTATATTCATTATCTCTAACTAATTGTTTACTACACTCTACACCAGGATCTTGCTACTCACAATAACTGATTACGCATTAATTAGTTAAACATATAGTTTATATACAATAGCTTAAATTTATATGTTTTTATAGTCTTATAGAACGTATATATCATACTTTGCACCAATGAATGCTTGTCCTTTTCTCTCAATTTAAACTGCCTCAATGGACTTTCACAAACATTACCCCGAAAGCCTATATTTTAACATCCCCATATATAAATTTTGCCAAAACAATTTGTTTAAAGTTCAAATTCTTCCTAAAAATCTGACTATATTATTACTAACATAAGCACAAACAATTGCAAACTTTTCCAAATAAACAAATTTGACTAAAATTTAAATCCACCACTACATTACAAACAAATCTTCTTTCTTGTGGCAATTTGTCAGCAGTTGTTCACACTGTGCTGGACTGTAGCCCTCCAGGACATGTGCATGTAATAACCACCTGAATTCTCTCCTGTTGGTTCAAGGTGAAATCTTCTCACTACTGGCTGGCTTACAAAAACCGTAGTTTACAGTTCTTTGCTGAAAAGGAAATATAGTCTATTTTTAGCTGTGGATAATAGTAGAGAAAAAATCAGCAGCACATTAGACTTATTGCATTTTTCCCAGGTTCTGTTGACTGCCATCTGGTAAACAGGATGGACTTTGTTTTCCAGTTGGAGGACGTTCTGTTATCACCCCTCACTGGCAGTTGTTGAAGCCATTTTTTCAAACTTCTTTTGTTTGATTTCTTTTTTTTCCCTTTACATATGCTCACTGGTGTTTGTTTTTTGTGTGATGTGTCTTTCGTGTCTCAACTGTTCTCTGTGGACCTTCAACTGATCTATAGTCTGAAATACACAAACTGGTGAGTATCTACTTCATTTTAGCTGTGATCTGTCAGTTCATCCACTTGTTTCTTCTAATGTGATTGGGCCCCATGGAGTATGCTGAGGGCAGTGTGTGAAGTCTGATGAGCCCGTGTGCCTTTGTGAGTTAATGTCAGTGGAATTAGAATTTTAATACTATTTATCTGCTTTTCTTTGCTTCAAGAAGATTTAATCTGAAAATGTTAAGATAAAAAGGGTTTTCCGGCACCCATTTCTTCTGGGCCAGTTGCTATGATAATGAGGCTTACTGACTGTTGTCTCAATTCTACAACCAGCACATTGATGAATTTAAAAATGACTAATAGTTCAGTATAAGATGTCTTATTGTACACAGTGTTTTATCAACAATCATCTACCTTATTAAGGTACTAGCATGTATTTATACCACTGGCAGTAGCTTAACTAGCTCATTCCTGTCAGAGTAATGCGCTGGCTGAAGATCGAGGGAGGAGCTTGCAATATCTGTGAATGATGAGGCGTTTCCTCTTGAATCTCAGGGAGAAGGCTTAATTTCATCAACAACATCCAGGTCTCAGTTTATATCTTACTGGCAGCCTCAGATGTGAAATAAATAAAATAGCTAAATTAGCAAATTATCTCACTTAATGTAGAACAACAAGCCAAAAAAATGTACCCAGTACCAAATGCCCAGCTAGATACGTATATTTCTTTTAGCCCCTGAACAATGTAATCTCTTCAAAGTTCAAAGAATTATTGTTGAGCATGTTGTCAAAAGTCATGACATAACTTCATCACTTCAAACTGCCTTCAAGCAGAGCCTGTTCTCTGGTAGCTTGCTGTGTCTTTTGAAGCGTTGAAACTTTAAGCCTGTTATGAAACATGGTGCAGTAATGCTGAACTGTACTGGAATCTGAACTGTATCTGATCTGCAACTGGTCAGGAAATTTATTGAAGGCTTGTTATCCCCAGCTGCTTATGTCATTAATCCTCTAAGCCTTCATGATCCACCAAGAGCTTATCTAGACTTATCTAGCAGCAGACAGTGCATTGAAAGATGGCGATGAACTTTTTTTGCCAAGTTTTTAAACGCTCACCAGAATGCAGGTGTAAAGACTTCCAGCTGCAGCACTTGTAAACAGCTCTAAACACTACAGAATAAAGGGTCATCATTTACCCCAAAGGTGCAGAAAAGCATTTGCTGAAATGGTACTGAAGGGGTTGCTGAAACACCTCCTTCATTATGTCACTCCATCCAGAGTAACCATCTTAGGGCTTTTACTTCTTTTGTGTGTTTAAGAAGATTAACCAGCAGCAAAAGACAGCAGAATGATGCAAAATTGAGGCTTTTCGAAAGCATATCGTTTTTCATTCAGAGAGCAGACATACTGCTAACATGTACACGTGCACCCAGTACCAGACTGGCAAATGAGAAAAAGAATTTTACAGAAAAGCTTGAAGAAAAAAAAATCTGTTGAGGGATCAGCGTTTTCAAAAAAATATAATGTCCAGAGAAAAGTATGAATGAAAATCTACCATTCTTGATAAACTACAACATAATTGCTAAATGTACAACAGTTACTGTGTTTCAGGCAGAGTATAATGGGTTGTTTGACTCATAAGTCACCACAGTTTCCATGTTATTCTCCTGTCAGCCATTTCTATTAAGTCCCTAATTCACCTTCTTCATGAAAATGTGTGAATGGTATATATCTTTCCCTCCTGGGGTATGTAGCTGTGGCAGTACAGTTTCCAGAGACTTCCAATCTCCACTTAGTTGAATCCAACACCAGTTTTATACGTGATGTACTAGTGTTTATCGGGACAAACACTCTAGACACTTTTTTGATGAATGTTGCCAACATTGTTTTGTGTCCATGCTGTGAACAATGACGCTGATCAAATGTATTAAAAACTCAAGTTCCAGAAAAATTAGAGTTTGAGTGAGTCTAAAGGTCTTGTGAAACTCTGCACTCCAGAAATCTTTCCAACTGGACAGAAAATTGCTGTTGATGGATTTATCGGTGTCGGGTCTACTGCTACAGATGAATGGGTTATATAATTGAACAGGAACAAGAGTCTTCCTTGTCTGGTGGAGGTTTTGTGGAGAGCTGGTTTATCTCTCGGCTAAGAAAGCACCTCAATAAGTTGCCCATGCTCTTAAGAAATGAGGAAAAAATGCAGTGTGGCCCTGCAAAAAACTTTGTGTAATTGCACAGCTCCGTAACCTTGATCAGTTTAAAGCATTTGGGCAAATAGCCAGAAAGATGAAATGAGTTATTCAGGCTTTTGGTAAAGCTCTGTCACATCACACATCCTCATGTGGGTTCACAAGATAAGGAACTAAGTGTACCATCAGTATAAAAGCACTGCTTTTAGTACAGTGTAACAGGTTTGAACAGGTATCACAGTTGTTTTTTACAGTTTAACTTAATTACTTGGTGAAGATGTTTTTTTTTTATCTTTGAAGAAAAATAGTGACTCAGATGTTTGGAAAACCAGGGGTAGTTTTGTAACCTGGTTGCCATGGCTGAGAAGAGCCTTGATGCATGTCTTTCTTGTATTCTGAGGGATGGTGGGTCCAATCAAGCAGTGCTACAGGATCAGAGTGAGTGGGGCTGAGAGCAGGATGTTATAAGTGCCACCAGGAGAGAGTTGCAGTAATCCAATCTTGAAATGACAAAAGGACTGAAAAACATTTGAGCGGATTCTCTGGATAGACTTTGCCAGACACTTCTAATGTTGTAGAGGAAGAACCAGCATGAGCAACTCAATTTAGCAAAGTGAGGAGAGAAGTACAGTTGGTTATAAATGGTTACCCCAAGGTTGCATGCAGTGATGGATGGTAAGATCTAAGAGTTTTCCGGAAAGATTTTTAATTTGGGGATGCATCTCCGGGGATGTACAGCAGCTCAGTTTTGCTGGGATTACAACTTTAGCTGATGAGCCAACATGCATGATGAGATGCCTGACAGACATGCTGAGATCTGCACAGAAACATGGCCGCTGAAGGGAGGGAAGGAGTGGATGATGTGGGTGTGGTGTGTAAACCCCTTTGAGAATATGACCTCACCCAGAGAAGGAGAATAGAAGAGGACCTAGTACTGCACCTTGTGGGACACCAGTGAAGAGTCTGCATGGAGCGGATGTGGATCTCCTTCCTGTCACCTGATATGTGTTCCTCTATGCTGTGTCAACATTTCCAAGACTCATGATACTGGAGAGTCTTGTGATAGATTACCCCAAATAAAGTATAACTGATTTTTATTTACAG
Organism: Bagroides melapterus; assembly: GCA_028566695.1. Classification (NCBI taxonomy): domain Eukaryota; kingdom Metazoa; phylum Chordata; class Actinopteri; order Siluriformes; family Bagridae; genus Bagroides; species Bagroides melapterus. The sequence continues at coordinate 20,222,151 of JAOTRN010000046.1, read as the reverse complement.
TATCATATTATTTCTAAGTTAAATGCAGATGACTGTATATGAAGTCAGGTAAGTGTTTGCAGTGTTAAAATGTAATATACACATTAATACACATCAGTGCTAATTCTTCAAACATTAATATAGACATCTTTTATAAACTGGTTAGCTTGGTTAGTTAGGTCATTTGCACTCTATGTACATCTACATGTCTACTTCTCTACATCACAACTGTGCTTGACAACTACTCATTATTACCTTTAGCACAGTAGTCACACTAGTCTCATTTATAAATATGTTTTAACATGAATGTGCATGCAAAGATTCTCTGTAGAGGTGGAAAGAGCTGCTCGGTCACTAGTCCATATAATTGTCAGGTACCTGTCACCAGGGCAGTCCCAAGACACAGTCACGTAGCAGTTAGTGCTCAGGCACATATATTTCCTCTTAACCTTCTCCATTGCCTCCTCATCAACATATTCAACCTCCATCTCATCTAATGCCAGGATGACTCAGGCACTGATAAGGTTAGACCAGTTTCCCCTTTTCTTGTCGATTGCATGTAAAGCCGTTTGCCAATGCAATGTACTTACCCAAGTAAAATTTTATAATAAGAGGCTGCAAGCTGTGTCTGTCACATGTGCTGTGGTTGTCTATTTAGAAAGTTTCTTGCAATTTTCACTGGTTACGGGGGGCAAGCAAGAAGGAAAGAAGCTATGTATTCCATTCAAAATGAACTATTACAAATACAAAATAGCTTGGGTAACTCCAAATACACCAGCATACACCCAAATATGCATATGTTTATGGGCTTCATCTAGTAGTAGGAGCATTTTGCTCCTAAATATAGTATTCATTCTGCTTTTTTTCAGCAAAAGTAAATGGTTTTCGGATATTGTTTAAATTGTATTTTTTTAATTCAAAAAGAAAAAAGCACCATATAGAAAAAGTCATCATTTTGTTTAATACACTATTGTTCGTCATGATTTGCTATTCTTTTATAAATTAAATGCAGTATATGGCTGTGCTGACGAGCTGGACTCAGCATGAAGCTTGTCATCGTTTAAGATGATTCTAAACATAAGGAACAATAATTATGAAAGGATTTGCCATAAAGTAATCGTCAAGACCTGCTATTCACCCTGTGGCAAATACAGTCCATACTATATACTGAAATGTTGAAAGCTAGAAAACTTTTCATAAGGCCATTTCCATCCAGGTATGCCAGCAGTTGTATTGATGTCTTTCATGGTCAGGTTTTTAAACAGCTGAAAGTAGTAGAACCTTCGAAGAAAAAAAATGGATGTTTTACAAGGTTACATGCCTCTGAAGTTTATTTGAGACATTTGTTGGTAGCTATGCTTTTTTTTTTCAAATCAGGTGGAAACGGATGTCACTAACTGTCTGATTCTAACAGATTCAGAGGGCTGCACAGTGTGCTTGCACAAATCTGCCTCCAAGTACAGGAGGCATGTTCTTTTTCTGGTGCCAATTCAAGGAAAACCTTGAATACTCAAATCCTTTACTCTATGAATGTCTTGAATTTTGAATATCAGAAATACCTCATTCAAACTGTCTCCTATGTGGAAAAAAAAACTTTACATGTTGATGAATGTTCAGTTTTGTCTCATATTGCTGAAGATTCTTTCCCCAAATGATTAAAATAATCATATTGCTTAAATCATTTGGTTAGACTATCAGACTATATGAAATGACTTTTTGATTAATAAACACACAGCAAAAATCATTTCCACACATTGTGGTGCATTTGTATTATTTTCAGACTGCTTTATAAAATGACGCATTCCCCACCTACAGACATGCCCTACGTGTCAGGCAAAGAAAGCAGCTCATTTACCGGCAGTATACGTTAGTGTATGTGCTGTGTTAGTGTATATGATGTGTTTCTTTCTTAAGAGAGATTAGATTAGGTTTTATTTTATAAGGCAAAAGATGTAAACTGGGCTGCTTCATTAAATCGCGTATTACAATGCAAACCATAGGGTATTTATAAATGTCTAAATCTCTTACAAGTTATCCCTTGAGGTTATTAACCCATTTTACTAAATGGTGGCATTTGTGTTTTTATTGTAACTATTTATATTTTATACTCAAGGTTAAGAAGGTGTTCTTAACACAAACTTCAGCTTATGATGCCGTATCAACATGACGCTCACACAGTCAACAGTAAATATAGAGTAACACTTTACAGTACTGTTCAACATCTCACAGGTCACTATACAGGAAATAAGCAGGAAGGAATGTGTAGTTCATCTATTAAAAATCTATTATTGATATATACTGAGAACTGCTAGTTAATTAAATTTTAATGTTAATAATGTACATTTGTCCTGCAAAACTCCTAGCTAACGATGACTCTTTGTTTAACTACTGAATTGTTGATCACATTCTTATTTATCCCTAGTAGCTAACCCGTGATACCTTCCTCCTGGAGATTTACAATCTAATTTACCTAACCTGTTCCATAATGTAAATATGTATATGGAAAAAGACCAGGTGATATTTTTTGTAATCTTCAGCTTTCCAGTTTGGGTGTGCCTGTACCTATGATGAGCTCAGATTCCTGCTCTTGGCTGCAAGGTGTAGAACTCAATGTACTCTTCTGCCCTGTGGTTCATAATATTTGATGTTTTATGCATACTGAGATGCTTTTCTACTCATCACAGATTTAAAGAGTTTATATAAGTAACTATGTCCTGGTAAACCAGTTAAATTAGTCTGGCCATATTTCTCTGACCTCAACAAGTTATTTCCAACCACAAAACTGTTGCTCTGTTTGTCCTGTTATTTCACTAGAAAAATGCCAGGAGATCATCAGTTTCTGAAATTCTCAATCCAGCCCATCTGGTACCAACATCTGTGCCAAGTTCAAAGTCACAGAGATCACACTTTTTCTTCATTTGAGTGATTGATTTGAACATTACCTGAAGCTTTGGACCTGTATCTGCATGATGTTTGCATTGCACTGCTGCAATATGATTGACTGTGTTATGAAGCACAGGCAGCAGCAGATGCAAATGCAGTTTTTAAATTTATTTAGGGCTCTGGCAAATAAACCCAAAACATGATTCAAAGACGTAAACAGTAAACAGGCAGAGATAACCTAAATGACCGCCGGTTTCTAACTCTGCAAGGCATAAAGTCCTAGTTATGATCTAAAAAGATCATACTCTCATCTCCATTTGAGATCACAAGGGCCTAAACTATTGTTTAAGTGCTTAAATCAATGATATTGGTTAAAAAACACCATGGGCCAATGTGCAGTCTTCTGTAGTTAGCTATATCTGTAGCAAAATCTTTGTCCCAACTTTGGTCTCACTGTAGTACTGAACCATTTCAGTTTTGTTTTTTTTTTCTTATCTTTCTTCTGCTCACAGCTGCATCTTTTAGACAGAGGACGTAATTTTTTTTTCTTGGGGCAGTTTGACAAGTGCAGCAGTGTCAGTAAAAACAAAGTCAGATGAAGTCACATGTTTCTTCTCTTTTTTGAAGCTCTGGCATTGTGGAATTTATTTTCAACTGTCCCCCTTTACACAGCGATAGCTCAGTGGTGAAAATGTTAGCTTACTGATTGGAAGGTCATGAGCTCAAATCGCAGCACTGCCAAGCTGCCACCACTGGGCCCTTGTTCAAGCCCCTTAACCCTCACTTGTAGGAATGAACTAAATATAAGTCACTCTGGATAAGGGTGTCTGCCAAATTCTGAAAAGCATGTAGGATGTGAAGAAATTTGTTTAAAGAAATATGTGTAAATTTGCATTTTCCAGACATAGCTTGATTTTGCATTAGATATAGCCCGTATAGTTTATCCCTTATTATACAGGTTTGCTGGGCATATAGTAGCAACTGTTATGTATGGGCATAAGTTGTAGAAAAGAGGCAATTGCTGAACCCATACATTCCAGACACTGCTTACTGCCAGCTTGTCATTTTCCCTTCAGTGTTTTCTTCATCCCTTTAGTCAAATCCTATGACACACTTAAGATCACAGAACTTTACATAGACTTGTGTAGGCTATGAAGTAGTAACTTGGCTGAAACATTACTGTAGGTACATAAACAGAATGTCACCAATTTTTTCACAATTGTTTTGTACCATAACAGCTCTATGTGGTTTGAAACGTATGACTGTTAATTGTATGTATTTTATCTCTACTTATATGAGTTTAAATAATAAAATGAAACTCATTAGTAATGATAGATGTTATTATGCTGTGCTTCAGCAATGTAACTCATAGAAATATTTAGATATTAGACACTGAGGTACAGAAGCGGTTCCATCAGGGTGGGCTGGTAGAAATAATAGGTGTGCAGTCAGTAGTAAAATCACTAACTGCCTGGACTGGGGCTGACATAGCCGAGACATGGGTCTGCTTTGTGGCACTTGTTGAGGCCTGCGGAGGAGCATTGATTGCGGAGGGTAAACTGGAATTAGTTGTATCCCCTGATGTTCTAACGACAGAGACACAGGCAGGACTAGTATTGCTTTATGGGCTTAAAAACGATACATCAAACAGTACATCAAGCTGTAATGTGTGTAATGTGTAAAGCTTTTATGTGTGGGGCTACGTTAGACAGATCATTGACCATTGGCTGTAGGCTGCCCACCCAGACAAAAGGTAGAAATCAACTTGGGTGGGCAAGACCTGTCCACTGCTGACACCAGCCCAGCTAAGGTATATCAAGGTAGTAGATCTTTACTCTGCTAATAGCAGTAAGGCTTTGCTATTGGTAATTAATATTGGTGTATTCAGTTATTAATAAGTATCTACTATAAAAGAGCCATAGTTAGCTAGTCCTTCAGGATAAATTTAATACTCAGTAATTACTGCTTCAGACTTTTAATTACAACATAGTTAATACTGTAGCCCTAATAACATATAAACTGAGTAATTAACTAGTAGCCCCAAGTATTTAATAAAAATAATAGACGTAGGAATAAACTACACATTCCTTCCTGTGTAGTTACCAGTGAGCTGTTGAACAGTATTTTAAAGTGATATGAAAAACTATGTTACAGCGTTTAGCTTTAGTTCATCAACATACATTCATGATTATAATTCTCATCTATATCTATAATCTTTAATTGACTACAGAATACAGGTTTAAGAGGATGAATGAACATTAAAGATCAGTCATTTCATTCACATTAGCTGACTAGAATGTTCCTAACAAAAGACAAGCAAATCTATCTTTTCCAACTTTGTAGCCGAAAAGTACAGAGGTCTAAATGAGTTCATTCAAATTCAGAAACAAAATGTCAGGACAAGTAATTAAAAAGATTACTGATTTCTCTGTAGGCAAGGCAGATGCAAATTTTCTGTCTGAATGGGAAAAAGTTCACCTGATGTTGCAGTCAAACTGCTGGTAATGATTTGTTTGTCATGACTGGCCTCTCATTTCTCCACAGTTTCCATAGTTTCTCAGTGTCATGTCACTGACTACAGAAAGTCCATTTGGTAGGACACATGATAACAAAATGAAATGTAAGTGTACCACAAACAGAATGTAATTAGCAGATGGATTTGTGTACAGCTGTAAGGTAATGGTTGTCTTTGTAAAGAGCAGAGGGATGACATCACCAGCCCTGCATCTTCCTGAGAGAAGTCGCTCAGATTTAGGAGCCTGTAGTGCTCCTGATGTTGTAGAAAGTATTTTCTTCCTATATCTTATCTCCTATATATCCATACATAATTGGTCTCAGTCTTCAAAAAACTTGAGCATTAAATCAGATGTACTCCTGCTTGTTAGGGATAAAAATTGGCAGCCACACTGGGCCTTTGCAAATTAGATCTGACACTTTTGTTCTGGATAAAAGCATTTCTGCATTATTGCAACTTGCCATTATAGGTTAAACTAAAAATATAAGAAACATGGCCATTTTGTCCAGTGGTTATTTAGATCACTGTTCAAGCAGCTGTACAATGCATTCACAGGGCCTTAAAAACACAAATATTAAGGTACAGTATGGCAGTTTTCATTTGTCGTCAATACAGTGGGTCAGAGTAGGCAGGGTACATACCAATGCATTTTATGCAAAAGAAAATAGTTATATATTTTCATATCAGTGATGAAAAATCCCGGTATCTGTCCGTAAGTTTCCACCTGAAATTCACGGGCTGTCAGAAAGGCCATTCACCCCAGCAATGGCTGATAGTGTAGAGGATGATGTGCCTTATCTTACTTCAGTATACTCTTTTCTGGCTATAAAGTTTGCAGTGCTGCAAAGGGCTACATGTCTTTTAATCTGGGAGTTTTTTTTTTAATGTTTCACTCACTCAAATCACTCTTCTTCATCAGTGTCAGGTTTGGAGAAAATGCATCAGCATTAATCCTGCACATGCAGGGCTGTAGTGGCTCTGTAGTCGGTCCCAGAAACACTGGGTTCAAGGTAAAATACACCTCACATTCACACATTCATACACAATCACTCACAGCTACAGGTAAGTTAGCGTAGACAATCCAGCTACTGTCATGTTTTGGACAGTGGGAGGAGACTGGAAAAGCATGTGAAACTTTACACAGACAACACAAGATCAGGGTCATAGAACTGTGAGGCAGCACTTCACCCCAACACACAAACATACATTTTAGGCAGTAAAAAGGTTCTTACTTCTATACCTAAGGTATGCTTGTGTGTTTTGCATTTCATATATTCATTTTTGTTCATGACAAATGTCACTTATTCTAGAATTAACAGCAACTGTGTAATGTACGAAGTGAAGATGTGGATTGTATTTACAATCTCATGAACTCCAGCTCGTTTCGATACACATTTATTTACCATCAGTTGTGAGAGTTTTCAAATGTTTTTAAATCAAACAGTGTGTATGTGTGTGGGTGCGTGTGTGTGTGTGTGTGTGTGTTTATTTGTGTGTGTGTGTGTGTGAGAGAGAGAGAGAGAGAGCAGGCAAACATTTTGTCTTACATACACCATCTGGAGACAGACTGTGTGTATGCACATGCTGATACACCACAGGAGGTTGTGAATGAGCCACACCTCAACTACGCTGCCATTACTAATCAATGATTTTTTTTCATCATGAATTTTAAGAATTGTATAAAAATATCTGTGTGCTGAATAACCAGTTTATTGTTTTCATAAAAAAGGATCAACTATCAAAAAAAAAAAAAAAAATAGAAACAAATAAACACAATGCAACTACTCTGCTAGTGAAACTTAATAACAGATTAATGTGGAATGCTCTTTTATCTTGTAAGGACAGCAAGCAAAGGTTTATGAGTATAGTGGAACATTTATTCATGAATACATCTTTTTCTTTCTGTTGTAATGACTAATTTCATCATCCATATTCACCCTCTGTTTATTCATTATATCCCATGCATAATCAAGGCAATCATTCATTAGGCAAATCACATGCAGACAATCACAGCATGCTTTCCCAGTCTAAATGCTGATTGTTTAGAGCATTAAGGACAGAACACCATCACAGCACAGTGATGTTGAGCATCAAAGCGCAATGCAGAACCATGCAGTCCAGCTTGTTAAAACTACTTGTTAAAACTTCTCAAACACTCCCTGTTGTCCTCTGTGTAGCTGACAGTGCTATATTGGTGCATTCAAAGTTCTATTGTTGTACAAAACTGAGCTGAAAATGCCACCACTACGATGGGACTCTACAGAACTGACTGCTGAGGGACCGCATAAGGAGTTGCCCTAGTGATGACCCAAGCAGTTCAGCACTTCATTTAGAGACAATATGGTGCTCATGAAGCCACGGGACATTAGGAGTTTTAGTACTATGTCTGAGAACATAAACAAACCAACTCGGCTCCATTTCACCATGGCTTCCTTTATAGAGTGAAGCATCTGTCTTCATAAACTCTTCATCTTGTGTTACCCTTGATGAGAAGATACTCTCTAAAGAGATAGATAGCACTGAGCCAGTCCACTGTGATAAGGCATCCATTGCATGCCATCATCAATCTCCAAGTGAGCTTATCTGTATAAGGGTGCAGTGCCAGTTCATTCTTCTCCATCTGACGCTTGCCCACTGACAGTGATAGACTCTATCGCCCACTTGGAAAATAATGAGAATGTTTTTGTTTCTCTATTTTGGCTGTAAGGGATTAGGAAAGAATAGAACCTTGAGATACAGGACGGTTTTACTGCTTGTTGAACCTCCCCCCACAAAATCCCTGTCAACTTTGGTTGTAGTCTTGCTGTTGTAGGAGACATGGAAGGAAAATATCACAAGAGAGAGGATGTGCTGTTACAGGGAAAATATCCACCATTGGTCTGTTGATATACTGTACTGAAATATTACACGATGGGATGTCTACCTTAAAAGCGGATTCTTTTGTAATAAAAGCACATCCTAAAATGTTTTTTGCCTCTTGTACCACAGCACTTGGCCTACAATTTCAATTTTTAATGGCCTGTTTGCCCTTTATAGTTACATTTAAGATGGCTGGATGTTTGAGAAACAATTTAATTCCTGTTATTGCTTACATTATAACATCTACACAATAGTCATTCCCTCCCCAGGCTCACCTATTTCTTCTCTTTTGAAGTTAATGAGATAAAAAAAAAGCCTGTGGTGTTCCTGAGTAACTGGAAAGTGCAAAGTCATCTGCCCCAGAGGCTGTCCTGTGGCAGAAACCTACTAGCCAGTGCAAAGCAATAACACCAGAGACTCCTTCCATGAATGCTATATAAATGTCTCCTTACAGAAAACTCAGATTATATGTTTATAATAAATCTGCTCATCATTAGATTATGTGAAATATCCATGATGCCTGAGCTTGTGCGGCGATGTAGAGGGTTACACTGCTGCCTCACAGCACTAGGTTCCCTGAGCCTGTGTTACCTTCTGTGTGGAGTTCCTTCGTTCATTCGCATGTTCTCTGGGTTCCTGAGAGAAATCCTTCCAAAAACATTTCACTTCGTGGACTTGCTATGCTAAATTGCCCCAAGTGTGAATGAGTGTGTGTGTGTGTGTGTGTGTGTGTGTTAGTGTTTGCCTAGTGCCCTGCATTGCACTGGCATCCCATCCGAGTGTATCCCTGCCTAATGGACAGCATTCCTGGGATAATGTCCAGGTCCACAGTGACCTTGATCAGAATAAAACAATTACTGAATGTAAGTGAGTGATTTTTTTTACACATCTCTTTACACATCCCTTTACACACTTTTAAACAACATGAGGTGTTGTAGAATGAGCCCATGAATTTAAACCTACAGTATTTCCAGCCACAATTATTGTCAGAGCTTCTACACCAGTCAGATTCGAGAATTCAAAACAGATGCAACATAAGTCACTGTATATGTATAACAGTAGTAGGATCTTTTTTTCTTAATGTATGCTCATGACGATGGATTAAACACAAGATAGAAAGAATGACGGTGATGATCAGTCTCTCTGACAGTCAGGGCAAGCAAAGGCACTAAATTCATGTGTATAATGGGAAGGAGGAGTAATCTGACCAGTAAGTAAACTCTCTTGAGGTGTCAGGCTTTGGACCCACTGCAGAGATGGTTATACATTTGATATTATTTAATGTGATGTTGTGATCTGTAATTATTGAGAGAGAAACCAGTGAATCAGTGATATGGGTATTTACTCACAGCTCAGCAATGTCATCATTGCCTGTGACCACAAAATATTGCCTTTGTATTAGCATTAAATTCAATAAAGTGGCACAACTTTGCCAGCTCATTTCCCATACTCTGTGTTCCAGCTTTCTCAATGAAGTTAAATGAACTAATTATCTTGCCCAGATTTCATGCTCTGGAGCAAATAGGGGTTGCAGACAGATTCTGACTGAGCTGAAAGAGCTACAGTGTCAGTGGTATAATAGACTACACACACACACGCACACACGCACACACACACACACACAAATGCAAATAGTATGAGTCGGTGTACAGTTATGAGATTCAGTGCTGCAGTGCTGCATGCAATTCATCTGACTTCACACTTGAGTGTTTTTCACACAAAAAATCCTCTTTTTTTTTTGGTTACACAGACTGAGATTTCTTTTCGTACTCTGAGTCTCTGAATGTAGACGCTCTTGAGGGGCAGTCTTTCAAAACAAATGAGCTAATAAGGCCAATTCCCTTGCCCACATGCCCCTGTTCAACAGATCGCTCTGCCACACACTTCTCAACTTGTTCATTTATCCCATCTTTTCTTGTTACTTCCTTTTCATGTCATTAGCTGTTACTTATTCTTTACTCAGCACCATGTGTACTGATGTATTTTCTCCCAACGTTCAACTTGCAACGCTCATCATGTACAATTGCCAGATTTGAATGAATTCATTAGAAGGCACATTTGAAGTACAGTTTTTTTTTGTTGAATATTGAGGGTAGTTAGGATAGAGAAGTGTTTTGGTGTTATGAATCAACAATCAGATTACTGCTAGTAGTCTAATAAAACCAATACTTAGGTCACAAACTGTTGAACTGTTTTATTCCTTTTTCTGATGTATTGTTTAATGAAACAAATAACTAACAGATGTCCAAGTAGAAAACCTTTAAGGCAGAACATCTGCTTTACTAAATTATTCTATAATATTTGTGAACTGTTGAATTGTGAAGGTGATAATTATTTAAATCTCTTTGTATATGTGGGATTTTAACTAGCATAGCTGGTGTTTGATTGAGAAGATCTCAGAACAATTGCCAGTTCCTTTGGAAGATCTAGAAGACAGACAGACAGAAAGGTGCACACAAACACTCCACACACTCCACACACACACACACACCTCTGTTATAAAACTATTTCCAGCCAAAGTGTCCAATTATCAGACTCACTCAGCTGACTCTTCACACATGGAGAGCCACACAGTGAGTCCGCCGCTCCAAGATATTCATTCTTTTCGCCCTCTTTTTTTGCACGTCGGGGACACAGTGTGAGAAGAAACAAAAAAGGAAAGAGCTGTGAGAGATGGTGGGGAGAATGGGTAAAAAAAAAAAAATCAAACACCATTTTGCATAATGTGGCTTTTGTAGCCATTTCAACTTTCACATTTAATTAGTGCTCCAGACTGCCAGGCTGAGATTGTGTGTGTGTGTGTGTGTGTGTGTGTGTGTCTCTCTCTCTGTGTGTGTCTGTGTGTGTGTGTGTATGTGTGTGTCT
>JAOTRN010000046.1:20168826-20179394 GCA_028566695.1 Bagroides melapterus | reverse complement strand
TGATCACGAGTGGATATATTCCTTTTAGTTTTTATGTATTTCTAAAAAGAGTACCATCTTGATAAAAGGCCATATGTTATACATGCAATTAATCCAAAGACTAGCTTGCCTTAAAGGTTTGATTTAATGCTTGATTAAAATTATTCCACTACAATCTGCCTTAAAATTCTGTTTTATATAATATATTTCATAATATATTACATTATTTTATTGTATACTGTATATATAAATACTGAGTACGGCTCAGCGATACCAAATACTAAAATATAATTTTGAGCTGTACTTATCTGTTACCCACCAAAAAAATGAAAAGAGAAACAAATTCTAAACTGTATACTGACCCGGTGATATGAAACGTCCCTATTCTGTATAACTGTGTCCTCTTTCACCAGCTGTTAGGGTAAAACTCGGATTCTTGTTGTGTCAAAGGTCAAGAGTCAATAAGCTTTTATTGTCATTTCTACCATATACAGCTGATGCTACACAGAGCTCCACAGAACAACACAGGACTAAACCCTCATCCCAAGACTAAAGACAGTGCAGGACATGAGACAGTGTAAAAAGACAAGTGTCTTATAATAAATCAAATAAAATGGGGTTGTTTAGTGGTTTGACTACTTGTAATATATAAAAACTGTATAGAAAGATTTTTGTGTATTATACGTCTTCCCCTCGGCGGTATGGTAGAGTAAATATAATTGAGTAATTGCTAAGATAAATATTTTCCGAAGGTTTCTATTTCACTGAAAGTGCAGGCACCACCTGGGACGTTTGTTAGCAATCAGGAGAAGCGAATTGTATTTAACTTCCTCTGTTAGGGTGGCAACCCGCTAGCTTAATCACACTTCACGGTCACAAGGGAGGATATGAAGGGCTTTTGGTAGAGGAAAGTTCTCTAACCAAGCAATTTTTCTTTAAGCAGACCTTTCTTTAAAAAGAAATCTGTTTAATCCAGTCCACTACCAACAACTGATTTTACTTTGTGATGACTCAAACACAAAAATACTTATTTACTTTTTTATTTTTCAAGAATATATCATCTAAAACTGATAAAAATGTATATTATTGATTTATATCTGCCAGCTAGACTCCTTTTTAGTTTACTTTGTTTCATGAAAACATTTAGTCATAGATAGAGTCAGATATTTGCTGCATGCCCCTGCCAGTTTTCAAAAGGATGTGGTTTAACCTTGGCGATCCAGATGCACCAGTGTTCCCCATATCAATAACACACCAACTATATGTTTAATAAGCTTAAGCCTCAGGCCCAGATCTCTCAATCTGAACAGGGTATTCCATCGCTCTTCACCACCAGTCAGAGGAATTGCCCGTAGCAGAAGGTGCTGGAAGGTCCCTGTTGGCCCAGAGTGTCACCCCTGCACACAGCAGGACAACGAAGGACGCCGGGAAGGACTGTGGATCCATAACCATCAAGGGAACTGGATAAAAATACACTGCTGACAAGTCAATTAATCAGGTTTTCAAGGTGCCACAGTAGAATAGACTAGTAAAGAGGTGAGGAGCGATGTGTTTACAGGAGTCATTATGGGCTCTGGGTGAAGTAGAGCGATTTGACTGTTGACTGTAAAATAAACAGTTTATGACAGATATAGAGGCAGTCGTTTTAGTAAAAATGCCAAGGACCGAGAAGATAGATACACACACAATAAAGGTGCAAATGTTTAAGAAATAAGACTTGTATCAGTTGCATTGGCATGCTTAATATAGAGCGGCACTGTAAAGGACAACGTGCCTTTACCTGGGTCACTGAGTGTACTGCTATTTAAATCCTCACATGAATATCAGCTTTTCATTGTCTTCGCCCTGGGCGTTTTACCTACTCTCCATTCCAGTGCAGGTTAAAGTGTGCAACAAATCAAGATTACACCCACACCTACCTTCTTTTTAAATGCAGAACTCTAAAGTCTTTTGCTTTCACGTTTTTTAACAATGGTTATCATACACAATCTTGCTTATATTCTTTGCTTTGTCTTTGGATGATGTTAGAATTCTTTCTAAAAAGAAAATCTTTTACAGAACAGTATCTTGGAAAATCATTCGTTTGTTGTTGAACTATGGAAACATATTGGGCTGTTAATTCATTTTTCAGTATATAATAAAAAAAAAAAAAGGGTTTTAAATTAAAAAAAAATTAAAAAAACAAAAAAGAAAATATCAGAGGAAAGCATTTCGTTTGCTTCTTCTGAGCAAAAAGCCTTGCAGATGAGAGAGGTCAGATTGACAGGAACTGGACAGGATTGACAGGAAGGCTACGTATGGCAAATGACCACCTATGAGCAGAAAAGCTGTGCAGAATTCACAACTACAACAGCTGTAGATATAATGTGATGAGTGAGCATAGACTCCTCAAAACCGATAAAGTCCAGGTAATGAATGTGCAGCTGTATAATGTGTTCCTATTAAAGTATTCCTATTATATATTACATGAGGTGATTTTACCATGAGAGCTGCTTAAAGCCTTCAGTAAGATGAGTGGGCATATTCAGTGAAGAATACACTTTTCTGTTGTTTTGATGATTATTAATACAGTTAAAGAAAAGACGAGTTATTAAAAAAAAAAAAAAAAAAAGTTTGGCATTATTAAGACTGATGCCTTAAATTGTTCATGTAAATTCCTTTCTATGCAGCTGTCAACCCTTGGAATCCTGGGTACGAGAGCTGATACGTGACCTCCTGTAGGAGGTGCTGTCAGGGCAGTGTGAACTTGTCAGTGCTGAGCGTAAGATGTCCCGGAACTCCAGAGTACTAACCACAAACAAGAGCTCGGGCTGTGTGCTGTGTTTATTTGCTGCTGACTCGGGAAAACTTCCACACCGAGATGAGTTTGCACTCATCCAACAGTTTGTTCATTAGTGACTTGAAAAAAAAAAAAAAATTTGAATTAGTGTCTCCTACCATATGTGAGCGTAATGTGTTCAGGCTGGATAACTTTGCATTTCCATCTGGAGTAGAACTGATGATCAACTAAATATTTAGCAGCTGAACACGACAGTAGAATTCAGGTCAGCATTATTAGTGCTGTTTGTTTTCGCAGTATGTGTTGCCTGGCTGACTTCCTTTTTAGCACGTTATCACAAATTTCCACTCACACAACTGATTCATCAGATCTCTATAGCGGATCTGAAGTGTGTCATCATTTAATTCGGTGTCATATAATCGTAGTTATTGCTCCTAGTATCCAGTGTATTTCAGAAATCCTAGATAAAATGACCGTCATTATGTGCAATTACTATATTTCTCTTGATACAATAGTCTGGTCAGCAGCTCAGGCACTAAAACTGTGGACTGAATGATGTTGGAGTGATCAGACGCTCATTCTGCTGACATTGAGACTGAGACCTAAGGAGGGAACGAAGTCTTCGGGGCCTCTATTACTACGCATGATGGATGATCTCCCTGACAGAACACACAGTCAAAAGTTCTTTGCTCTGCCACAACGTATTGCTGTATTGATTTTTAGACAGAATCCTGATGAAGGGCTCCATGCTGCTCTTTTGATAACAACTAAAAAAAAAAAACCTTCACACATGGATGTGAGAGTTCTGGAGTAAAGTACAGATGATATGAAGACTGGTATACGGAGACTTTGGATGCCAGTTGCTTTAACCTGCCATGTTGTATCACTGTGGGTGTGATCTCAATATTTAAAAAAAAAAAAAGACATCTTTTGTTACCAAAATCATCTATTTATTATCACCAAATGTTTGCATGATATACAGTAAATGATGGCTGTATGATTTCAGGAGTATCTGGTATAATATGCTGAGATTTTTAGAGAAGGTGGAGGTGGATGGTTGACATTTTTTTTTTTTTTCTTCATTAAACCACTAAATAATGCTTCTATATGCTGTACTTGTATTTGGTGAAGCTTTACTATGATTTTCCATTAAGATCGTCAACAATTGTTACGAACTTTACCCCAAAGCTAAGAAACTCACTGTTGTTTAATACTTTTTCATTTTATCTGGAGAGTTTGAGCTTGATCAGCTTTTCTACCAGCAATTTGACTATTCTTGTCAATCATTGGTCAGTTACCTGTTTATCAAACCAGTTTATCTCCCAGTTTAGACAAACATTATGCGTTCGAAAGCAACTACAATTTTGCTGATGTGATTTATACCAAGATGTTTTAATCTTATGGCAAAATATCAGTTAATATTGTGGAGTGGCATGTTGCAGCAGATTCTCAGCTCGAAAACAAACCCAGAAAGCAGACAGTCCTATTTAATTAGATTCTGTGAATATTTCACAGACAGAAGTGTGTATACCCCAGACATCAGAAGAACCAAGGGAAAGGGTGCTTTTTCAAGAGAGCTGTCAAAAAGATTTCAACAAAAATGAATGGTAGAATGACTCCTAGATGAATTTCATTTAGTATTTCACCAGCACTTGGAAGACTCGAGTGTAAAATCACCATATGAGATTTCTTTAATATAACGTGTCTCTTTTTCTTTACGTCTGTCACTACTTGCACATCATTCTTACGTTATAATGATTTGAAACTCTTGTTGCTGTGATAAAGTCCTACATTCTTTCAGAGCCCCTGAATTATTGACCAATAGTGCGCAGGGTTAGTGATTGATTTCTGTGATACAGTACACTTGTCATAGACAGGTCTCGCATCCAACAAGACTTTACCGTGTATATTAGAATTCATGTGTTTTACAAGGAACAAAGAGCGAAATCATCGACTTGAGTGACGACCGTTTTAAATATCTCTTGATAACCCAGTGTTTTCATGCCTTTAAGTGAGGAAACAGTGCATGTTTTCAGGTAATAACTGCTAAAGAGTTTGGCTGCGAAAGCAATATAGGTTTTTACAGTGGTGTATTTCTTCTGCCTCATCAAAGTGCTCTAGAAAATTGTTTGAACTGCACTTTGAAGCTGTCAAATCCCTGCTGTCAAGCACATTGTGATGGACCACTAGTTCCATCTGGCTCCGATGTGTTGAATCAGAAGAATTTTCTCCAACTCTATTTGATTAAGTTCTTTTTTTAAAGTACAGTTTCATTGTTTCTTGTGCCAATATGTTCCTTTCCTACATAATAAAGCAGTTCTGCAATAATGCTATAAATGAAACTGCTCTTGCATATCCTGAAACAAATTGAATAATTTGATATGACATAATTTGATTTATGATGAACTACATAACTTTTTACAAGATCATTTTCCCGCTCTAATGGGTGGTTAATTTGGGGCCTCCTTTACACTCTTTCCCTAATTTGTTTTACCGTTTTCATGCTGCAGCAAAAGTATTAGGTGCCATTTCTCCACTTGCAGTGCTGAGGAGGAATAGAGGGACTGTGTGTCCTTTAGTCATCCTCTGGGGGACACTCAGGGCTCATGCTCCTCCAGAGTTCAGCCTAATTGTGTGTTTCTCAGTTGAACTCATTTTTATTTGGAGTCG
Source organism: Bagroides melapterus (assembly GCA_028566695.1). NCBI lineage: Eukaryota > Metazoa > Chordata > Actinopteri > Siluriformes > Bagridae > Bagroides > Bagroides melapterus. The sequence continues at coordinate 20,173,966 of JAOTRN010000046.1, read as the reverse complement.
GCAGAAAAAGAGGGGGCGAGGGGTAATATGTCAGCCTTTCATTCCTTAATTTTCCCCAGTGTCTGAATGAGTGGCCAGAAGAGACACCTAGTTGATCCTTGCTCAAAAGCCACCGTCCCAAGACTATAGAATAGAGTAAGACAAGACCTGGGCTTCCAGCACAACTTTATTATAGGTGTAAGATTGTTGAAGTCTAAAGAGCCGCTACAGATGCACAGCTGACCAGCTGACCAGGGCCTGAAACAATCTCAACTGTCGCATGCCATAGTCAAGGCACATTCAACACATTCGTCGTGTATCTGGGATGGAATTAAATTAAAGCACAAATATTAGCCCATCGTGGTTAAACAGTAGGACACTGTATAGACTGCATCAACTTTTCACAAGCAGAATGATAATAACATTTCAACTACTCAATCAAATATTTATTAGACCTCTGTTATGTTGTTCTGTTACTTACCTTGGAGTATTTTTGTCCTGAGGTCCTGTTCTGCAGTAATGCCGCTCAAAAAGCCCTTCTTCTAGGGCATGATGTAGCTTGAAATAAGAAGGCACTGCTCCATTGGTTTGTAGTCTTTACAAAGCTGGGACAAGGACATTCATATATACTTCACATAGGGAATTTAGTGCAAAGTGTGAAATAAGAAAACATATGAACCATAACAAGTGAAGTGACACCATATTGAAGAGGTGAATCAGTAAATATGAGAATTTGCAAGAATGAGCAAAAAATGATTCTGTAAAAGAAGCATTAAGACTCTTCCCATTCAAAGAACTGGAAAAAATGCTTTTACTGCTTGAACAAAAATTTATCTCAAAAGAGACTTTTAAAATAATTGTACCTGAAAATAATTTAAATATATTATTATTATTATTATTATTATTATTATTATTATTATTATTATTATCATTATTATTTTATTTTATGTTAATTATTTATATTACATTGCTTATAATTATGATACAGTTTTTTTGGAAATATATTTGTCATTAATCACAATTAGAACCCAAAGCAGTTTCAAAAATAAAATGGGGAGCTGTTAAGTGACTTATTCTACAAGTCACGTAACAATACTGACTAAAATCAACCACAGCATCAGTCTGTTAAACAAAAAGAAACTGCATAAAAGGAAATATGTAGTAGATTGTTAAAAGCATACAAATAAAATTGAATTGAATTGAACTGAATTGAATTGAATAGTAGAGGACATTGCTTCTTTGGGGCTGGTGGTTCAGAGTCTCACGTAAAGGTTAATGGAATCATGAATTCCACTAAGCAACTGGTAAATTCTTGGTCACTGATGTAGATCATGACTCAATCATTCTCACTCAAAAGAAAAAGTTAAGGGTTCTTAGCTTTCTGCACAAGCTCTACTTGAAACCCTTTCTGATAGGGAAGCACTTGGTTATAGGGTTCCTGAAAGGTTTTTCCCAAGAGGGATGACTACAACACCATAGATGTCAACTTTTTTTTTTTATAGGCATGTACATTTAAAAAAAAAGTCAGAATGCAGCCTGTACTGGAGCCTCAGTACGAAGATTAATACACTGGTTGAGGCGTCCAAATATGGACGAGATTCCGGTCAGAGAATCCAAGGATGGAGAGAGGATTCTTCCAAAGATGTATTTTATTGAACAGGGTTTAACTTGTGCCCACAATAACAGCCAGGGTACTGATGTTGAAATCATGAACGCATTAAACAGATTATAAGAACAGTAGGTAGCTAAACATTTCACAGCCTGTCTTCCTGTGTGACACTGAAATGAGTCCGTGTGGAAACAAAGTTTGTTTAGAGGGCAGGCTTTCTGACACAGCCTCGTGACTTATTTTGAACCTTCACAAGTTCTCCTAATCCACTCCCACCCTATGTTCTAACCACTGGCTTCCTGTAACTGTCTGCATCAGATATATACAACTATAAGAATGGACCATCACCCATTTACCTTAAACTGCCACACTTATAACACCCCACACACCCTCCGCTCCTCTAGCACTGTTTGGTTAGACCTAATATCTCATGCATCCGGTCATACATCAATCTCTACACTGTTCTGTCACCAAGGCTGTTAAATAAACTTCCCCTAGCTGTCTTTAGTCTTCTAATGACCACTAAAGACCTAACTCTTCTTAAGTATTTTAATTAGCGCTTAAATTAGTGCTATTAGCAGTTAGCAAAGTTAGCAAAATTACAAATAAAAACCCTTGTTGGGATTTTAGACTGATTTTTTTACTCGTAGTCTGTGAGCTAGTGAAAAAGTATAAGGATGTAGTTATTGAGACTTCTGTAGGTCGATCTGGATAAATGTAAATGTAAATTGGAGAAGTTCATGCATATGTTGTTCATTCAGAAATGGACCAAGTTCCCTCTCTTCATCCTTATTAGACGTTAGAGGTCATAGTTCAATGCTTTTATTTTCTCCTGGGAAGGCTTAAAAAAAAAATAACACAAATTCACATTGCGGTGGTGCCAATAATTTCGCAAATACATGTTGCGCTACATAAATCAGAGTTAGAGCTCAAAATATCAGTTAAATTAACGTCTGCTCATATTTATGAATGTGGTTGGAACTGGGTGTGTATAATTATTATCAAACTCCACATGATCTTGGCTCATTATATTAATATCTATTTGTGGCAATTTGTTTGAAGCCGAGCGTCGTAGAAGCGTGTACGTTGAGTATCTATAAGCAAAGCTGATTTGTGGTGACAAAATGAGATGAGAATCTCTCTGGGAGGCCCAGAGAACAAGCTCGTAATAAGTCAGTATGTAAGCATCTGCTCCCAGATGGTTCACTTCACCCTGATTTTAGAGAGTTTAGGTGATCTCCTGAGATTAATCTGTGCACAGTAATATTGTTAGGGTTTACTCCTACAGAGTTAAATTTGATTCACTTTAACTCAGTGGGAATCCCACACTAATGATTCTACGATGCTTGTCTGCAGGTGGAACAATCGGCAGTTATTGCTTTCTGTTGTGCTTTCAGGAATTTCATGTATTAACATTTCTTTATGATTGAATATATACTTTGTGAGATGAGACAAATTTGCTCTGTATTGCATATCGTTTGAGCAGCTGTTTAGTCCGAGCGTTAGAGGGTTAGAGTTCTCGAATAAATAACGGCTGTGGGCAAAAAAAAGAAAAAAAATGACCCATTGATGTGGCCCCACCATTTGCTCCGTAGTGGTAAGGCAGATGAAATTGTTTAGGAGGAGAGAGAATATTGTAAGTCATTTGCCTGCTGTATTAATTAATCATTGGCGTCGAGTTCAGGCTGCAATGAGGGAGACGTCTGTGGAAATGCACGCTCAGCTCGGTGGGAGTCTGATTGCGGCTCATCTCTGAATGCCTTCATTTATTGGGATGATTGGGTGCTGTGCAGAGTCCTGTGTGACTTTCTGCAATAATCAGAGAATGAGTTCCATATCTATGCACACACTGTGAAACTGCCAGCACACTGAATGACAGAGAAAATGATGTGTCGAATGTCACACATGGCCTGACATTAATGGTGTACGCTAGATCTGAGCGAATACTAACCACCCACATCATTCCAGAAGGTCACTCCGTGTGTGCCGATGAACGAACGTAGCATGCCGCACCGGGGCCTAATGAAAGAGCTGTGTGCAGACTTCATTGTTTCATAATTCACAACCAAGAGATGAGGATTAATATGCAATCTAGTATTATAATCTAATATTGGGCACGTGTCTCTTATTGACATTTATGGTAATGATTCTGTCTGTAATTCAAATTTGACAAAAAGGCTTCGAGAATTTTAGCGACTACTGCATTTGTAACTCTTATTTTGTTTGCGTCTTGCCGTTCGGAGGTCATGACAATCGCTAGAGAAGGTCGTTGGATAAGTTCTTCATCAGAAGAATTATTATTGAGCTGTTAGATATGCAGTATTTATTCTCATGAGAAGGGATATTGCATTAGCTCACAGACACCCACATTACACCTTCAAGATGCCAGCGGCTCCATTAGCTCCTTTAATATGGATCTCGCTCTTCCTATTTCTTTAAGCCCCCTGCCTTTGTCACAAATGTGTTATTGTTTCTAAATATTTACAGTGTGCCCAACCCCCCAAAGAGATCAAACTCAAACAGTGAAATCACACCAATTTTCGAACGTGCGAGAGGCTATTTTCTGCCTTTGAAAGCATTTTCCATGCTCTGAGTACACATGGTCCTGTTAAGCTTGGCCCCAAAAATACACTACCGGCAATGTGCTGGCAGCAACAGAGCATATGCAGCTCCACTGGCCTGCTGTGCCCACCTGCAGTGCTGCCGGCATTCGCATCATTGTCTTAAATGCGAAGTTGGCATGCTCGACAGGCAGCCGCCAAGCAATCCCCATCCTTTCCCATCCGTAAACACAAACCCCACACTTCTGTGTTAGCGACGAAAAAAGAACCCAGCAGCACCTCTTTCTGGCTCAGCGCGGAGGTGACTTTACTCCCACGCAAAGGTCAGATTCTGATTCAGTCTCCTCTGTGTGGTCACTTATCTCGGCAGGGATTGAAGAAAACTGTTTGATTAGGGAGTGGAAGCTGAACACAATCTTTATCCACTGAGTACACAGGACGATCTAAACTGCAGAGTACAGCCATTCTAGATTAAGCAATCAATTTAAATACGCTTCACGCTGTGTGTTGACTAATCATACTTACAGATAAAGTAATAATTGATCATAAAGAAATCATGAATAATGTGGACAACCGCATAATACTGCACATCGTGTTCATTCTAAAGTCTATTCCACAAGAACATCCTGCTCTGGAGTGTAAATATCAGCACGGATATTCAACACAGCGCTTGCAGTATCAACAATAAAGAAACATGACTCACTAACTTCAGCACTTGCAGGAATACTACTCAATCACGTCGGGTTATACATAAAGATTGCTTACACAAGCAAACAAACCCATGGCTAGTGTTTCTCAACTTGGAGAGAATCATAAGGAAAATGAAGCAGTACAGTAGGCCAAACCTTCTAATGCCAAAACAGCTTCCAGCTTTGTTACCAGGAAGAGCATAAAGAATGACGGGCTGCCAGCAGGACAGTTTGAACTCCTTTATACTCATGCACGTACCCTGTAGTTCATAGTAAATGTAAATATTTCATTCATTCATACA
>JAOTRN010000046.1:20155194-20166671 GCA_028566695.1 Bagroides melapterus | reverse complement strand
TTTATTATGCTTTAATATTTTGTCTTTGAGTGAAAACATAAATCCAAACTCAACATAGAGGAATTTATGGAGTTAATATACATTACATATGCATTGTGATTTTGTTTGTTTTTTTTACTATAAACCATTGTATTATGCTGTCGACTGAAAGATAACCAGCATTTATCAGATGTAAGATTAAAGCAAAACCATCTCAGGATTCGGTCTATGTCGTCAATGAAACTGTAGGCTATAGGTCTCTGTCATTAGTGAAATCTAAAATATTGAGAAGTACTTTTCTGTGTCATCAGCAAAGACACATAATTTGACTATGGCTTAGAAGTTTGACAGGCAGAACAGAATCTTATCTAAATAGACACAGGCAACACAAAGAGATTGCCTTCTGAGGAAATAGAATTTTTCACAGAATTTTTCACCTACTCTTCAGCTCTGCTTGACAACTGACATCCATCACTTGTGCATCAGTGCAGCGTAGACCAAAACTGCAGCAATTACTGCTCAGACCAATGCACAAAATAATTATGGAGAAATGTGTTATTCCCTGACATCATTTTACTTCATCCCCTTATTAAGCATCATCCATCACTAGAAGTCAGGTCTGGCTGCTCTTCACCTAACACACACAAAGGTCCTACACACACACACACACGCACACACCAGTAACTGAAGCCAGCAGTGTTCCAGAGGAAATGGTGCAGCACAATGAATCAAAAGTGAATGTTTCAGCAACAGGCTAGTGGCGTCTATGAGAGTGTAGTTCGAGAGGATTAATTAGCTGCATTTGTATGACAATGGGCCTGTGACATCTGGTCTAGTTATGGCAGGAAGTGTTAATAAGGTGTGGTTCGTCAGGCACAGAGTGTGGAATTTATCTGTGACAGCAGAGACAAAAGCAGCTCCTAGTCTTGCTGTCCTGATTGTGTGACTTCGGGAAGTGTGTGAGACCTAGCTAAACGCTTTCCTTATGATGTATGGCAGTCTGTGCTGCACAATAGGAAGGCTGTCTTACATTTTCACAAAGTGCCTTACGCGTACAGAACGCACGGCAGATGTTTGAGATCCAGCTACACTGTCTTTTGACATCCTGTGGAGCTCATCACTGCGACTCTAAACTCTAAAAGCTGTACAGATACATTTATTTACTCTCCGGCTATATTGTGATGTTAATATGAGGAGTTGTGTACTTCACATATGCGGCATAACTAATCAATAGGTCTAAGTCTAGCTCTTTGAGGGAGGGTTGACTGATTGTTTAAGACTGATTGTTTATTTGCAAGACAAGATTGGCCCTGGTCTGGTGGAAAGCTCTTCCAGGAAGTAACACTAATCATCAAAGCTCTCTGCTGACAAGCCCGTGCACCTATTAATAAAGCTTACAGGTAAGAGCTATAAATATACCACACTTCAAACTGGCATGGGTATGAATTTAATGTATTGCAAACTTTTGCAGCAAAGCGAATACATAATGAAGATAAAAGGCTGCATTCTGAGTTGAGTTACACTTATATGTTGTGAAGGTTATCAATGAATATTAATTATTAAAAAGCAATTTGTGCACATCAGAATTCTGCGCTCAGACACAACTACAGATGTAAGAGTTATTCAGAAGTTGAAGCTAGCCATAAGCATACCACATGAGTGCTGGATCATCTTATCTTTCAAATCAGTATCATGTTGTCATTATTGGGGCCAATTATAATGAACAAAGCTCAAAAAAGCCAATTAAATGCATGATAAAATAGCCTACATCCCATACACACATTACAATTTCATGACCGCTATTTACAGTAGTATCTTCTAGCTTCATTAAGTCTGTTTACGCTCGGTAAAAAAAAATAAATAAATAAAATGCAACATAATACAATGTACTGGATCAAGTGCTACTGTATTTTAAAAGCTTCCAAACAACGAGAATGGAAGCCATGCTGAAAATTTGTAGTGATTATGTGATAATTACAATTAGGAAGATCAATTTAGCAATAAATTGCCATTAAACTTTGTTTATTCCAACGCTTGCCACCATCTCGTTAATGGATAATTGTGTTAGTCTTTTATATTTTTCAGTTTTAAACAGTATCTTGCTCTTATGTTCCATTGAGTTCATTTGGATAATTCACTGTAAGTAAGGATAGTCTGCGAATTCTATCCCAAGTGCTTGTTTATGTTTAAAGTTGGGGTCTAGACACTTTAGAAAGGCCCTGTACTCAAGAAAATAAGGCATCAGGTGATTTAAATATACAAAGCTATTCTATATTATCTGAATAAAGCACACCAAGAAAATGAACTTCCCTGTACACACACATGACTTGTGTAAATATTGATGTAACTTTTGGACTCTGAATACAGCCCAAAGATATTGAGCTATCCACCAGATACAAAACTCCATTTTTCAGTTCAAACTGATCATTAAAAATACAATAATGGATCTTTAATAACAGTGAAGATCCCTCTAACATCTCAGCTTCCAGGTAACATTATTACCTGGGCAAATAACAGCGCTGCAGCAGAGTCTGGGGAAAGGAGCTTCTTTATATACAAATCAGTCATTTCATCCTAATGAAGCAAATATTTGCAGGAATGTAACAAGGTGGTATTTATTGCCTTCTATGAGGTTCTTGTAAGAAATCCAACTCACTCCACTCAATTTCCATGCTGTAACGATATTATAATCAGATATTATTGTTGAACCCAACTTTTAACTTCTAAACAATTTATAAGGATTAAACATGTCTACAGTAAAGAAATTTTAAATGGCAATTAAAATTTTTTCTTCGACAATACGTTCACAATTAGAAGTGTGTAATTGTATGAACACGGTATATTACAAAGAATCTAGCAAGAAGACGTACAATTAGGGTGCGAAAACATTAATGCAAAAAAAAAAGGTCAGAAAACGTCAGTGATGAGAGATAATACTGATTGGTCTGTTTGTCTCTATGAATGCTCACTAGACATTAACGATCAGGACCGTTCCAAAAAGTGTGCTAAATAAGATTTATTTAAGTTTTTAGCCAATTATATGTAGCCTAAAAACATGGACAATTTAAATGCACACAAGATAGAGCCTGTATGTGTGTGAAAATCAGTAAAGGTATAAAGCACGGGATATCTGTTGGATATGAATTGGATATGAATCAGTCTACAGTAGTAGGAGAGCTGTAATTGTAATGAGCCGGTCTGATCTGTAGTGCAGTGTGTGCCTTTGATTTCTGTCTAGTCTTTTTTTTTTCCCCATGTGTTTGTTTTTATGTTCCAGCCTCAAAGCTAGTTATTGGGATGTTTCCCGCTGTCTCCTGTCTGGGAGTGTAATTAGCGCACGTTACATTTACATACTGTTTAGCTTCTGTTTAGCTCTCGCACAGTTTCCCAAAGACGTAGAGGACAGTCGTTATGATCTTTTCCAATTGTTCTCGGAAAGTCTCCTTGGCCTAGAAAACATGTCATTTTCCTGTCCTTCAACAAAAAAACTGTGAAAATCACTACAAATCAAGAAGAAACCAGGCCAGAGTAAGAGGCCAGAGATGGAGATGTGCATCCTTGATTACAAATCGTAGTGATGATTGTTTGGTTTTGTAGAGTTCTAGCAGTTTGTTACAGCATCAGGTAGTATATTCGATGGGTGACATTGTAAAGACTGAAAAGTTGAGTCTCTCAAATAGAAATAGAAGAGTTTTTCAGAAACAACAGGCTGAAAGTGACCCCAGGGTGGACTTTGGAGCGACACTGGGATATTGCAAACAAGACACAACAGCCCTGCTCTGAATATGCCAGCCCTGTGCCAGTGTGATGTGCCCACAGCATGGCAACAATACCAAGGTGAGGCTGCATTGGCGTGGCGCTGGTGCCAACGTGCAGGAGGAAAAGAAGAGAAGTGAGTCAACAGCTCCCGGCTGCCTGGCAGAGGCGTGCGGGGCACTGAGGGCGAGGTCAGCCAGCATGGATGGATCTGACAGCAGGCATTGCCAGCTTGGCATCTCAGGGGCTCTACACTTGCTGCCAACAGTCCCCACAGAGGTATAGTGAGACTTCTCTCCTCTGGGGGGTGAGAGAAAATGAGTGAGTCAGGGGGAGAGAGAGAGAAAGAGGAATGAAGAGCTATAACATGAGAGAGGAAAAAGAGAGAGAGCAGTGGAGGACAGGAACAGAATTGAGGCCAACTCTGTTGCCCCAGAGTTTACTACCACAGGCACTGGAATAGGGGAAAAGCAAAGAACAAACAAGAGCAGAACAGTGACATTTAGCTGGACTTGTCTGCCATGTATTCAGACTGATAATGCACTGACTCGCTATGTGAATGCTCAGCTCCATCACACCAGCACCAGCTAGAGTACAAGCCTTAGAGAAAAGAGAAAAAACATGACACTTTTCAGCATAAAATATTTTTCTTAATGGTTACCAGTTTCATAAAAATGGACTATGTTGAAATGAATGATTCAAATTCTTTTGAACCACGTGCTTGTTCATGCAGTTATCCATTTAGTTGACATATCACCTGGTCTTTTTGCAATCTTTAACTGTCCTGTAGGTTAATACATGAAGCCCCAGATTCCTGATGTTTTATGACATAAGTTGAAATCCATGTGGACTTCATCAGGACCAAGACCTCATGTCACAAGATGTTTCTGCCCCAGTGCAGTCAGCCTGCTGAATAGTAACTTACACTGAGATGAACCTCTTGAAGACTTTCATTCTCACATTCTAAACTACACTATTATTTATTTATGCAATTCACACTTCTCATATCTGTATATATGTCCAATCTGTATGTATGTCCAATATATTATTGGACAGTCACTGTTACTGACATCTGTATATGTTTGCAGCTGACACCAAGACAAATTCCAAGTATTGTAAAGTGCTTTTCGTTGATCCCTTTGCTGTACCTGGCAATAAACCTTTTTCTCATTCTGATTCTGTATCTGCCTGAAGGTTGAATAGGTTGTGCTTCTGAGGTGCTTTTTAATTGGCACAGTTATAAAGCGCGGGAATTATCATAGCGTCATCAAAGCTCTTCTGTCAACTTGACCCAGTGTGAACTTTGCCACTTGACCGTTCTTATCAGCAAAAGATTTCAACCTGCAGAACTGTAGCTCAGTCTAGAGTGTTAATATCCCAGGACATTCTGCAATATACCCAAACCAGCCTTTCTGCCACTAACAACCCTGCCATGCCACGATCAAGGTTCCTGAGATCACATTTCCCATACTGACGTTTGATTGTGAAGGTGTATCTGTAACCTGTGTAGTTTCTGAGATTTGAATGGCATTGTCTAATTAAAGAGCAATTTCCAGCTTATCAGGCAGCTGCACAGTCTGCTTCGTGAATTGCTTGTCATGTAAAGCTTCACTGTGCACACTTTCCCCTATAGCGTAGGTAATCCATCCTGGAGTTTTAGTTTGCATCTTGCATCACTACAGCTGCAGCAGAACTTCAGTTTAATGTAAGCCCAGGGGAGAATGAGGGAGGTAGGAGACGGTGATTACCTGACATAAAACCTTTAAGGAAGTTCAGCACGAAGCCTAAAAAAATGGAGCTCGGCCAAGTAAACTGTACTTTCATCCTTCTAGCTGGACCACCGTAGTACTCTTGTTGTCTGTCTACCTTTGTCTCCCCCCTTCCTCCCCCTCCATCAATGTCCTCCCTCGCTCTATCCTACTTCCTCTGCAAGCCTATTCAGCAGACCTTTTTTTTTTTGTTCAACTGAGCTATTTTGTGTGTTGTACACTGCTTTATTAAACTCAGAGGAGTTCAGGCTCCATGCTCAGCTCTCTGTCAGGTTCTTCCCTGCCCTGGCACTTTCTGTGAAACATGGTGAGAGAGAGGCTGGGATCGCTCCTAATTAGTTTCACAGCCAAAAACAGCGACTCTCACTTCTCCTCAAAAACTGACCTTAATAACAAAACGAGCCACCATGTGTGCTCTCGCGCCCTCTTTTTTCTTTGTGTCTCACGAGAGAAAAAGTAGCCTCAGCATTTTTTTTTAAACATAATTGTGGTGATTAGCTTAGCCTAGATACGGATGAGAGGAAACAGAAATGTTGCAAGATCTGTTAGAAAATTCTAAACACTTAGTGTCTTAAAGCTGGAAAATAGCCAAAGTGTTGAAAAGTTCCTGAATCATCATTCTACAGAACACTACAAACGCAAAATCAGCCTTTCAGAGAACTTAGCATGTGTCCTCCCAAGGAGATGAACGGAAATCAGCCACATGTTCTCAAAAACTCCTGATAATGAGGGCTTAATGAAGCAGTGGAAAGGAAATTGGCCAGTGGTTAAAAGCTAGCGATAAGTGTTTAGTTTGATGATGAGTTTCAGCGTAGCTTATGCTGACAGACAATGATAGCCTTACCTTGTGTCTGTTTTGGTATTCCATATTCAGACATCTCTCTCTCTCACTCTCGCTCTCTCTCTCTCTCTACTCACAGTATCATGTCATACAGGAAAGAATTTTCAGAGCATGCAAAGGTACATTCTGCTGTTACATCTCAAACTGCGTAACTGGAAAAAAAAAACCAATATAACAATATAACATCAAAGTATTACACTACCACTGGGTGCCAATAATACTGAACACATGAATTAGTATGTTAGTATGCACACTGAGCCTGTGTGTAGACAACAATAGGCTTCTTTACAGCAGGACTAAAAGGTAAGTGAACCCCTGAATCTCAGTTACAGCTACTTTCATAAAACTGCAATTACATTGTTCAAATTCTTCTGTATTATGCATCACAATGTATTAGAGCACACAGTCAATAAATAAATAAATAAATAAATAAATAAATAGGTTGTTTTCTTCTGGTTTTATTTCTGACCATTTCAGAACCACTAGTAGGCTCAAAAATGTGCATTAGAGAAAACTGCAAAAAAAACAAATGAAATAATCAATGGCGATGAATAAACTGTTTGAAAGCACACACACACACACACACACACACACACACACGCGCACACACACAAAGAGAGAGAACAGGGCTGCGTATTGACGTGAGAACGAGCGTATGTTCTCACTATATAGATTTGTAAGTGAAATAGAGGATGCTTGCTGAACAGCACTCCAACACCTCACCCCCTTTCCACAAATGATTTTAATTGTAATGCCAGATTCCCGTTTCACTTTTCAGCCTTTTTTCAGCTCCACTCTTTTTTTTTTTTTCCGTAACCAACCTCCTTTTCTAGTTTGAAGCACAGAAGTCATGCTGCATTTATGCAGTAAATTTGGAAAGGTTCATAATAATATAATAATTACAGCGCTACAGTTACTGCTGAAGTAGTGTTTAATATTACTAAATGTTCTCCAGGTGATCTTTTTATTCTAATGCCGAATCGATACCTTTTATTTATTTCATCCATCTCATAAAATGCGGGTTCCACGTGTGGTCTTTCTGACATTTGGATATATATTTTATGCTGCTGAATTGGTAATTATTAATCTTACCCTTGAAAATCTGTCCCAGCTGAAAGCAGGATGGAAATGGCAGTAATTCCGTGTGTGCATTATATTCTGTATCCCATACCGAGTCTGGCACAGGAGACGGCACTTTGCCCGGTGCTTGGCTGCCCAGATCTGTACCCTGGCTCTGTTCAGTGCTCACTGACATTTCAGTTAGGGACTACAGAGGACAGAAATTCTCCGTTCTGTTTTTACGTGTCTAAATTTCTCGAATTCATTTTACTTCTTCTAGATTTCTGTCTTTAACCTTAGACAACTAGCTCTTTCATCCTCACTGTCTTTTTCAATCTATAAGGTTGTTCCACAAGTGGCCCCAGGCTCCCACATATGCTTCATCTCTTCAGCTGTTGTAACAAATTAATGCGCTTGTCACCAAAGATTACATCGTCAAACCGCTGCCCCTTCCACAGCAGGAGTGTGACATGCAGCGGGGAGAGAAAATGCAGAAATGCAGACTCTTCTGGAAATCAATAGTGTATGTGAGCTCTAGAACCGACAACTGCAATAAGCTTGTGAGTGTTCCTTATGCCACGAATAGAGAGAATAATAGTATAAATATATTGTGCGGGATTCAGTTTGATCACTTGTATAGTCAAGGTACAAACCAGTGATTACTCAAATAGAAAGTATAAATCTGGTATGTTTTGTGCTGTCTGTCTGCTTTGTATTGTTTTATTCCATGCTGCCAGAACAGTGTAGTTTCATCTCCTTCTTATCTAATACAAGATTCTTCATGAAAAATCCGATTGCAGTCAGTGTGCAATTTTAAATGTTTATGAGCATTATGCTCTCAGAAAACATTTTCCTTCAAGGGTCCTTTACATAGTTAATGGTTCTACATGATATATCGTAGGGTTCTCTTACTAGCACAAACCTAGATTACAGATTTAACCTAAGAGTAATGTTTAGGACTAAGGTAAAGTTCTACCTCATATTTTGAGTAATCTCTGTGTCATTTCACTTCATTACACTGTGCTTTTATTCTGTCAGGCTGTTTTAATAAACTGACTAGTGTGAAGTCACTGAAGTCCATGTTGTATACAGGTCTTTTCTCAGTAATAAAATCTGATGTCTGATTGTTTATATTATTTCTAGGGTTCTGCTATGATCTGGACCACCGTGATAGAACTTTACCTGTTAGACAAGTGTATCATCTCATCTTGATCTTGTTTGTGTAACTTTTGTCATCCAACCACCTTCTTTTCATGGTGCTGAGACCTGCTGGCAAGCACAAGGACTAAACACTCAAACTTGCTCTGCTTACTTCTTCGTAAGCTACTGTGACATTGGTCCAAATCTCTCTTTGAAAACCCTGACCAATATCACATGATTCAATTTCACACTCATGTGGACTGCTGACGTCCATAATTGCCATGCTGGGGATAAGCCATGCGTTTGCACTTGAACAGAGTGTTAACCTGCTCTCTCTCTCTCTCTCTCTCTCTCTATATATATATATCTTTCTCTCTCACGCTTTCTCTCAGTGTCGTTCTATAGATTTAAAAGAGTGTGAACAGAGGTTGAAAAGGCAAAAATAGCATTTGAAAGTTACTGGTGACTTGTGAAACAGCTTATGAAAACTGTGTGTGTTTCTTCATGCATTGAAAGTTGGTACCGTAAGCTTTATCCACTGATGCATACAGTTTGTGAACTTTTACTGCTGCTTCCTCTGAATCAATGTCATTTATGTCTAAAACTATGTGTCTGTATATTATCAAGGGAAATAGCCTGGGACCTTAATTTAATGATCTTTAAACTATTAAGACTTTATTTTATTGAAAAAGCAAATCATTCGTTTTATTCTTCTATTTAATGTAACGTTAAATGTGGTGAGAGTCGGTCATGTATTCAGCCTTAATGAATGTTACAGTCATGTTACTGTATTTTATTGCCTTGCTGATTTGATCCAGAAGAACTGGGTCATTAATGGCTTTAATGCGTGTTTCATTTATTATATATTATATATTATTTATTATATATATTTATATATATTGTTTCTGTGATATGTGTGTGTTATACCCAAAATGCCTGTCTTTAGCACAGTCATAACACTATATTACTAGATATTACTATTATTACCATTACTATACGTGGGACAGGGGTTTGGTGGTTAGCACGTTTTGCCTCACACCTCCAGGGTTGGGGGTTCAGTTCCTGCCTCCCTCATATGTGAGTGGAGTTTGCATGTTCTCCCTGTGCCTCAGGGGTTTCCTCCGGGTACTCCGGTTTCCTCCCCAGTACAAAGACGTGCATTGTAGGTTGATTGGTGTCTCTAAGTGAGTGTGAGAGTTAATGTGGCCCTGACTGGTGACCTGTCCAGGGTATACCCTGCCTTCGCCTGTAGATGGCTGGGATAGGCTCCAGCTGATCCCTGTGACCCGGTATTCCCGGAATAAGCAGGTATGGACAATGAACGAATGAAGATATGTGTGACTTCTCTAAACCTTTGCCACAAAGGTGGAATCATACAAATGTACAGTAGAGGAGTTCATTGTGTACAAGTTTCCAGCACTCATGCTAAGGGGTCTAGCACCAAACATCACAATGTTCCTGTACATAAAGGTCCATGAAGACATGCAAACACTGACCTCATTAATGTTGTGGATGAACCCCACAGTAACGCACTACAATCACTGCAAGACTTCTCAGAAGACTGGAGGTTATTATTACAACAAAAGGAGACTAAAGCTGCAATACAGTAGGTTGCATATGGCTATGATTATCAGGCGTCCACAAACATTTGTCCAGGTGATGTATATAAATTTCTATACAGAACAGACTTGCTCTCACAGCCATAACTTACAAGCATCAATGTTGACCTTTCAGAAACACTATTTTAGAATAAGGAAAATGCTTCTTTAAAAGGCCAAGATGTCCAAAAATACACTCTGCAGTACATTCACTTTAACAGTTCATTCATTTCATCTTAATTTTCACATCACTTAAAAATTAACGGATGTACATACAGAGGGAAAAGAGAAAGATATCTTTTTTTTTCGTAATAAGAAAGCTAAAGCTCCTGGTACAGCGTCACAGTTAAACACAGGACAGGTTGCACTGTTGCCAAACAAGAGCTAATCAGGTCAGCTTTAAAAAGACCTGAATTCAAAGCTCCGGTCATGGAAAGAAAAAAGGCCACATGTATTCAGTTTCCTGTGCATTTCTAGCCTCAGGAAACTAGGCACAGGTCTCTGGCACATGCAGCAGACCAACCAGCTCAGCATTCATTCCATTGTGTCCTAATTGTAGACAGGGTTTCAGAAAGCTTGTGCAAAAAAAAAAAAAAAAAAAAAAAAGCATCGATGTTCTGCCCTCTTTCTCCTGATTATTTACACCATAGAGTGAGTATTTGTGGATCAGAATATAAGATCCACATAAGTATAAAAAACACTCACATAAAATCTGTAAGCCATTAATAAGAATTAAACAGAAAATGTTAATACTGTCATAAGGTTTTTATTATTTATGCAACATTTTTAGGTTCCAGTATTTTCCACCACAGTCACTTTGTTGAAACAAAAAATGCTTTAAAAAAAAAAATTGAAAAGCTCTATTTGCTCTCATCTTAAACTTATTATCAGCTGTTAATTCTATTTCCTTATTTTGAGTATGTTTTCTTATTTGGGCTCTGCACTAGTAACAGGCTTTTTGCATTTCAGATCTCACGTGTACTTGTCACCTCCGAGTGCTTGGACATTCTGCTGTACATGCTCAACCCGATCCATGCTGATACAGTACAAATAGGGAGGGAAGAAGAAAGATTACTAAACTAATGTGACTCAAATAGATGCTGAGCCATTCTGAAGCTGTAGATTTGTTAACACAACAGTGACTTTGGTGGGAAAAACAAAACAGTGAAGCATGTGAGACTAATGTGAGGGTTGTGTGCTGAGACTAAAGCAGCTTTCTATATGTTGGTACTAGTATGTTGAATTCTATAGGTGTGGACACATATTCAGCCAGACATCTTCACACTCCCACATCACACTACCTGTCGGACCAATTATTAGTGTGTGTGTGTGTGT
>JAOTRN010000046.1:20107103-20117743 GCA_028566695.1 Bagroides melapterus | reverse complement strand
GTAGAATTATACAATATTATACAATATACAATATAAAATAAAGATATAGGATATAGAAAAATATAGGTAAAGATAAATATATAAAAACAGAGAATTTAACATTATAAAAAGAATAGGAGATAAATATGAAATATAAAAATATGAAACTTTTAAAGAAATATAAAAAAGGTATATAAGAAAGTATATAAGGATAAAAAATGTAAACAAAGGACTGTACAGCAGCAGGTGAAAAGTGATCAGTGCAGATGTTAAGAATGCAGATGTTAACAGATGTGAATCAGCTGACGTTTTAGCTTTGTAACAGTCAACAGTGAAAGCAGCATAAAGACTGTTGTTGTTTGTCTTTGGAATGTGGAACATCATGCATGAAAGGACTGATTTTTAATAAGCCAGTTAATAAACCATTAGTTGAAGACGTAAATGACTTTTTCTTCCTTCTCACGTTTCAGACACATGACCAGAAAAATGAACAGAACTGAAGAGTCGTTATATTTGAACATCACTTCTACACTGACTCTACCAGTTCCCACCAATGGTTCTCCATCATACCATGAACCCTATCTACACAGACTGGCACATCTGGATGAGGGTCTCTATAATGACTTCTATAGCCTGTGGATTGCTCTGGTGGTCATTAACACTGTGATATTTATATTGGGAATGGCTCTCAACAGCCTGGCTCTGTATGTCTTCTGTTTCCGTACAAAGTCCAAGACCACATCTGTTATTTATACTATTAACCTAGCAATCACAGATCTTCTGGTAAACCTGTCACTTCCTACCCGCATCATACTGTATTACAGCGGAGGCAGGTGCTTGAACTGTTCTTATATTCATTTATTTAGCTACTTTGTCAACATGTACTGCAGCATCCTCTTCCTCACCAGTATCTGTGTGGACCGTTATCTTGCCATCGTACAGGTGGAGTCCTCTCACAAGTGGCGCAGCCGCAACGTGGCCAAAGTAGTTTGTATGTGCGTCTGGATGTTCGCCATCGTCGTCACTTACTCTTTCCTCACGACAACCTTCAAACATTCAACCTGCTGCGTGTCCAAGTTCTTCGCCCTGACCATATTTGAGTTCTTCCTGCCCCTGGTGATCATTGTGGTGTTTACAGTCAGGATTATGTGTGCACTGTCCAGCCCAGGCCTCATGCAGCAAAGCCGGGACAGACGGATGAAAGCTGTGCAGTTACTCACAACAGTATTGGTGATCTTCACCGTCTGCTTCACACCTTTTCATGTTTGCCAAGTCCTGGTCTACTTCCACCCTGATCTACCCCACCATGTGATTATCTACCATGTGACTGTCACACTCAGCAGCCTTAACAGCTGCCTGGATCCTGTCGTCTACTGCTTCGTCACCACCAACTTCCAGTCTACCATGAAGAGGGTTTTACACAAGGCCAAGGAAGAACAGACCAGTGGTGACATCATCAGCATGCACAGAAGCTCCAGAGGCTCAGGCACTGTTTTTGCCATCACTAACAGCATGATTATGATGAATATGAATTCTCCTAAAAAGGAAGGTGACAGATGAAGCTATACAGTTTATGGAGTTTGTTCCATAGAAATATATATTGAAAGATACTTTTTTGTAAATAATTAGCTAAAATATTTGAATAATCACTATAATATGCATGTGTGTGTGTGTCTGTGTGTGTTTGGGTGTGTGCGTGTGTGTGGTGCCCTGTGATGGGAATAAAGAACATCAGAAATACATTCTTGTCAAACTCTTAAGGAACACAGATTTTCAGAGGTGACTTTGATAGTAAAGACTTCCCAGATCCCTAAAGTCCCACGAATCACTGAGCGGTTTCTGAGGATTTCCTCATGCAGTCCCTCAGGATATTACTACCACACCTACTGTTTCATATTTTAATACCTTATAATAGTTATATTATATAAAATTACTCTTGCATGTTGATTGTTATGAAGCATTACAAACACAGCAAATGAAACGACATTTATATTGCCATCATCAGTGAGATATGGTTTTGCTATGTGATGTTTCTATGTTGTTTTTAGACATGAAGCGCCTCGTGGAATTGGCACGTAATGCACTCGCCCACTGACACGTTTTTTCCACAAGATGGAGATATTGGTACTCTATTATTCCAGCCAAGAAAGTGACAGCGGCGTATTAGTTTCATATATATTTAGCTTTTTATGGGTTTTTGTTACTTTCGTCAAAGTTTTTGTATGATTGTTTTGTTCTAAACTTGATCTATTGTATCATCTTCTCAAAGGAAGTCAGGTCTTTCCATGTTTCCTAACAGGGTTCCTAAGATCCTTGGAGGAAAAACATCCACATCACAAATCCCTTACCATAGTTGCATTTTTTCAATTTCTCTTTCTTTTTTTTTACCCTTTATAAATCCATCTTGAGTGTTTGGTGTCAAAATAAAATTGTCTTATCTAACGACATAACTCTGTTCCATACAAACTTTCATAAATGTCTAGTAAACTGCAAGTGTTTATGGTTTGATTAAAGAAAACCGTTTGCATGGAGGTGGTGTTCTTCTTCCTCGTGGTGGAAAATACACTTTCAGGCAAATTCGTTTCAACTCCGATTGTTTTTATATTTTTTATTACTCTAACAATAAGCAGGGCATTTTCTGGCATGTAGCTATTTTCATACATAGAAATGTGGTAACTTTGCCATCTTATATTTACATCCCAGTGAGACAAGGAGTAACTGGTCCCAAGAAAATATTAGAGCTATGTCAGATAAGAGACTTCATATGCATACAGTGGCATGCACAATTATTAACTATGATGCCAGCATATCACAAACCTTATTTTGAGTCAAGAGGAAAGGTTGCATGAGTAAATTACGAAATAGATAAAAGGTCATGAAAGGGAATTCTATGTAGCACGTATCTTCCTTTTCATCAATTAACAAGATAAATGCACTTCCGGTTGACACGTATTTAAAGATGAACAATAATAATGTGTGTTACGAGGGGGGATTTTGACATATGAGTGCCTGGCAACCCGCTGAACACAATAGAAGAGCGTCCCTTCTGGAGCAGATGTGAGAGAAGAGCGTGTTTGATTGGCCGGTAAGATTCAAGATTTACGGGACTATAATCATGTGTATTCGGGTTTCAGAAACGAAGATAGACTTTATTCGGAAGGGAACACTTTTGTTTGTAAAGACGCTTGGCCTGACACCTGTCTGAAGAAGGTTAGCCTTTTAGCTTAGCGTAGGGAAAATCAGACTTAACTAGACGGCAGAGTTTTAACTTAGCTGATGGTTAAACAGCCAACAATGCGAATAGACAGACTAGCTGCCACACAGCACCTAAAAGCTCATTAGACGTCTAGCAGTCAGGATTAAACGCCAGATTGATTTATTCATCTCTAGTGAATGAATAACTAGTTCAACTAGATTAGCTTACTGCTACTGGCTAACTAAGCTAGCTAGTTAACAGGTAACGTTACTGATACGGTGTATATTTACGGGTAGCTCGGCTTGCTTAGTGTTTTCCCGACACAAATGGATAAGGTTAGGTTTTTAACCTCATGTTAAAAAAATAGAAATAAAGTTTGCACTCAGCGAAAAGTTATCAAAATGTACATTAGATATTTCTGAACCCCGTTTGAGCCGTGAGGTGAATAGAGAAGGGAAATCAGTTGCGCAAGACAGTCCACCTTATTGACTTAGGATGAATCCCAAATATCTCCGTACTTCCTATAAAAGCTCACTTCTGTGACTATTAAACGAAAGCCTATACGCCCTGTAGTAGCGCACTATTTGTTCAGTAGACAGGCGTTTGATATTCGGAATAAAGTTATTGCTTAAAACGGCAGCAGTCATGACTACGCTACAGAGTGACGTAGGCGTGACGAGTGTCTACTTAAGTCCGAGCTTCCGCCCTTTCACCGTTTTTGCTTGAGGTTTGTAACGATATCTGTTTGTGTTTGAAGTCTTGGATCATTTACATGAAACAACGCTCAGAGAAACGTTTGTATGTGTTATGCTTCTTTATTACTACTATGCACCAACACACAAAGACAAATTCCTGTACGTGTAGACAGTACACGGCAATAAATCTGACTCTGATTCTGTGTTTACACTTGTCTTTAACAGGAGTTGGGTTTTTGGCTTCTGCTGAATGAAACGGTGTTGATATATTAAGGTATGTTCCTCTGTATGACTTTGTTGTTGTTGCTGTTACTGTTGTTGATCCCATGAGAAATCGATGTGGACCTGACTAAATTCACTTTTAAAACACTTACGGGGGAATTGCAAGAGCGCTAATCTGTGATGCACTGTGAGAGAAAGTGACGGCAAATGGCAGACTGGCATTGTTACTGTATTACACAATGAGTCAACAAGAGTTTACAAATAATTAAACAAATTCACATGTGAAACGGCACCGATGCATTCAGAACGCCATACGGTGTTTTTCATTAGCATTTTTGTGTGAAGAGCTTAAAAATAATGTGTGTTTTTGGCAGAGATTACTGTTTTTGTGGAGTTTAACATTTTTCTCCGTGTCTGTATGGGTTTCCTCCTGGTTCTTTGGTTTTCTTCCAAAACACCAGTGGATTGGTGTATTGGCGACCGTCTTACTATGTTATATCCCAACAATGTTTTTAGGCTGATGGTATTTTTAGTCAGTTATCTGGTGAAGCAGTATCATGATGTATTTATTGAGGGAGACTTCAGAGTGCTTCTGTATGTTGCTCTGGACGTCTGCCAAATGCCATTATTGTAAATGTAAGGTAAGTGTAAAATGACCCCAGGGGGTGTGTGTGTGCGCGTGTGTGTGTGTGTAATGATAATGTAAGATGCACAATGACTCGTATCAGAATAAAGTGTTTACTGAAGACGAATGATTAATTGTGCTCTTTCTTTCTTCTCATTAATAGATTTCATCTGATCACTCCATGGGGCTCTTCAGGGAATCATCTACCTGTGCTGAGCTTTTTGTCCTTCTCTCCTCTTCCTCTTTCACACCCCAGAAAATAATGACTCATAACTTAGCCAGAAATGGCAGTATATGGATTTGTAATAGCCACAGCATGTGGTAAACATTTCACCATTTTCTCTTCAGAAATTTTGCTGGTAGTTCCACGTTTTTAAGCAGCAAAAAATAAATCTGCATTCCGCATCTGATTCAATTCTCTACTTCGGCTGACTATATAAACCAGTTGACATGGTGCCCAAGAATGTAGACTCGGAGGCTGTACAAATTCTGCATGTGGACACAGAGCCTGACAAGTCTTCAGGTAGCAGGATAAATGGAAATAAGAAAATGGAGGCTTCTGAAAACTCAGCCAGTGAGGAGTCTGTGGATCACATCCCCAAACGCCTGTGGGTTATGCACGGAGCCGTCATGTTTGGCCGTGAGTTCTGCTATGCCATGGAAACAGCTCTGGTCACGCCTGTGCTATTACAGATAGGTAGGTGGCTACGATACTTATATCTGGTAAGGTTTAATGTTTATGGCTAGTGATTCAAGGTGTCTGGACCTTTGTCTCCCTTTATTCGTCATGATGAGTGATGAAAGATTTCTTCATGTCTGGAAATGCAGCAAGACCTGAAGGACTGAATCTGTTTATAGATGAGCAGTAAATGGTGTGCAGAATTTGAACATTGAGAGTGCTGCAAGTGTCTCAATATACACCATGAAGGTGAAGAAATACGATGGCGTAAATATGTACCTAAAAAATGCACACACACTGCACTAAGCTTTTGTTATAGTGTTTGTTTAGTAACAATGAACTCCACTATGCTGAATGAAGAATGTGTGTGTGTGCACATTTCTCACCACCTGTTTTTGTGTTTGTTTATTTGTTTGCCCCTCCCCCCCCTTTCACTGAGCGCAGTGAAGTTCAGTGACACGTTTGCTATAAGGTAGTGCACTTCACGGAGAAGGACAGTGAAATTCCATGCAGCACTGATTACACATTTATTATCCCAAAGGAAAGAGAAGCCAACACTCGCACGATCTCAATATAAATAAATCTGAAATTTGTACTTAAAGTGAAACAGTTCTGCATGTTCCTCAGAGAATTTATGATGATGATGGTGAGGATGTGTGCAAAAGGGTACCTAAAAGAACTAGTTGGATTTTGTCTCAGACTTCTTACTGCTACTGAAGGCAGATTTTACGCTCATAGAGCGTTCTGCCATGTCATATATTTTTTCAAATGCCATTTTAAGGGTTTTATGATCATTTATATTGTTTTTTTAGTGCTGTAGTAAAAGTGTTGCTAGTCCTCTCTCTGAGGTATTTGATGAGTAGATGAAGTATGACTATTATAAAAAGGCAAGTTAATGAATAGATGACATGTTGAAACAGCTCAGGATATATGTGACTGGACCTGTGCAGCACAGCCCGTGTGCACCACGTGCTTCTCCAGGGATTGGTATTTTAAAATAAAAGGTCAAAAAATAACACAACTTAGACAGTGGACTTTGAGATTTAAATGATCATATTAATAAATGATGTAGCTGAAGACCAGTGGATTAAAGAACAGGTTCCCAACCCTGGTCGTAGATTATCCCCATGTAAGGGAATTTATGACTTGATGAAGCGCTGTATTTAACTTAAATCATTGTTGGAAAGTGAGATATTGTGCTCCATTCTCTTTCTCTTCAGGTCTTCCAGAGCAGTACTACAGTCTTACATGGTTCCTCAGCCCCATCTTGGGCTTAATTTTCACACCTCTGATCGGCTCAGCCAGCGACCGCTGCACTCTCAGGTGGGGTCGAAGAAGGCCCTTCATTTTGGCTCTGTGTGTAGGACTATTGCTCGGATTAGCACTTTTTCTCAACGGCTCTCTCATGGGTAACGTTTCTCTTTGACTTTATGTTTAATGTGACTAAAGTTTAATTGCTTAGCTTTTAGTCATGATAAAAAGTTTTTGTTTTTCCCTTTATCATCACACCTTGTGTGTGTTTGTGTGTGCTCTTCTGTGTGTGTACTTGTGTGTCTCAGGCCTGACTGCAGGGGATGCTCCTGGTGACCAGCCCATTGGGATCATTCTGACAGTGGTAGGTGTAGTGGTGCTGGACTTCTGTGCTGATGCATTAGACGGACCAATCAGAGCCTACCTGCTGGACGTCGCTGACGGCGAAGAGCAAGACATGGCCCTGAATATTCATGCTTTCTCTGCAGGTAACCTGCTCGAGTTCCTTTTTATGCCTTTGCCACTAAGAGGGGAGGCGTTATGATGTTCTCTGTCCGATATTCTCGTTAGTGCAATAGCCTTTAGTGAGAATAAATTAATAACAAGGTGGCAGCGGATGCACCTGCCAAGTTTGACCCATTTTTATTATGCAGTATATAAGACCTTAATAAACAATGTATTCATTGTATTAATATTAATACAATTAAAGGAACAATTAAGTGTTAGACTAAACATGACCTTATCCTGAGACTCTAATGTCCACTGTGTTGTCATTTCCAGGTTTGGGTGGAGCTTTAGGTTACATGCTTGGAGGTTTGGATTGGACAGATACTGTCTTGGGACATGCCTTCAAAGCCCAAGAGCAAGTGCTGTTCTTCTTTGCTGCCATCATCTTCATCATTTCTGTGGTGCTTCACCTTTTTAGCATCCAGGAGCGACCGTACAAAGCTCCTCAGCAGGACGTATCTGTGAGCGAGGAACCGGACATCTCCTCATCTGTTAATCTTAACGAGATACTTCCTAGGACTCACCAAGTGCCAGAACTGTACCTAATTATAGAAGAGGATCCTTTTGAAGCTTATGAAGACAATCAATCTGAGACAGAGGTCCAGAAGGACTTTCCGAATGTAATGAGAAGTAAAAGCGACTCTGTTCTTGCTGTACCAGACACTACCATTGAGCTTGATCCAGATTTGGATCTTGATGATCACTTTCTTCACAACATAGAGCCAGCTTTATTCCAGGACATGAACGCTGAAACACCGTTTGAATGTTGCCAAAACAGCAGCTGTCAGTCCAATCACTGCTCCAACCACCAACACCACGCCGATCCTACAGGGAGCAACGGGCACAATAACGCTACCAAAGTTACCAACGGTGACCTTATCTGGGACGCCAAACCAAAATGTGACGTGAACCATCAAAATAAACCTGGCGTCCGTCACTCCAACACGCCAGGCCGCAGCCGACACCCTTCGTTCTACCGGCAACCTTCCTTTACTTTCTCTTACTACGGCCGGGGGCGCTTCCATCGGCCTCGTCGCTGCATCAATTCAGCACGCCCAATGAAGTCGTCACACAGCCTGAACGACATCGACAGGATAACAAGACTGCAGGAGCGTCGGAGGCTGCAAAAAAGAGGGAGCACATCATCTGGAACGGACGAAGACGATGACGGCGAGAGTGAAGAAGGAGAAGGAAGTGGCACTACTGTAAAGCTGCTGTGGTTGTCCATGTTGAAAATGCCGCCGCAGCTCTGGCGCCTGTGCGTGTGCCATCTTGTCACGTGGTTCTCCATTATCTCCCAGGCTGTTTTCTATACTGACTTCATGGGACAGGTCATCTATGAAGGAGACCCAATGGTAAGAGGAACTCTGGATTCTCTTCTGAGTAGTTTTAATCTCTGACTCTGATTTACAGTCACTGCAGGCACCAGACTCGCTCTTTTCTACATTTAGGCTGCTGCAAACTCAACTGAGCTTCAGAACTACCATAAGGGAGTACAGATGGGCTGTTGGGGGCTAGTTATCTATGCTGCCACTGCTGCCATCTGCTCAGGTATGTTTCACAACCATCAAAGTTTTTATTAAAGAACAACAAAGTGCTAAATCTTGTAGTGGATTTTCTAAAATTAATCCTAAAGTACCCAGTTGTCCTGCAGCTGAAGGCCAACCAACAAGGATTAAACGTTAAGCAAGGACAAATGTAAACACACACTGATCATGCTAGAATAGAATTAAACATGTGATAAAAGAGATGTTTTTGTTTTTCTGGCCTGGCCAGCATGTAAGTAGTCTTAATCTGATGAGCACTGTGTTATCTTCCTCTTTATGTAATAACAAATACCTCCTTACTTGTAGCTAGACTGTGAAGTATAATTGATAGAGATGTGAGCTCTGTTGGGCTTATCGCTTAATCTTCACACAGCTTGTGCCATCTGCCTCGGCTCCGAAGTGTCAGACATTTAAAAGAACGATTGCTGAGGCAGTATGCCGTTTACGCTCCAGACACGGTGCACAGAGACGAATATATCAACCAACTCAATAACACACTAACTACAGCACGCTACCTTTCTTCAGTACATAAAAGTCTCACGTTAATGCTGAGTCGTGGCAAATGGAATGTAATATAACAGTACAAAAAATGAAATGTCATAAGATCAGTCACAATGGGGCTATTGTTTTTCTCTTTCACTTTCGCACTAGATAACACTGATGTTCTGTCTTCTTATAGCTGTGCTTCAGAAATACCTCAACAACTACGACCTGAGCATTAGAATCATCTACATGGTGGGAACCCTAGGCTACGCTATTGGCACGGCCGTGATGTCCATCTTCCCCAACGTCTATGTAGCCATGATCATGATAAGCAGCATGGGATTCATTTCTATGAGTATATCTTACTGTCCTTATGCTCTGCTTGGGCAGTACCATGAGGTCAAGGAGGTAAGATCGTTGTATTTTTTGCATGTATTAATATTAAATGTTGTCCGTTGTTGCTTGATTATAATTCGAGACCATTGGGTACTTCCTCTTGTTTTTTTTTTTCTTTACAGTACATCCACCACAGTCCGGGTAACTCCCGCAGAGGGTTTGGTATCGATTGTGCCATCCTGACATGTCAGGTGTACATTTCTCAAATTTTGGTAGCGTCGGCTCTTGGGACTGTCGTGGAAGCTGTAGGCTCAGTAAGAGTCATCCCAGCGGTGGCTTCAGTGGGCTCCTTTATCGGATTTCTTACCGCTGCGTTCCTCGTCATTTATCCTGATGCGACTGATGATGACGACAACGAAAATGAACGAGCCCCAAATACAACCTGAGTCCGCTGATGATTAACAGACCAGTGAAGGTCATCTACACTGTGTGAAACGCTGCCTCTAAGGAGCTCCGCCTGAATAATAAAGGAGGAATTGTAGAAGTCACTTTTTCACTGTGAATAGTTGGGAAATTGAGTGTACGACAAAAATAAGATCTCAGATTACACTGCAACAGAACGGGCATGATGTCCCTGATCGGTGTCACTCAATCATAATGCATCATATAAAACACACAAACACACACACACACACACACACACACACAAAATGTAAGTTTAAGAAAAAAGAAAGGTACAGAAGACAGTTGTGTTGCAAAAAAGTATTTATTTTTACCACAAATGGTACATAAAGTTTCCATTTACTTTTGGATAGCAGTATTGTCCAGAATTCCTAATCTTCATATAGAGTGTCAGTTTTACGTCACTGTTTTGTACTGCCATGACGACGACGATGACGGTCACGCATCTAACAGGGAGAAGAGTTCTCTTATTTCACACAGTCCTGTAGGAGTTGCTTTTGCAACAAAACAAGTAGTCTTGATTTTAGTGCATTTATTAAATTGACACTGCATCATACTACAGTGTTTGCACATATATTACATTTGTTTTGTAATTATGCTGGATTACAAGTAGTGCTTGAAACAGAAGAACTCAAGGGAATCTCTCTTTCTTGGTCTC
>JAOTRN010000046.1:20069409-20081666 GCA_028566695.1 Bagroides melapterus | reverse complement strand
TAGTTCAAATCTGGCTCATAATTGAATGTGTGTCGTTGATTAAGACAGAGCCCTAATGTATCAGGAAAGAGACTCTGTATATTGTGCAGTTCTCCTTCTTAACGGACAGTTCTGGTGGAATACAGCTTACAGGACCCCGAATGGACACGCAGCAGCACCGTGTCTCAGCTGCGGAGTAAATCCTGACGTTTCAGATCGCAAACCCTAAAACTCAAGTCTGAGTGAGGATGAGGCTTTCACTGAGAAATGTTTAACAGTAAATAAAGTTATGTTCTGTAACTTGCTTGTTATTTTTAGGGCTGGGCAAATAAACATGTTATTATCACGTTAACACAATAATTAAACAATGCTGATGATTTTTTTTATCATGAATTTACTTTTTTTTTTAAATTATTATCATTTTGAAAGTCTGTCACTCACTGACTCTGAATACACACACAGATAAACCATGAGTGATCAGTACTGACTCGGGATAGTCGACATCACACTTCTCAACCAATGAGAGCATTTAGGGGTGGGGCTAAGACTGCAGCAGCGCTCAGATGAAGCGGAACAGAAAAGAACTAGCGCAGACGTTAAAATAGAGAACGATCCCGAACTCTTAAACGGACATTTTCGTTAATATTAAATCTCTTCCACACGGTGACGTTAATAAAACCAAAGATGTTTGTAACCACTGCGAAGTGGAATTTTTTTCTCAGCGGAGAACTTCATTAATGTTTAAATTAAAGAGATTTACAAAAAATATTTGAACTGTTACTATGTTAAGGGAATAGTGCTGAAAAAAACTCCACCTGATTTGCTTTAATTGATTACAAACTAAATGTTAATGCACTTTTGTTCATATAGCAGTACTTTTAAAATAAAAGTGAACTTTTGAATTCATTTTCATTGTTGCCCAGCATTAATTATTTAATAGAACAAGCCCACCCTCACATAAACAAGTCAATTATAGATAATACTACTTATTATATTACTGTATACTAAACAAGAATTTAGTAGGTAGTAGTAATGAAGCTCGTCTCCTAAAACAACGTCTCTCTTTAGGAGGAACTACATTTGTTCTACATTACTCTGCCTCATTTAAGTAACAGACTGCTACCTCAGCGTTGTGTATTGTTTTAATATTTCAGGTTTAGTGTCTATTTTGATGACATACCGTGTCTTCGCTCTACAGCTCTGACAGTGCGTGCAGCTAGAGGGCTCTCTCTTCTCAGACAATTCACCATTCTGTGTTCTGTCACTGCTCTGCTCCCAGTACACACTTGGGTACACCACACTGCCTTAAATGGATGCTGTGTAGTCCTGCTGTTGTAAAGACTGGTGTGTGACTGGTTGCTCTTTCTCTCTGTTTTTGTTTGCAGATATTGCCAGGATTTCATACTACGGAGGTAAGCAAATATCTAAACTATCCCTCAAATATTTTAAAGTGATCGCCGCATCCATAGCTCGCACTCAGTTTGATGCTTCGGCTGAACACGGACACAGATTTTAAAAAACAAGAGGGACTTTTCAGTCGTAGGGAGTTTTTTTTTCAGGCGAAGTCATACTATGGTCATAAAGACAGGTATCGAGCACATAATGGCTTTTCCGAGCTGATATACGAGCCGGTGCAGTTCCTGAGGGAGGGTTGGGTAGCAGGAAATGACACTATCTGGTCTCTGTTGTGGGGATCAAACCTTTACTCGTGCAGGGACCAGGCTTTAAGACCAAGGTCACAAAAAAAAGAAACGCAAACATGAAGAGCTTGGGAGATATTCTGTTATCTAACAGGTTGGTAAATTAGTAAACTCTAACTTTAAATATTGCAGCAGGAATATTACATCACATCACACCACCCCAGCATGCATAATTTTCATATAGCAGCACGGTCTGTCGTGTGTCACATTAGTCAGAAAGCAGTGAGGGGGCACATGTTTCACATGAATTCATTTAACCACTGCACAGGTTTTCCGACGTTTTTCTTGCCAGGGACACTTTAAATGGAAACTCAAATCATTTATTAAGCGTATCTCTTCATGTCTATTTATTGGAGCCGTAAATCTTTCTAATCCTGAACTCTCCACCAACAGAGTATGTCAGTTCCACGTCGACCTTCTATCTGCCTACCTGTTTTTAAGCTTTTTCAGTTAATCCTATTCCAATCGCATGACCAGGTAAAGGGTTTATTAGTATAAGAACTCAAAATATATGTAAAAAAGAATGGTGGAGGTTGGTTGAACAAGACGCCCTTGATGTACTTCAGTGAGCGCCGGAGGTCCCTGGACCACACTCTGTGAATCAGTTATAATTCATTATATTTATTCAGCTGCCTTCATCACATCTCTGCCAGTATGTATTGCATGTAAATAACTGCATGCGAATCCTCTCAGTCAGTAAAATTTGATTTATTTAATAGCTGCATCATGGGCCATTGTTCTGATTCCTAGTTTCCATGTAGATGTTTGATACACTGTGATTGTTCTCTACTGACCAGAACCATGTTGCTACCAGTTACTACCATTAAAAAAAAAAAAAAAATCCATTCTGGAGGTATCATTTAGTGGAGAACCTTTGTGATTTGCTTCCTTCCTCTGTAATAGGGGGCTTTTTTTTAGCATTCTATACACACTATCAATGAATCGTTAAACAAACAGCAATTAGAACGTTGTCTTTAATATTCGTCCACTAAAGTGTCTCTTTTGATTTAAGCTCCTTCAGTGCAATCCTATTTTCTCTACTCGCTAATGACTATATTCAGTATAATGCGTATGATCATGAACTAGAACTGATTTCATCTGAGCTTAAGCCGCAGAATTATAAAAAAAAACTTTAATATTACTTATTATTACTTACTTTGTTACCTTGCTTAGTATTTCCTCACGGGCACACACTTTCTTTTTTTTTTTTTTTTTTTTAATATATTTTAGACATCTATTACGAAATTTCTACATCTGCCAACGTAAATTTAATAAAGCAGCTAATAAATCATTTCAGGCTCCAACTGCTTCCTGACACAATACATCTTATTGACCAAAGACCTTTAGGAAAATGTGGAGCACTAAATACGTGCCGTTGCATTAATATTAGTTCATTTTTGTACAGCTGAATGTCTTATATTGTTGGTAACATCTCTGTGGATTTGTTTGGCTGCTATTGTGCTGATGAGCGGTGAAGTGCACTCCTCAAACCTGATTTGTAGCCTCTAGGCTTGATCTTGTGCTGTTTGAAAACATTCAGGATGAGCCAATAGTAAAAGAGTTTGCTGAAAAGAATGAGTATTTTGGTTAGGAAGCTCCTCCCACTTTTTCAGCTGCCCTGATTTGATTCACCCTGTCTTACGTTCCACACCCCTCCCTTTCTCACCGGCTCCATTCCTCACTCTTTCTCTTTCCAAGTCGTGCTCAAATGCTCACACGGCACACACACACAGACACACACACTGCAGCGCTGCTTTCCTTTTCATTCTGGATATCATCTCTGAAAGGACGGCAGTACAAGGTGTCCTTCATGAACCTGCATTTCATCGCTTGGGACTTTTTTTTTTTTCCTGTTTCTGAAAAGGCATTTTTTTTTAAAGTATCACTTGTCCAGTTCTGTTGGATTTACCGGCTCACTATGTACATAGTGCTTTAGACGATTCAGTTTGCTCTCCTCCAGCTGTATTGATTTCTCTATCGGCCGTTCTCGTCTCGTTACACCTGCTGGGATTGTTCGGTGACAGCGTCGATCAGGGTTACTTGGTTAACTGCCGGCCACATCACCTCTCCGTGCCGCTGGCAGTGCAGAGGTCATAGAGGGGCAAGGTGGGCCCGGGCGGCCCCCCGCTCCCCATGTGTGCGAGGGGGAGCCGCAGAGCCGCTGGGCCTGGGAGAGAGAGCCAGGAGGAGGAGCAGGAGGAAGAGGCGAGCGTATGGAGAGCAGCGGATGCAGCCCCTTTCCCCTGTGCTGGGCTCGCAGAGCCTGCGTCTACTCTTACACATCTCCTCTGCCAAGTACGTCACCTGCATATTGTAGCTCACTAGGTGTATGCAGCTGTTTGATGCTTGAAGCGTACTTGCTTCCTCTGCGATGTAGAGCACTTTAGTGTCACAGATCTTATTTAAGCCTGTGT
Source organism: Bagroides melapterus (assembly GCA_028566695.1). Classification (NCBI taxonomy): domain Eukaryota; kingdom Metazoa; phylum Chordata; class Actinopteri; order Siluriformes; family Bagridae; genus Bagroides; species Bagroides melapterus. The sequence continues at coordinate 20,077,573 of JAOTRN010000046.1, read as the reverse complement.
TCCTTTGACACGTTTTACTGTATAATTGTTATGTAAAATGATTTTACATTTATTCAGAAATGTATTATTAAACTTTTGGGACTGAAGTCAGTGCCCTGATTCTTCCAGTTGCCTATGAGTCTTTCTGAAAAATGGTTCACACTCCTTTAGTGCCACTACTAAACCTGCCCAATGTAGGTCGTTCCACTCAGAGCCTGTGTAATAATAATAAGATGATTCTTAGGACTAATAAATGAACTGATGGAGAGTACAAGACAACGTAGGTGTGCAGTGTGTGGTGTGTCTTACGTAGTGGCTGCTTGACCTCATTAAACTGTGTGTGTGATGAGCAGAGAGAGACTGAGATCATCTCAGATTTATCAGTAGCCTTTTACACAACTGCTTCATTACTTCAGTAGTGAAGTGTGTGAGAGATAAATGTAGGTTATTAGCTCACCGATGAATATTTGATGCTTATCAGATATGAAGGACGTCCCAGCAGATCTCATCCAGTCTACTTTTTGTCCCATCAGTATGGCTAAAGTAGGGTTAGAGGAAGTTCTTTATTTTTAGTTTGACATATTAATTTTTTCAGTTGCTTATTTCTTGAGTTTACCCCACAGCTGCATGACAGTTTAAAAGGACTGCAGCCATGTCACATCCATTACACTGCTTCAGCATCCGCTGAGACTCAGCATGCATATCAAGAAGGTCTTGGCATATGTGACAAAGTGACTATGTGACATAACGCTTTGTTTAACAGCCATCATTTCTTTACTAGCATCTGAGCTAGTTCCCATTTGAGTCCCACATTCCCATTTGAGTCCCACTTTAGGACTAGTAGTTTAGCAATGGCTGCTACTCTCTTGTCACTGGGAGGTATGATGGAGAACAAGCACAGAAGGAGCACAGTGATGCTCATGGAGCTCCAGGCATATAGAGTTTAGAACACAGTAATACTGTCTAATTAATACCAGATCTAGGTTAAACTGTCAGCATAGGGACAAGTTACCTGACCTGCCAGTAGACCGATGTCTAGCACTCAGTGAGCGGGTCTCTGTTTGGTCAGAGGATCTCCTTGTGTCCTTTTTCCTTGGTTGTTGTCATGATAGAATTTCTGCCATCTGGCCCAGTGCTGAAGGGCATGTAGGGCACAACAAGGAATGCTTAAGAGGTTCCCCCTCATAGAACATGGCAAGGTCAATCATTTGGTTAACAAAAGTAGGTGAAAGTCTGGATTGAGCCACAAGGCTATGCACAAGTCACTAGCTCATCACGCAAAGCAAGTTTATCATCAATACATGTAGTAGTTTGCTGAAGTGGGTGCTAGAAATCTAGTCTTTAGAGAAAGCCATTTCAATTAGCCACTAACTCTGCAAAAAAACTGTCATTTAACTTGTATTTCCTATTATAAGATTATATCAAACCAAATAAGATTATTAAATGTATTTTGAGAGCTTTATATTTTCTAATTCTACTGGCAAACGCTTCTTTCTAGAAATAAATGCTTAAAATGAGCAAAAAGGATCTGCCAGTAGAACAAGAACAGGGGTTTAGATAACATGCGTATTTGCGTAAATACGCCTCCTGACTTGGAAATTTAGTCAAAATCCGCAGCATAAAACCTTACGCAGTACGGACATTTCTGAAAACGATTTGTTCATGTACGTCTGCGTACGCCTTTCTTACGTTTCCCGCGTTCATAATTTATCCAGAAATCCCAAAGCGACGGAAATCGTGGCAAAATTTTACGAAGAAGAAAATCACACCTGGCAATTACGGCGATGCGTTTGAGATGGAATTAATCAGATGGCTGCTTGCAAGAGAATGATCACAGGCAAATGTACATGACAGCTACTACTAACTACACTCTCATCATGGTGAGACAGTTGACTCTCTTCAATGCCATTCCAACTTTGATTTTACGATCTCACGGTTCACCACCGAAAATATACAGTATCACAATGAGGTTTACTAAGACAAAAGGACTAACTCACATAGTACTGGTACTCAGTTTCTCCACCTATTAGGGAGTACAGTACCCTCTCTCTCATGAAGAAAATGAGTACAACACTTAACAATACTGAGAGCAAAAGAGTACTGTAGGTATTGTACTCCTGGCTTAAAGAAAATGATCTAAACCCCTGAAGAAATAGGGTAGTAATCTTCTAGTGAATGGGGAATAATAACTCATTTCTGGAAAGCTTATTACTCCAGCTAGGAACTGAACAGTGCAGGAAAGATTCCACCTGAGAAGCCTACAAGGTCTTTGTGTTTGGCTCCATTTCCTGGATTACTGAGCAGTAGTCCTCCACCTGCATGTCATTCGAGTGACCAAACCCACAGATGCAGGGACCCTGGCCGAGAGTGCTGCTCTAAACCCCACTGAAAACCAGCAGGCCGAGCTACATAGTAGAGCTCACAAGTGTGGACCTGGAATGGTTTTTCCTAAGTATCTTATTTCCCGAACGTTTGTTTGTGTCCTTTATAAACTCACGTGACCAAATATGCAAACTGTCTCACTAAAGCTTGTGTCAACACTGCAGAAGTCACAGAGAGTTCAAAAGCTGGACTGGACCATCCAAAACATGCTTCATCTATTCAGTACTGTATTTAGGTACGTTGTGTGTGAATACTGAACACAATCACTCCTATAGTCTCCAACAGTGTTTTAAATACATACGTAACAATATCAGAGAGTGTAAGAGCGATTGTGTTCATGTGTACGTCTAGGGTAGTGTGCTCATTAGCAGTGTGAAGTTCCTGGATGAATTCACATGAACACACACACACACACGACTCCAGATCCGTCTACTCTTGTGTTTGACAGCGTCGGGTTTTCACACAGTAATGAGTGGAAATGTGTGGAAACAAAAGTACAAAAGTTGAAAGCACTGGTAGAGAATTCATTGTTTGTATATAGGGGAAAAGGCACAGAGCTATATATAGCACAGAGCTACAAAAATGTTTGGAGCACATTATAGCACTGCTTAATGCAGGAACCTGAGATTATGCAAGTTTCGGATCGAGGCAGCACTGCTCGTAGACTGAGAGGGAGAGGGGATGAGTCACTGATTGATTCACAGTCATTCACACACACACACACACACACACAGAAACACAGTCATTCAGATAGGCATGCAGGCAGGGAGACATACAGACAGACAGGCAGACAGTAATCCAGACAGGTAAGCAAGCAGGCAGACAAATAGGCAGGTAAGCAGATGGACAGACAGATAGACAGACAGGTAGGCAGATGGACAGACAGATAGACAGACAGGTAGGCAGTTGGACAGACAGACAGGTAGGCAGATGGACAGACAGTCAGACAGACAGGTAGGCAGATGGACAGACAGACAGACAGACAGGTAGGCAGATGGACAGAAAGGCAGGCAGGCAGACAGATAAAGAGTCAGACAGGGAGACAAACAGACAGACAGGCAGGGAGGCAGAAAGAAAGAAAGAAAGAAAGAAATATAGATAGAGAGATAGATAGATAAAGATAAATAGTACCTTCTTTCATGCTTGAGCTCCATACATTGAAAAAAGTTAAATCTCTCTCTCGTTATGTCATTACCTTGAGTCTCTGAGTTAAAGGCTGTTAATGCTGACTGGTAGCTTTTAGAAGTTGTTCATCAGTTAATATGCAGTTCTTCAGGGAAAAACAACCAACCAAACAAAACAGAATCTGTGTTGTCAGAATGTTTTAGAATACAAGAACAGGAAGTTGAATTTCTTTGTATGAATTCAGAGTCAAGTTTCCTAGAACATGCTTGTTCATTTGTCCACTAGCTGTCTGTGGTTTGTTAGCCTGGAGCTATGTTGGGTTCAGGTTAAGTTCAGTTTCCCCACAGAATGAGGGCTCCTTCACTTTGCTAATTGAAATTGAAATGAGTTTATAATGTCTCAGTCATACTTTCAAGCCATAATGCTTCTGATGGAATAATATCAATAATAATAACAGATCATTTTTCCAAACTCATAAATACTTTACATTCCAAGCTAATACACATAAGGAGGAAGGCCAGCAGCGGTCAGAAACAAATCAGTGGCTAGTGAAGCTCTCTCAGCACAGAACGGACATTTGACAGGAGGATGAAGTGTTTCGTCTGATGCACGAGGAGAGACCTACTAGTATAATTCAATTTGAAGCGGATAATCTTAACAACCCAATTAACAGATTTCTACAGTAATTTCTGTGAAAACCGGCTCACAGAGGTCATCCTCTTCAGTCTGTCTTGACAAGGCATAAATTCAGCGGTGTGTGAAATCTCAGGTTATGTGTGAAATCTCAGTGTTCTGAATATTAACAAATTCTCTGTCTTGTCTCTGGGGAGACTCTTGTAAGGTTTTTGCGTCTCAGAACCTCTGTGCTGAAGCTAATTATAATTCTCACAAGTGTGAACGTACGGGATTTAAAGCGTCTTTCGTTCATTTGATACGGTGTTTAAATGTTGAGTCATGGCTAATCCTCGAAGCTGTTCCACACCTCAAAGAGCAGGAGGTCTTAGGAGATCTTAAAGGGACTTAATGAGCGGGAGTTTATTTCCACAGAGTATTTGAGAGAACTTTGAAGACAGGGAATTAAAGAAAGATGTGCAGCATGGTGACTCAGGTGTATTGACAGCGGCTGGTACAGCACCGAACAGAGAGCTGGGTCCTGTCAATAATCTCTAAAGCAACGTCTGAAAGCCTGAAGTCTGAAAGCCAGGGTACACCATAATCACTCCATTGTTAGAATACGGATTAAACTGGCAGAGTGAGGGACAAGATCAGAGATTGATATGTGAGTTATTTCTTCATCTTTTTCACTGTTTTTTGAGGAATATAGACGTAAAGTGGAAGCTGCTTTTATCAGGCTTTTGTGGTGGTGTGTAATACACGAAAATCTGTCCAGCTAATTTCTGATTTAAAAGGCTTTTGAAAAAAATCTGGCTGCTGTTTGCATTAAGCTATAGAGAATGCTATTCTAAAGTTAGGAAGATTGAATAATCCCGGTGCGCTAGAATAGAAACATCTGTCCGCTAAGGTGCTCATTGCTCGAGAAAGACTGCTGGTAAATGTTGTCGAGCCCTACACAGGTATCGACGCAGATAGCACTTTGCCGTACGTTCAGCCACTAAACAGCGCTCAGGAAGGGGAGTGTGTGCTCCCTGTGTCTGTGGGGATGTACAGACAGGAACTGGATATCCATAGTGACTCGCTGAAGCTTCACTCTGCCAAAGTGCATTGTGATAAGCAGGACGTGACGTCACGCTAAAGGAAATACGGAAATGTTTGCCTGTGTGTTTTTCAAAAAGCGTGGGACTTTGTGGGTTTGTGTGTGTGTGTGTGTGTGTGTATGTGTACGTACGTGTGTGTGTTTCAGAGGCTGAGGAATAGCTTAGGAGAGACTAGTACAAAATTAACTCGTGCTCGTTGGAATTGTGTGCGCAGTGAGGTAGATGTGTACTCTGAGATTTAGGAGTTTGCCTGAGTGTTCACGTGTTCATATTGCTGTTGTCCTGCACTGGTCAACGCAGCTCTGGCGTGTTCGTGCTGGCCTTTCAACAGAAAAGGTAAGCAGAGGACTGCAAGCTAAAAGACAGATATAATCTCCTCTTACCTCTTCATTTTTCTGCTGGCTTTAATCTTTACTCATATTCCTCGACATCTTTCTCTTTCTGTGATGTCAGGTGATTAACAGTGGGCTATTTGATATTCGTTTGGGGCGTGATTTGTTTGTTCGTGTTGTAAACGTGAAACAATACGTTTTATAACAGACAGATTGCCATTAAAAAAATATCCTGTTTGTATGATATATTGCAGAAACCTCTGACATGGTTAGATTACATTGCAGCATGATTTACATTCTTAGGTAATTACTAATCCAGTATTACCCCCCTCTTGTTGCTTTTTTTTTTTTTTATTCCCAGTTTGATCACCGGCCAATTCCCACCCACCAGCCAGCTCTCTTCTATTGTATGACAGCTATAGACCAGGGAGGAAGGAAGGTGAAGGCTTCCTCTGAGACATCCAATCGCATTCTTTTTGAGCTGCTGCTCAGGCAGCGTAACACTCGTAATCAAGTGCTTTCTGTTGTCTTCCACATACAAGAGCTCAGTAGGTGCACGGAATTGTAAAGCAAATCGCTGTGATTACATTTACACCCTTATCTAGAGCGACGTACAGAAGAGGTTTGAAGTCTCTATCAATGAATACATCCATACTGGTTCACTAGGTCACTAGACTAAGGATACCATGTTGGGAGGAAATAGAGCACACAGAAATATTTTGTTAAGCAAAATGAAAAACATATATATATAATTTCAGGAAAAGGTAGGTCACTCATCATTTGAAGCCAGCCAGTGACTCAGCTGTTGGGAAATCTAGGGGAAGTTTCCTCCACCTAGGTGTCAGACCAGAGAAGACAGGGAAGAGCGTTATGCCAGGGCTTGAGAGGGAATAGAGGAGCGCCATCCCATGATGTCTGGACAATAAAGTGTCAAACACTTTTCTGTTGTGAATCTCGAGAGCTTGCCATGCTAAAATAAATACACATCTAATTCATTCATATTAATTCCATCTAAATAGTTCATATTAATTCCATCTAAATACAGCCCTGTAGCTTGAAATGTCAAGGCACATTTCAGGTCACTCATAATGTCATTGAAATGATAAAATAATCATGGCACAGCAGAACAACAAGGAGCCACACAGCTACAAGGCACATGGTTCGATCCTGCTCTTTATTTAAATGTGCGCTGGAATATTTTGGCTATATAATTGTCATAGAGCTATTAATTCCACTGATATACCACATTAGGTCCAATGTCTAAAATTCCTTTTTACTTCATTCCTTTTGAGACGTGATAATGAAGTTGTGCCCGAAATTCTTCAAGCGTCTTATACAGTGATCATCACTAGAGTTTTAATGAAGTCTAACAGCACTGGCACTACAGCCATGTCTCAAGGCCACACAGCTGTCCTGCCAGTGGAGGCTGGCTTTCTGATGGAGTGCTGCTGTCTTGGCATGTTTCCTCACTTCCTCTCCAAACCTCTGAGCTCCATTCTACTCTTACAACAGCCAACTCTGATTAAACTCATCCTCATGCTGTCTTTCCCTCTTTTTCAGTCCTGACTGCAATCCGTAAAGGTTATGCGGTCAGCTGAGTGCGTTATAGGATCAAACGTAACTAATTCTCAGCTCCCGATCACAATAAATTCAGGAACGTGATTAGACTGCTTTTTTAAGAAAAAGTATTGCAGCAGTGTTTTCTCTTTACTCTTTTGTAGCATGTCGTAAATGATAATCATTGCATCCTGAGTCCGTATTTCAAGCTTGCTTTCCTTTCCGTACTTATTTATTTCTATCTTCCCTGCAGAATATGACAGACACCTAGCATCTCCCAACGGCATGGCAACAGGATACCCGGACCCTAATATAAATAACCATGGCCTGAGTCAGGGGGTGAAACCACGCTTCAGTGGAGGGATGGAGCGGCCGCCCGGGACGCTGGAGCGTGTGCTCAAAGTCTTCCACTATTTTGAAAACAGCAGCGAACCTTCCACATGGGCCAGCAACATCAGACACGGAGATTCCACCGACATCAAGGTGTGTGTTAGTGGAGCTGATGGAAAATATTTATCCTTAATAAAAATGTAATAACACTGCAACCGAGTTTTGGCAGGAAATTGTTGCTTTTGTATTTTAAGCATTCACAGAGATTTTATCAGGATATAGTTTATGACAGCACTATGAGAATTTACACGACTGAGCACTTTATTAGGTAATGTTCCAGGTAACGTTCACATCGACCAGCAGAATCAGGGGGAAAATCTCATCTCAGTGATTTGGAGCGGTGCGTGATTGTTAGTGCTAGACAGATTGTTGGTTTGAGTATTTGTGCTGGGATTTTTTTTTTACACCCAGACTCTAGAGTTTACTCAGAATGATGCAATAAAGGAACAAACATCCAGTATAAAACAGTCACCGATTTGTTGGACCTGAATTATTTCTCTTCTTACTTCTTGCTTGTAAACACAACCACCTACTGATTCTGATCGAAGACGTCTGATTCGATAGCATACAGTAAAAGCTGAGCATTTTCTGAATTCTGGCAGAGCAGCTCAGCATGAGAATCTGGTGTCTGTGCTAATTATAGAGTTGAAATAATCGCTCTTATCTGTCTTAAGATTTTTTTTT
>JAOTRN010000046.1:20056422-20069309 GCA_028566695.1 Bagroides melapterus | reverse complement strand
CGTAAACAACATTGCTGTGTGAATTGTCCCATTTTGGGTTGAGTTTGTAACTCCTTATCACAGGAGCTCTCACGAGGGAGACCTGCATGCCCACGGTATATCCTAATAAAGAACGCTTATTGGGTGTTATCTTAAATCTTTGCAGATGATTTACTTATGCTCAGGGTAGCAGAGGGAAACGCAAACATCTGTTTGAAACCCCGACAGACGTTAACAGGATGATTCTGTCGATAACAAAACTGTAAAACCCTTTCACACATCTTAACACGTATATATAGAGTTTGATCAATACCGAAGCACAGGAATGAATCATGTTCTGTAATATGAACATACGTCTCAGTTCTGCAGATCATTTTAATTGGTTAAGTTTACATTTTATTCAGAGCAGGTTACTGTTTGAGTCCTGACAATAACAACTTCTGTAGTTTTATAGCTTGGAAGTCAATTACTACTCGACAACTTCATCAGTTCAAGTAGACATTTGTTATGATATTCCTGATAGAAAAATCACGTAGCAACACGGCTGTCTCTAAAACTAGCCCCCAAAACGAGCAAACCACTTCAAAAAGCTTCGACTAAATCACATCATTTGAGGCAATTGACTAAGCGTTCATTTAGCAGTTAACAACTGAACATTATCGATCAAATCTGTTCCATGTAAATGAGTTCTAGAGGACAGGATATCTTTATTGAACTAAATACAGATTCACATGTAGTGATGAGTGTTAGCTTGGTAGTTCCCTCACGTCGGTCTTCGGCTACAACGTGGCATTATGAAATAACATGTGAGTGAAAGTGGAGGTCTCCACAGGGAACAGTGAAGGGAGGAGGAGCCCAGCGAGGGAGCGAGGCGTGTGATTGAAGAGGATGTGCAGGATGTTTTTTTCACTTCAGCTTTCGTTACAATCAGCCTTCGCGTTTTAATTGACTCGAATGATGGGAGCGATAATGTTCAGTGAATAGGAGAGCCAATTATCAGATAGATCTGCTGTAATACACATCATGAGGCAGTCCTTTATCAGGAACATGCTACTCGTGTCACCCCTGCTGTCAAATCTCAAACGCTGTGCTCAGATCTCCAAAGCTACAGTGAAGTCAAACAATCCTCATTAACATAATCAAATAAATGTGTATTCAGTCTTCATTACTGACCTTAATCCATCTGGATAAACAGCTAAGCAGGTTAGATGGTACTTCACATTGCTTTCGTGTCCGTATCTGCATAAAAGGTGCACAGGCAAGCACTTTATCTTTAAAAAAAAAAAAACCCACACATCAAGCACCTTAGAGATGATCAGTCAGCAGCTCCTCTCCTTCTCTTTCTCTCTCTCTAACACACATGCTCTTTTTTCATCTCTTACATACTCTCTCTGTGACACTTGTCTTACTCACATTCTCTCAAATGTACATGTTAATCAGTTCGAAGCTGCTTACATTGTCCTGTCTGTTCCTTCACCGAATATATTTTCAAATACGGCACATTTGTATAAGGCTTGACCTTTTTGAACGTTTTTTATTTTTAGGGGATCATCCAAAAGATTGTGGACATCCACAAGGTGAGGTGCGTTGCGTGTTTTGGCTTGCGGCTCAGTCATCTGAAAACAGGCGAGATTCACTGGCTCCACCCGGACATGGGCGTCTCGCACGTGAGGGAGCGATATGAGCGCCGCCACCCCCAGGACGAGTGGAGGTGAGTCAGCACTTCACAGCTGCTGCCTTGATGCATTTAACATGCAGACGATCTGTGCTTCCCTTAAGCAAGTTTTATTTATGTTATGCTCAGCAGTACTCAGTAAGCCCTCGGCTTTGGACTTTTAAACTGCTTTAATGCCATGAGACAATCAACGTCTGTTGGAGATTTTCTGATTCGTGCTGAATGAGTTCCTTTTAACCAGCTTTTCACTGCAACTCAGATCACTTCTCTATCAAAACTGAGCTGCACAGAGCTGAATGGACTTCAGAAACCTTGAAAAAAAAACAACATGGAAACAAATTGGAGTCCTTATTTAGCAGCTAAGGTTGCCCTTGTCTGGCCATTAACAGTATTAATCCATTTCGGCTCCTAGGAGTGGCCATGAGTAATCTGTACGAAATCCATTTCTGTATGAACAGATTAATGATGGCTGAGGCTTTTTAAAAAAGGGCAGCAAAAGGTTTTTTCTTTTACATTAGAAGTGCCTGCCATGTTGTGCTAACACGCAGCTAAGATTCTAACTAGCTAACAAAAATAATATTCTTTAGAGGGCATATGCGCGCACTATGCAGTTCCCCTCAAAAGTATTGAGCAGTTCAGGAGTCAGTTCAGTCGTTTTCGCTATACGCTGAAGAGCTGTTCGCTATTTAGAGCTGACATCACAAGATGAGTACGAGGTGATGGAACAGAATTTAGCTTTCCATGTCCTGATATGTACATCTGGATTTGTTGTATAATGTTGAACCCATCTTTGGTGGCAGACCAAAGTTTTTAGGTGAGAAAAATATCTTAAATAAACAACACAGTATTTCTCCCTCAAGTCTCCTCTTCAGCAGGTGAACTGCAGCTCAGATGGGTTAATTGACTTGACCAGTCTAATACATTCAGCTTATTTGCTATGATTTACGTTTATGGCATTTGGCAGACTCTCTTATCCATAGCAGCTTACATTTATATCATTTAGCAATTGAGCAGCAGTGGCAGCTTGGTGACCAATGGAATCAAACTCACAATCTTTTTATTAGTAGTCCAACAGCTTAAGCATTGAGCTACCATATGAAGTTCCTCCCAATTAGATTGGATGTATGTCTGTAAATTGGCAGACAGAATGTAATATTCCGAACTCATTCTGCTGCTTCCATCACGAGTTACATCATCAATAACGATTAGTGAGACTGTTCCAGAAGCAGCCATGCACACCCAAGTCATCACCTCCACTGTGCTTCAGCAATGGACTCTTGTGTCTGGTTCTAAGTAATTTAACACCTCTGGATGTAAATGAAAGTTGGTAAGGGATTGTTTCATACAAATGAAAACCTCCGTTTTTACAAAGGTCTGTTTGTTAAAACTATTTGCATCTATGCACGAAAAATCAATAGCTTCGACAAAAAATCAGCTGGTCCCACTCTCCCAGCCTAGTGACTAGCATCTCATCATGACATGCTGCTTGTCATACTGAACAGACTTCATATAAATCCTACTAGACTTCAGTATCTTCTCTTGGGAAAAACCTTTGCTGTTTTGATTGGACTTCTTCATTCTCATGTCCAATCTGCAGGGAATACAATAGAATACAGAAGAGCACAGAGTCTAACCTTTAGTCGTACACCATGAATGATTACCTGCTGGTATAAAGAGCCATTGTGTTCAACATTGTGTTCTGTGAAGGTTAAATAGAGATAAATGAAACAATCTGCTCCAACTGCAGTATTGTTTATTCTCCATTCATGACGCTCAGAAAATCCTGTCTCGTGTAATCGGACAGTTTAGTCATTTAAGCCAAAGATTTTAGTGTGAGCTAGCTTCTGATTAGCCCCCAGCACTTTCCAGCTTTCAGACTGATTTGCTCCATAATGGAGTCTTGCTCAGTGTTGTGGCACAGCAGGAAGCATTGCTGCTTCACAGGTCCTCAGTCTCCAGCTCTGTCTTTAGCTCAGGTTACCGTCTGTGTGGAGTTTTAACATGTTCTCTCTGTGATTATGGGAGTTTCCTCAAGGCTTTCCTGTTTCCTCCCACATCCTGAAAACTTGACATCAGCATGGTCAAAAGCTCATTCCTTTATTTATCTGCTTTTCTTTTTCTGCACTTCTTCACTAAACAAGCTCGCTCTCATTACTATTGTTTGACTTAATATTTTTTATCTGGTGTCACCCACATGACGATGGCTTCTCTTATCTGGTTCCTCTCTAATCTTCCTTCCTAGTATCATCGCAGGAGGTTTTTTCTCCTCAGAGTCAGCTCTGGCTCATAAAGTATACATTTATCAATTCATTATATATTTTTTTAATAGACATTATACATATACACAGTATTACTATTTGCTGCCTTCTGACTTATAAACACACACACAAGTGTTTGATGAAACTGTGATGACTCAAGCTGGCCTCACTTCATCACGTCTGTCTGTCATTGCTTATCTCACGTGTCAAGGCTACTCAGGTGTTGCCGTAGTCTGGCTCGGGATCGGATCGTCTGAATAATTGTTGGTAATGGAGAGCAAACAAAAAGACAGCTGTGAGAGAGCGGAGAATAATTTTAGCTCGCAGGCAGAAAGCTGCTCAGCGCAGAGGCACTGAGGCAGTCGAAATCTGGCAGCTTGTAGAGGAACATGCCTCGCTAGAATCTCTAATCACTTCCATTTGACAGCGAACATTAGCAGAACTTAGCTCTGAGCAGACTGCTGCACATATTAAACACTCATTCACACATTCCTCTTCTGTTATTTCAGCTCAGCTCAGCTCACGTGTTCCCAGTCAGGTTGTGTACGTTTGTTGAAACACAAGCTTCAGCGGTGACATCACACACCTGTAAAGCTGCTGGACTGAGAGGTCAGGATAGAAGTGTAGTTAAAGTGGGTGAGGCTGTGAATGAACCCTATCTCTCTTTAGCTTTTAGAAACCTAGACACTGAACGTAACTGTACGAGGAAGAAGATTTTTTTCCACCTAAGTTCCAATGTTCACCAAGTTTGTGAGAATTTGCAAGGGATGCGATAACAAAAAAGGCGGGAATAACAGTAGCTCTCATTTTACGTAACTCACAACTCGCCGCTCTAAAAAGGCCCATCTGATTGGCATGCATAATGTTCTGTGTTCAACACACAGCTTGTGACTAGCGACAACTAACGACAGCTGATTTAAAACTCATAGCATTATTTAAAACTCACAGGAGAGCTACAATTAGTCTAGTGGTGATGGCAGAATGTTAAAGATCAGTTGTGCTGACTGATTAATGGATGATAGAAATAAATGATATGTGTAAATGTACAGTTGTACCCTGCCCTATGGCGTTAATTGTTTCCAGGAGACGCAGCATAAGACAATTTTCGGCTGAAGTGCCTCTATAAAGTGCTGTATACAATATGTTCTGTATAGTAATGGCACAATAAAGTACCTGTCCAAAGGTACCAATAATCTCCTAAAACTGTTATTGTTCCTTAAGTAAGTGTTGCCATGCAGTACAAAAACAGTATATTAAGGTTGTTTTTTTTATTTTATTTTTATTTTTTATAAAAAACTAGATAGAATATTAAAAAATTTTATATTAATATTGTCTATGCCGAAACAGGCTGGAAGCTGTTAAAGACTCGTCGGCATGAGTTTTTTTTTCATACAGTAGTCCTTGTTTTGAGCTTTTAATGAGATATTTTAGCTTACAGTATTTAGATTTTATTTTCAACAGTCACAGATTAAGCATTAAGCATATCGTACCGTTAATAACTAGTCACCAAACAATTGTTCGCCAAAACACAGTACTGTAACAAAGCTAACAGCGCTTCAATCTGGAATCATGTACTCCTTCGAGAAGCATCTAAATGGCGTTGTCAGACGTAGTGTTTGTTTGGTTTATATTTATAACATTTTCCCTGTGGTACCAGTATAGTTTTTATGCTGGATGTATGTTTTTTAAGCCATTTTTCATTGTTACTATGCGACGGAGAGATCGTTGTAAGGTTGCGTAAAACAGCGTTTAAGTTTTTTTATTTCATATTTTAAGATGAGTGACTTAAAGATGGAAATGAAGTAAGGTGAAATGACGTAAATAGAGTTACGACTGCAGTCTCTTTTCCACAAGGCACGCTCACCCAAGGACATGTGTAAAGATTGTCATATTTATTGTTAGATTTGGCAGTACAACCAGTGCAGTTTTCATAAGTCTCATATTGTGTCCTGTAGTGCAGGCCATCATTTATCACCTACAACATCATTGTAATGCTGCGTTCACACATACGCCGACTCCGAATGACTGGAGATCATTCATTCGACCAGAGCAGCGACTTCTGCTGAGATGAGCAACACCAATCTTTGGGTACTAGATGTGGGCGTGTCCAGTACGTGAGAAGGTCGAGAAAAATGTAACTTCATGCAAATACAGAGCGACTCGGTGCATTTGACTGTAGAGTGCATGTGATTGGCTGGATTTTATATACAAATCTCCCTCAGAAACATTTCAGTTTAGAGGCAAGAAAACTTCCCCATAGATAAATGTTGTTACCATGGCAACCAGGAGTAGGAAAGTCTACGGATGTCTTTCATAGTACAAAGACTGGCAACTTTAGTGAATAGCAATTAACATACAGTGAGGACAAGCAGGAAGCAGGATTCGGACCTCAGCATACATTTATTGAGGGTAATCTAAAAATTGGCACCACAGCTGGGGTCAGAGAACAGGCAAGCATTAACTGAGGATAAGACGGGAAACACGAGCGTGGAACGATACCAGGAATCAAGGAACATGGAAACTAGAAAACAAAGGCTTGGACTTAATGGTTAAAATGTACGAGCAGTCTTACTGAAACAATGAATCATCAGAGCTTAAATAGGAAAACAGCACAGGTGAGAACAAACATGACACAGTATGACGCAATGACAAGACAGACGTGGAGACAAGCCATGAAGCAAAACAAAGCACACATCAGCGTAAATGATGGAAGCAGACGTCGTCTGTGTTGGGAGCCACAACACCTGCCGAGAGGTGGAGTTCATGACCGTCACTGTAATATCCAACTGTACCATAGTGCTTACTTCACTCGATACAGTAGAATGATCCCCAGAATAAGAGCATGAGTCATTTTAAAGACATCAATAAGATTGTCACCCTGTTTGTAGACTATACCACATCATGAGATTGAGAACACATCCTGATTTTCTCACAGGTACGAGTTGCGGATACGCTACCTGCCAAAATCATTCTTAAACCAGTTTACTGAAGACCCGCCAGCACTAAACTACTTTTACCATCAGGTAAGCGCATACATACTCCAGCACAGCACAGCACTTACAGCTCGATCTCTGTCTCAGTACTGACACAGCATCAGAACGTGGGATATCATTTAAGCTCTGATTAGTTTGAACTGTACTCTCTTTCATGGGAGAGTTTTAGTTCCTGCAGGAGCAATTCTGTGGTGAAGTAGATTGGATGCTTATGCACATGATGTATTTGTCTCATCATAATGTGCTGCAAGATGTTTTAAAGTCAATCTAAATTGGGTCAGTTAGCTTTAAAGCTCCTAAGTGTCTGTGGTCTGCTGCTGGACTCGTGGGCTAATTGTATGTGAAAACTAACGGCCATGAAAGAGCACAAACCAGACAGGAGTCTCTGCTCTCCCTTCCTCTCTCTCTCTCTCTCTCTCTCTCTCTCACACACACACACACATACACACACTCTATAGTATAGTATTAGTAGTATTAATAATGCATTTATTAATAATGTTTGTAATACATTTTATTATTACCCTTTTTTCTTTGCTTTAATTTAGTATAGGTCTATTATGTTCTTTTTTTCCGTGCTTATTATATATACTGTATGTCCTAAGTTTGCTGTTGATGCTGATGCTAGGATTATTTCCAAAGGACAATCATTTTTCTGCGGAACTCTTAAAACAACAACAAAATGCATTTAAATGGACCAAACCAGTTTTTAGAGCTCTTACAACAGGCATCATTGCTAGACAATATTGTAACTGACAGTGTAACAATATATTGTATATACAGTATGACTAAGTTTAATTGAATTTTACTTTGTCCATTAGTGGCTCCTAAGAGTTTAGACCCCTAATGATCATATCCTGGTCTGAAATTGTTCTGATCATAGTGGAAGAATTGTTATACCCATAAACGCTTTTGAACTTTATTTTATCTGTAATGCTGCTGTGTTGTCAAGGTTCTCTTACTAACCACTGCAGTGTCTCTGTAATGTCCAGGTGAGAAGCGATTACATGATGGAGGTAGCTGATCAAGTGGATCAGGACATTGCACTTAAACTGGGCTGCCTTGAAATCAGGTAAGCATCTTGAGTCGATTCCTGCTAGAAGGGATTACACAACACACTTTACAAGTCTATCTATGAATATGTGTGTTTATGTGAAAGAGTTGGAGATGTATATATATATAAAACTGTCCATCATTCTGTCCTTCTTCATTTCTTTAACAGGAGGTTTTTCAGAGAGATGCCAGGAAATGCCCTTGATAAAAAATCCAACTATGAATTACTAGAGTAAGTGAACCTTGTGTAGATCTCATTTAATGATTAGGTTCGGTTGCCAGGCTTGCATCAAGCGTGTAATGTGAAAGATGAAAGATATTCTCTCTATCCTCTCCAATGCAGTATGTGGGTCAGGATAAAATGTGCTCTGGAAACCCTGTTTGCCCTATTTATAGTGGGGTCTAATTGATCCCTACACATCTCCTGCAGTGACGTAAGGAGCCCCTGGAGCAGCGTTTCTGCTGCCTGAAAGCTCAGTCATAAATAAGAGTTTACTAATCCAGCCTAAGGCTTTCCAACAGGAATGTCACTTCAACACCATACAACCTGTACCATTACAGAGCTTTCTGCTCTCAGTGTACACTGTGCTCATTTCATCCTAGAGTAGCTGGAATATATGTGTGTGTGTGCGTGTGTGCGCGCACGCAGAGCCTTTTTACATTCATTAAGCATACATTTGTTTGAATTATATTAACCATGAATTTCATTTGTATTTCTATTGCATCTAAAACCTATTAGTTTATTTTTACTTTACTTTTTAGCTATTTTTAAATTTTTACCCATCTCACATACTGACCTTCTGCCCATTAAATATTTGCGTCTTTTTCTCACTGGCACCGTACCTGGGTAATTTTTTTTTTTTTTAAACTCAAGACTTTATGCTTATCAGAAAAAATTACATCGGCAAAATTGTAGCTGAGGATCCCATTGTGAATTTCTGAGGCTTATCATTGCAAATAATAATGGATTTGTAATTATTATAGCAGAGTGCTAGAGGAATGATTGTTGCTCGGTGTGTAAAAGAGAAATGTATGAAACCTAGAGTAGTAATTTATAGCTCAATGTAAAGTCTCCTTTAGCCAAAGCTTGGTAACTCAACAGTCCAGTTTTCTGATCAGTACAATTCTCTCATCTCTTCTTCTTTGCAGAAAAGATGTTGGTCTGAGGAGATTTTTTCCCAAAAGCTTGTTGGATTCAGTCAAGGTGAGACAGATCGTCCTGATGTCAGTGTCAGGTGTAAGGGCAAGCTGCTGTGTCCTTAATGTTTTGTATATACACTTATACACTCAATCACCACTTTAATCAACTCAGGTCAAGAAACTTTTACTGTTATTTCAACCATACAGCTGACACAGTACATAGTGAAGTGAGACAGCATTTCTCCAGGACCATGATTCTACATAAAACTACATAGAGCTAAGGACTTCAAGTAAATTACTCCTAGCCACATAAAGTGCATCTGTGCAACCTAGTGCAAACAGTGTGCAACAAAAGACAGTGCAAATAGACAATACAATACACTACAATACACTACAATACAATATTAGGGGCACTCAAATACAAATTATTTTGGTGACACACACCGTCATACATAGTGCTTTTTAAAGCTGCCCAGTATATAGACTAGACATAAGGAAGAATTTACTTGCATACAAATAGAAAAAGAAACATTTTACATAAAGGATATAAAAGGCTGATGGCAGAAAAATGATGGATTCTGTGACTGTATGAGGAATAAATTGCAGGAATGTGTGTGTGTTTGTGTATTACAGTGCTGTGACACACTGGCAGAGAAGTGAAGCTGCTAACGTATATAATATACAGGATATATTCATGAATACTGTATATTAAGAGGAATGTAGGATTGCTGTGCAAACTAATCTTAGGGCCAAGCCTAGGATTGCAGTCCTTAATGCAGTTATCAATTCAGCCAACCATGTTGCAGCAGTGCAGTGTATAAAACGCAGATACAGCTCAAAAGCACCAGTTAATATTTACATCAAACATCTGCCTGCTCTTTTAACCATCTTTAACTGTCCAGTTTCAGTGAGTCTGTTCTTGGCCGACATTCCTGATGCTTTTCTGCTCAGCACACTTAAACGGCGGCTTTTTGCATCACTGTAAGCTTAAGCTGTAAGCTTGATTAGTAATCAAGTGCCAGCCCCAGCATGACACGCCTATCCTCAATTACCTTCATGGACTTATTTGAAAAACTATTTGAGAACAGGTTTGTGTCTGCTCTATAACTATTTACACAGTGTTTCAGAAGCCCGAAGTCGAGTGTGGTGTAAATCTGCCTGGTGTGAGGGCGAGGATTCTGTTGTCCTTCTCGAATCATTACCCGCTCAGCTGCCTCAGCATTTGTATGCCCTAGAGAGTGAGTGGCCCAATTCTGCCTTTCCCCTTTTCTGCTTAGGAGTAGTGTAGCAGAGAGCGCTCCCCGTCTACACTGGAGCGCAGTGCTGTGGAGTGACTGCTGCCCTAATTCCCCCGGTCAGTAGGGGGTTCATCTGGACATTATTAGCATGGTAGCACTTTGCTGCTGCTCTCTCTCACACACACACTATTCTCTTCAGTTAGTGCTTGTGCTGCAGGACTAAATGAAAGGTTGGAAGGAAGTTTTGGTGTTTATTATTACACTTCCTAGGAGAAGGAACACTTCCACTCTGATGAAATTCTGCAGTCAGGTGTTTTTCAGGCGTTCTGAGATTCCTTCAGAGGAATGAGATGTGAGATGTGTGTTTGCCTGCAGCAGTAGGTGTGTGTGTGTGTTCGAAGGTCTATGCTGTCTTCCTGCTTTAGGAAGAGATGTCTGTGACCTTTTTGTAGTTTTGTTTTGCTTTTTCCTCACTGAGGAATATCCATCGCAATATCCTCACTGTGCCCTACTGCTCAGCATCCCTGTCCTCAGAGACGTCCCTTCCTAGAGAAGGTAACGAGGTATCTGGAGCAGATGTGTTGGATTCAGAGCAGAGCCAGGCATGAGACCATACACTAAAGCCATGATAGCTGATATACAGACTTCACAGCACAATATTGACCTAAAATATTACATTTTGTTCTATACTTTTTCTTGATCGAAAGCAACCTATTGAAAATGGTCCACTTCTCTTTTATCTTTGCAGCCGAAATCATTACGGAAGTCGATCCAGCAGACCTTTAAGTTGTTCGCCAATCATAATGATGAGCAGAGCATTGTCAAGTTCTTTGAAATCCTGTCACCAATTTACAGATTTGACAAAGAATGCTTTAAGTGTGCTCTTGGGGTAAGTTCATGCTTTGCTTGTGACAGTTTATGCTTTAAGAGTTATTTTCCTTATTTAAAAAAAGGAGCTCCTCCAGCGATTAATTGAAAGCTGGTGATGACCTCTGCTGGTTGACAAAAAGAACTATTAAACTTCTCCTCAGGCCTTCTTGAACTAATTGTATCTACACTGGACTTCCTTCTGACCCAATTAACACTGCAGCAAGCTTATTACATTTTTCACAGGGAATATTTTGCTTTTTTTGCATTTCTTACAGCACATAGACACTGTGAAATCAGTCTAATTTACAGATTTTGGTAGAGGGACACAGTGCTCAATGCTGGTTGCTGGTTTATTATTAATATTTATATTCTATAACACAAGTCAAAGAAGCTTGAGTGGTGTTTCATAAAAGAAGAGAATGAAGGCAGTGTGCCATCACTAACCTGGGGATTGTGTGTGTTACAGTCCAGCTGGGTGATAGCAGTAGAGCTTGCCATTGGCCCTGAGGAAGGAATCAGCTACCTCACTGACAAAGGCTCAGCTGTGAGGATCACTACACACACACGCGCACACACACACACACACACACACACACTGCTGACAGAATGAACACAATAACTTCTACTCGATGACAAATTGCTGGTTTTATTTTAGACACTACCATAGAATATAGAATCCACCTTGCTTAAGTTTTTTTTTTTTCTGTATGTTGGTAGCCAACACACCTGGCCAACTTCACACAGGTGAAGAGTATTCAGTTTGAGGAGCAGGAGAAGAAAGGCATCCTGCAGCTGGATGTAGCTGGTGCAGCAGAGGTACTGTTCTCACACACAGATACACAAACACACACTAAGTACTGTGTGATACTGTTAGGGTTTTACAATGTGGAAAGATGTATTGATGTCATTAGAAATATAACAATATTTCTTTTTAATATTTAGTTGCCATCCATGTACATTTTGAAAAGCACTTGATAACAAAAAAATAATAGATGTGAAATGTGTGTGTGGTGTGTATGTGTGTGTGATGTACACTACCTGTTGGTGCAGCCTCTCAAGGTGACAACACCGTGCGTGAGCACCGCAGAGAACATGGCCGACCTTATCGATGGATATTGTCGTCTTGTCAACAAAACCACTTTATCCTTCATCATCCGTGTGCACAAAGGTACAAACAAATTATATGATTTAATTTTAGCTGCCAGTTTCATAAATATTTTGATTACATGCACAACTTTACCTTATTGTGTTGTGCTCAACAGAGGGAGAAAGAGCATTACCTTCAATCCCAAAGGCTCCAAAGTAAGTATTTGTTCACATGTGTGGACTGATATGTGGAACCTCCAGTGTCTGACAAAGCCACTCTGGCTTCTTATTTATTTATTAAAAAAACAACAACAAAAAACACATTTTCTCATTGTACTGTGTATTTTGGTTGTACAGCATCCTGGGGTGTGAAAAAGGTACCACATTAATATAATATCAATTAAAATATAGTAAACTATAGTCCCAGACTATCTAGGGAAAGCTACAGGGCTAAATTATGAGATTACAAGTGAAATTTATTTTTTATTTATTTAGTTTTTTTTATTTTTGTTTTATTTTTTTTTTGGGGGGGGGGGGGGGGGCCTGTGACATTTATAAATGGATAAAATTATGAAAAACAAACAAATTAAATGCTTTA
>JAOTRN010000046.1:19957025-19968739 GCA_028566695.1 Bagroides melapterus | reverse complement strand
TTGTTTATGGTGTTAGACAGACTGAATGTGTCAGCAGATTTTCTAAAATGGTGTATACTCTCTCTCTCTCTCTCTCTACCTCTCTCTCTCTCTCTACTTGCTGTTGGTTGTGTTTTTGTGTTTTGGGTATGGAAAAGTAGGTCATGGAGACAGAGAGAAACACAGACGGAGACGGAAGAAGTTTTCCTGCTCTGCTGGGAAAAGCTAGTTAGGATCGTAGTGTAAGAGATGTCTGAGTCTGATTCAAGCCTCATTATGTATCTTAGATTGAACTGCTGCCATGGGCAATGTTTTAGTCCACAGCGAATTTTTGTTCACTCTAGTACTCTTAAGGGTTCTTTCAGTTTGTCTCTCTGTCACAACTCTGAAAGGTTTTATGTAGAAACTACAAGAGGCTGCAGGCTGAACCCTTAAAAAAAAAAAAAAAAAAAAACCTATTAACTGTAGAAGGAACCGAGAGAACAAGATGATTATGTTAAACACAGCAATAAGTAAAGTTTAGAAATGTACAATAAATAGAATAGTCTAAAAACATTTTTAATAACTTAAATATTCCATTGTGCCTGGAAGGTTTTGGATCATGCTAAATGTAATGTGATAACAGCGCAAAAAAAAAAAAAACAACACGAACCAGATTAACAAGTTGAACTGTTTTGACTGACCTCAGACTTGGCCATTGATCTACTTTGAAATCTACACAGATGACAAAAGGGAAAAATGTCCTAGTGTCTAGGAAGGTGTTGAAACCTTTGTAACGAATCATGAGTCAGTGTATAGATTCAACAAGACTGTGAGGCTGGACGGATGATCACTCTATTTCCAAACCATATTCATTACGTGGTGTTTTTGATGATGGTGGTTAATAGGTCTGTCTGACACATGGGTCCAAAAATCTCCCACAGATGTTGAGATCTGGTCACTGTGAAGGCCATAGCGTATGATTTATACACCTCAGATCATTGCGCTCGTGACCGGAAGAGGCCACTCCTCTAGCATAGAAATGTTTTAACATTGGAGGAAGGTGATCAGTCAGAATAACTTTGTATTGATTTGAAGGGAAAAGTGGAGCCTAAATATCACACCAAAATACTTCATTATAACAGAGCCAACAGATGACTAACCCCAATACAAATAATGCCCATATGAGTCAATGTTGGCTCAAGTGGTTAAGGCCCCAGCATCACTAAGCTGCCACCTCTGGGTCCCTGAGCAAGTGCCTCACCAATCCATACTCTGACCCCAACCTCCATATCTGGGATATGTGAAGAACAGAATTCCACTAAAGACATAAAGACGACGACTTCTTCTTCTAACACTGATATACTGTATCTATATCTAAAAATAACACTATTATCTTAAAAACTAAATCACCACCAGCGATCGTTTTCCATTTGTGTGCAAGCAGATAAGCTCCACCTTCGCACCTTCTGTCTGTCATAGCTCGCCTGATTCCCCCTGCTTCCTGAACACATTTAAAGCTGACCAGTGGAATTGCAGTTGCATTCCTGCCTCTACAGGGCTGCGCTGTGTTCCATCCATGTAATGTCCCTTGTGTAGACATCATTTGTGATATGTTCATTTCGGTGCCCCTTGGGTCGCTGCGGTCTGTGTGTGTCCAATGCTGTCGGCATGTAGCCGCTGACAGGTTTATTAAAAAAAGAGCGTGGCAGACAGCAGGCGAGCTGGCCACGGGCCACTGAGATCTGACTACTGCTGCTCCGAGAGCTGCATCACGGCTGTGCTCTCTCGCTCCCTCTGTCGGGTCACGCCTGTACAATTTTATCAAATGAGACTCGTTTTCCGAGCATCTTCTCTGGGTTTATTCCCTGTGGCATATTGGGTGATGTCTGTACGACTAATCCAGGCCAGTGAAGCTACTGTCACTTGTTTCTGCCACACAGTGTATTTAGGTATTTTTCTGAACTCTGGTCATCAGCAATTAGCTTGATTGTGCTTTGAAAATTCTGGTGTGGCATTTGTAGCCTTTCAACATTGTTCAGAAGTGAGAGGACGGGTGGTGGAGTTTCTGTCATGCAGCTCGTTAGCAGAAGGCTAATAATGTTATCGTAATCATTAGGAGCCACAACAGTGGCCATTTTGGGAGTTGCTGTGCCTGCTGTTCTTCCTGTTGAGCCTGTGTGTGTCGGTGTGTGTGTGTGTGTCGGTGTCGGTGTGTGTGTGTGTCGGTGTGTGTGTGTCGGTGTGGGAGGCTGGCATTAAACCTAGACATTACCTCACCCTACTGGGCAGACGGCCCATGACAATGCTCAGCAGGCTGCGGGAGAGAGCAGGGGGGGAGAAAAACTCAATACCTGGTGATTATCTACACACAGACACTCACCCTCTCCCTATCTCTCGCTCTCTCTTTCTCTCACACACGCACACACTGCAGCACACATCCGCAGACGTCACATTCCTTCCTTACAGATGGCAATTTTCAGAACACGCGCACACCCGGTCTCCTGGGATGAGTGTGAAGATAATTTGCCACAGCGTGCAGGCTTGGGTGGGAGATGAGTCAGGTAATGGAGTGTGCTTGAAGTCGGCCCTCTCCCACATTAAACCTGCAGATTATCACTGTGATGGCCCTGTTCCTGTGTCACTAAGCCTGTTCCCTCAGGCCATCTTACACTAACATCTACAAAAGGTCATTATTCATTATTTCTACATAGTTTTGCATGTGTACATTTCATTACTTCAGCGTCTCATATTCCTGACGCTGTGCTCTAGAAAACGGCTCAGATCACTGAACGTCCCTGGAACAGAACGGATTCTGAGTTTGCTTCAGGCCACAGGAGCCGTGTTTCACACAGGACACTCTCGGTTACAACCAACATGAGCTTTGTTTCCATTCAGTCTGCTGTTGCATCAACAGTGGGCTGTGATTACTGGAAGGTCCACGTGAACATCTGAAGACGTTTCAGTTGGATGATGCACCCTGTAGAGGTAGACACCTACAATTAAGATTCAGTAACATTAAACTCTTTATTTGCAAAGATTCAGACATTCAATCATCATAGCTGAAGGGTGACAACACATCCTGTTAAATGTTTTAGCCAATAGTGAGTAGTTCCTTGTTAAAAATAACTCGAAGCGGTTACAAACAACTTCATTATGTTACCAACTTGACGAGCTCTATAGACTCTTACAAGATGTTTTAAATTATTGGGAGAATAAGCCCATAATTCTCTGTCCATTTGCTTTGAATTATTCTGTTTTTTTTTGTTTTTTGTTTTTTATTTAAAAAAGCTGTCTCATCAGTTACCTAATCCCAACAGAGAGGGTCAGTATTAGAAATCTATGAACGTCTCCCTTGTCTGATGTAATGTCTCTAGGCCTGTAGCTAGGCTCTGCTCTGATGAGCTACCTTTAGCTGAAAATATTTATATAAATACACACGATTTGACAAACCACAACAGATCACCTGCTACAAAAGCAAAGCTTGTTCATGATGAGAAAATGACATTCGATGAACTACACGTTATTCGTCTATGCTACAGTAGTGCATTCTGCTCAGTTCAATCCTGTTCTGTACTTTTCTGGGTCTGGACTGTCATGTGCAGGTGAACCCCTGTGATTTGTGATAAACAGCATGGTCTGAAAGTGACGTTTAAGGTTACTATAAATTAATTATTGGCATGAGAAACTGTGTATTTGTCATTGAAGAACAAGGAGGATCAGAGCACTGTCAGCCTCAAAGTCATCAGTTTAATTAGCTCTTGATAATACATTACATTTCATCTCAGGGTTTATGTCATCATCTGAAGCAGGGAAATGACTTGCAAAATGTTCAGTACTGAGAAGCCTTGACACTGTCAGCAAGACAACATGGCAACATTTATTGTCCCAAACTCAGTGACTCCCCGTGATGGGCACCAGGTGGCGCTCTGCCTCAGACAACAGAAACTGAACAGAAGGACCGTTTAGACGTTACATAATAGAAAGAATAAGAAATCACTGAGGTGCTAAAAATGAACCTTGATGCAAAGTGTGTGGATAGTTTAAAATCTGCAAACGGCATCTCGTGTAAATGGAGTGAGGATAAAATATACAAATAAGGTGATAATGTTAGTTGGTGTTTTGTTTTGACTGTTTTTAATTGTTTTAATTTAATCGATTCGGAAGACAGCATGCTTTCTGGAGGTTTTTTCTATTTGAATATATTAAAATGCATTGTGGAGGGATTGTGTAAAACCAGCCACAACAACATTAATATGCACAGTTAGTCCAGCTCTAACTTCCCTTGGGATGTTGCTTCAGACACCCATTCAAACCCTGAGTCATGACCCCTACCTCTCCACCTCCCCCACGTCTAGTGTGCGTGCGTGCGTGCGTGTGTGTGTTGGCAGGGGACATGACTTCCAGACAAGACGTCAGACAGATAAATGTCAGCTTGTCTCCCTGTGGGATGAGTGGGTAAGGGGGTGAAGAGAAGGATCTAATCGTTTAAATTTCATCTTGACATCTGGGATCGGACAATGTAGACAGCTGAAGGGTTACTAACAAGCACGTATATGAATCGACTACACGCCATTCCTAAACTAGAGTGCGCTAGTGCTAATGTTATCCTAAAATAATATGTTAATGAGGAAGGAATTCTGGGAAACCGGCATTTATCTTATTCATTTCTTTGTTGCTGTAATTGCTTTGAGTAAAGGAGTGATCAAGGGACAACGATTTGAAGGGGAATTGTTATTTCTATTAATCTGAAGTCTTCATTTTTCTCAAACAGAATCCTTTTACTCTGAGTATGTCGTTGTAATTATGGGAATTGAAAAAAAAAAAAAACACTGGTGTGCGGTTTCTTAGTGACAGTATCTTGTTTTGCACAGATGGTTGTTTAATGTTTCAAACTGAATTTTTAGAGCTAAAGTTGACTATCTCTAGCCGATACAACGAACTTTTTGTCTGTATTTTAATTAATTAGACTGACTCAAGCGAAATCCGCTTGCCGCATTGTGTTTTAAAGGGCGTACGTGTGATCAGTGCTGTGGACTGCTGCAGTTAAAGATGACTGCAGTTAAAGGGCGCAGACAGAGAGCATGTGCGCTTCACCCACACTCAGACGTCGGGGTCACGCCAAGGTCACGCACCATGTATCTCCCACAGACCGCCTTGTTTGGTTTTGTCTGGTGCGACGTGGAGCGGTAACACAATGGTTACGTCCTAAAGCGCATAGAGTGGGAACCTCTGCTAATACTAAGACAGTTTATTTTACCCGAACCCCTACACCCGGGGCTGGATTTAAAAAGGAAGGATTAGGAGTCTCCTTTGCGTTCTTTGTAAACAAAACGTACTAGTTTTACGTAGTCACTAGTGCGGTTTGAGACGCAGCCCAGCCATCCAACCCTCTTAACACCCCCACCTTCAACCTCCGACCCCCTTCCCCCCGGCGCGCCGCTTGCTTGGCGGAGTCACCAGGAAGCGTGTGTGGGTTTTTTTTTTTTTTTTTTTTTTTTTCCCCTCCAGGACGCGGCCGCCCACCCCTCGGGATTGTAGTGCGCGAGACGGTGCTGTGATATGAGTAAGGGCAGGATAGGGGTTACACATTCTGTCTGCCTCATTCAACACCAGCACACCGGCTTTTCAACGAGTGCAC
Organism: Bagroides melapterus; assembly: GCA_028566695.1. Lineage (NCBI taxonomy): Eukaryota > Metazoa > Chordata > Actinopteri > Siluriformes > Bagridae > Bagroides > Bagroides melapterus. The sequence continues at coordinate 19,963,140 of JAOTRN010000046.1, read as the reverse complement.
GAAAACGGAGGTAACAAAAGCTACAGACTTGGTCGCCGTTAAAAGAGGACGGGGATTTTTTTCCCCCTCCAGCGAGTATGTGGTGAAGACGATGCGAGTGGCGCGGAGAGCCGGTGGAAGTTGTCGCTGTGGCGAGCTCCATGCAGAACCAGAGCGGAGCGGCTAGCGGAAGCGGCTACGGCTCCAATGGCGCCTGCGTGTGTAACTGCACCGGAGCCCAAGTTCAGGGAATGGACATATGTGAGTGTAAAACTGCTTTACTTCCACAACCGTTACCATAATTGCTGACTTTGAACTTCTGCGTCGAGTCTTAATACTTTATGTCGTTAAGACGGAGATAAATTTGCCGTTTAAAGGTAACTTGGCTGTTAAATTACAAATACCGCTACAGTGAACTTGTAGGGCGCTAGATAGAGCACATAATCCATTGGGGGTTTTTTTTGTATCCTGTGTAGTGAACTTGTATAGGGAGTAGGCAGCCAAAAGGGATTGAGTCGCAGTCTGGTCTGGTGTTTGGGCAGTGATTAACGTTTTCAGTGTCTGTCTCCGCCAAGCCACTAACCCACCAAGTCCTTAGCACACCAAGGCTTACCAATAAATTAGTGCGTAAAACAGTAATGCGTGTTACTGTAATGTTGTACCACAGTGTAGTTCATAGTCAGAGGATCAAGCATGCAGCAGGGGGAAGTGCAATAGAAATAAAGCCCTTACATTGTTCTTGAGTCGTGATTATTACTCATTTCTTTTTCTTTTTTTTTTTGCCGCTCTGACTAGAGGAGCTCTGTTGCTCAGAGTGTCTTCTCTGTTCGCTTTTGGGGTTTACAATTGCTTTCTCTATTCCACCTTATTTTCTCTGTAATCTGTCTGTTTTTCTGCCTCTCTTCTTTCACATCCCCAATATTTATCTAATTGCGTAGATTTTTTCCCCCAGCGTTTCGTTTTCAGCAAACGGCGGCTGTGACAGTAACGTCAGCTGTAAATCACGGTTCATATCAACACACTCCTTCTGACGAGTGTGTCATTTCTGTAGTACCATCTTACACAGCGACATGTATAGCGGACACTCTATCCAATCTTGTCTTATTATAAATCTGTGTGTATGTGTAAGCTAACAAAAGAAATGAATATTATATATATACTGATTGTTACGTTGAAGGATGACATTTTCAGAGTTATGGAATGAATCTCTGCTGTCAGGGCTTTGAAACTAGCAGTAAGTTTTCCACCATGGGAAAGTCTTCAGGGCTGATGATTTATTGCTTCTCCACAATATGTTATTATTATTGTTGTTATTGTTGTTTGGTTTAACTTTGAGTGAGGAATAGGAAATCCTGTTGTGAGACTGTTTACAGCTCTTAGCTAGTTCAGCAGATGGTTCATAACATTAAATGTAACTATAGATGGTTAAAAAAATTATCATTGATCATCAAATCCCCAAATAATAGGTACAAAACACCACAGGACATGCTGTTAGAGGACAATAATCCACAATAGGGTGGTGTGATGCAACCTAACATGGATATCATTTTTAATAACATCATGTCCTGAAGTGTTTTCCTCCTTACTTATTCAGAAATTATTTTCAGACATTGACCCGAGGTGCAGGATGTATTCAAGTATTGTAACCACGAGCCAATTTATCAATAGGGAATAGAGACACTACTTCACGTTACACAGTTGTGCTGATCTCTGAAGGATTTCTGAGTCACACTTTAGTGAATCAATACTTGACAAGATGTTTGTACAGTTTGGCACAGTTCTCTATTGTTATGAACTAGGTTTGTTTAGCCATGCTGTTGACATGATTGTGTAGTAATAGACAACTGAACAGTGAAGAAAAGAAATACTGGATTTTATTATACTGCATTTTACTGCAGTATTTAATTATCAAGTAAGTCATGTGGCTACATAAAAGAAGAAGAAGAACCGGTGATGAGTAGATAGGTTTACTTCTACAGCGATGGCTCGGTTTAGTGCTGCAGTGCGATGTGCGACTGATGCGTTTGGTGATAACAGCCTGAGGATCCAGTGACTATTATTCATGAGTCAGGGTGCCAGTCAATGTGCTCCATCACTAATCTAGCCATTGTAGCTCTCCCGGAGGTCTAGAAGCAGAGCATGGTTCCCTTTACTTCTTTTAAGTGCTGTTTATGATGAATGAAGCACAGGTTGTTAAAGATTAGTCCAGGTATAAGGAACAAAAGAGAAAGCCAGACAGTAGGGTTTTTTTTTTCCCCCTTACTTTTTTCAGATTACATTCGTCCAGCTCTTCTGTCTTCTCCATCTGTATTTGCTCTTTGAAAATGTAACTGGTGATCTCTGTTCCAACCCTGCTCCAGCATTCTCAAATGGAGGAGTGTGGTTTCCACCCACTGAGGTCATGCATGCAAGTTCAGCTAGCAGTCATGGGCAAATGTTTTAGTGAAGTGCAGCGTTTTTTTTTTTCCCCCTCCCTTCTCCTTTCCTTCCCTCGCTTCTCCTGCTCACTCTATTTAAACAACATTTTTGAGACGTTTCTCAGTGCTGAGGTCCTCAAGAGAATGTTTGTGCGTTTTGCACTTCTTAACTAAATAGATGTTAACAAAAAAATAGAGAGAGACTGTGGCATTTTCTCCCTCCCCCTGAAGCTTCAGTGCTTATTGTTTAACTCTGTGGACCTGGCAAGCTGATGCAGCAACCTGCAAGTTTCCACAAGTAACGCTGGCTGCCATGAAAGCACCTTTCAGTTCTGGTCAAACACAACATGCCAGGGTATGTTACCAAGAACGAAGACCTTCCCAAAATAGAAGTCAATCTACATGGATGAGGAGATGTCCTAGAAGATAGTCTCAAAGAGCTCTGCATCACTTTCTCTTTCAGGTATATATCGAACACTGTCACAGAGAGCTGAAGGTGTCTCTCTCAGATCTTTTCTGGCACTAACCATTGTCAGAATGTACTGTACACAAAGTCCTGAACTTGGAAACCTGGGGGCAGCTTAACCGATTAGTGGATTTCATGATTATTCATGCAACTGGCGAAAACCATAATAGTTTCAAAAGCTGCGTGATCACCCACATGAAGCAGAAGAGCGATGGGTGGCATGTTGGCACCGAAGCTCAGTGGCAGAATGCTCATTTGAGCCAGCCATCTGATTTGTGTCATCCACGTGACTAATATGAACAAGAAGGACTATGACCTCTCTTACCATCATATGGAAATCACTAGACTAAACAAATGCTCATTTGTGTTTCTGTCAGCACTCGGGTGAAAAAAAAAAAAACGATTTGCTTGGACAAAAGAACAGTGAGATGGAAAAAAGAAAGGGTAGGAGTTAAGCATGAGCAAACAGGAAGGGTGTATAACTTTTGGTGTTTTAGGGATTTAGTGTTTAGTTTTTTTTGTTTGTTTTTAACTTTAGCTAGCAGTGTTGTAATCTACACTCGTATAGCTGATGATCGTGATTCTGACATGGTTTTCTGAAGGAGAAATTTCCTATCCACTGTTGGTGAAGCACAAACGAGGAGAAGTTAGCTTGACTAAATGTTCGACAGGCACATATTTCTTTTTCAAAAGTTTTGTAGCAGTCCTCCTAAGGTGGGGGAGAATAAATAAATAAAATTCAGGTTAGTCTGTAGCACAAAGGATAAAAACGGTGTACAGTCTCCTTAGAAATGTCTGTTACATGGCACTGTTTATATCTAATGATGATGTTCGAGTCCAAATAACTTAAGCCACAGCAGCTCTGAATTTTCTTTTTTTTTTTTTTATTTTATTTTCCCTCACTCTTCCTCTCCCCTCGCCTCACCAGATGACTCACAGCAGTGCAAGGACAGCATGTTTTATCATTTTTCTCTACTGACTTAGTAATGTATTTATTTATTTACCATGTGACGGACAGACAGATCTTATTTAGTGATCCCACTCGTCTTGTATCCAACCAATATCAGTCAGAATGCTGTTTTAGATACCGGACCAAAAGAAAAAAAAACCACTGAAACTCATCAGAATCTGTAACAAACCTAAGTGTGAGATATCACTGAAGTGTTTTAAGCACCAAATAATGAGGTGAAGCTGTTTAAGAGCATTATATTTGAATTGCAGTCATTATTTTAACGTCTTATTTATAACGTGGTAGTTTTGTCAAAAGCCTGCAGTTTTGTGTACATCATGAGTATTTCGTTGAGTGTTCATTTTATATCTCAAGGTTTTAGTTTCTAAAAAGAACTAATGGTGTAGCTTTTTTTTTTTTTTTTCCTCTTCAAAGGGGGCTGCTGTTTTATTTCTGTATTGCACTTTGACAGCCCATGCCAGCTCTTTGTGTTTGTTACTACTTCAATATAACCAGCTCGCCTCGTGAAACACTTGTTAATCATCTAATGAGTTGGGAGCGTCGAGAAAGTGTGAAGACAGACAGTCAATGGATATTGAATTGATGAAGCAGTGGGGCTGAGGTTGAGAAGTCATCAAGCGTCTGATGACATTTGAAATCCGCGGTTGAGAATTATACGGGTGCGTTCCTGTGAAAGATCTTTTGTGCTGCTGTTTAACGCGGGTGTGCAGCAGCGTCTCGCTGAAGAATTCCAACGTACAGTCACTGACATTTCACACGTAAGCACACTGGAGCCGTAAGAAGCCCTTTATTATGGCTCGGTAGTGCCTTTTTTCTCTTGATGGACAGAAACACAGTTGGGCATCTTTAAGATGATGTCTCTGTTCCTTTCTCAGTGTAATTGATGGCAAGAGCTCCTGTGTGGAATGGCGGCTGCTGCTTGGCGTGCTGGGTGGCATGGCCTCTTCCCACTGGCAGTGTTTGTGGCATGGCCGTACTGCGGGGCTGGAATCGGCTGCCCGCCCCTCTGATGCCCAGCGGGATGCCAGTCTGTTAGCGTGTTTTTCTCCATCCCACTATGCCACAGGGCTTTGATTTGTAGCACAAAGACCACCTGTGTGATCCAGCCTTCTAAAACAGTAGACGAGGAGCCTACCTCCCCCAGCCTGCAAACACAAAAATGCACGTTTATCACCGGCTGACAGAATGCCTGTCTCCAATCCGCTCGTATCCACATTCAGAGCCTGTCAAAACACTCTTCTTGTCTTGTCAGAGTGATGTGGCGTCCATAGACGTCCTGACAAACAGAATAAGCATTTGCGTGGCGTGACCTAGCGTCTGCTAGCTGGGTATCATGTATTTCTAAAACGAAATTAAACCAGCTGAAACCAAGTAAACAGAAGGATTTAGGCTATGATGAAAGAGGTGCATTCATTTATTATATACAACATGTATAGCTGTGTGTGTGTGTGTGTGTGTGTGTGTATGTGTCTGATGATAATGGATGGTTTATGTGCTCTTTTTTACTAGAATGTGGAATATAAGGCAATGGCTTTGTTTTTTTTGTGTTGGTGTCCAGATGAAACTGTGTTCACCAGAAGGTAATATTTTCTCCCTCTCTCACTCACTCACTCACTCTCTCACTCTGGCAGCATTTTAGTGGCTTCAAACCTAAAATGACAGTGAAGGATTTATTTTTTCAGCATTAGTGTTTTTTTTTACATAAATGCCTTTCTCTCAGCCTTCTAGATTATTCTATTCTATTATTGTTGAGTTATAATCAATAGAAATGTTTGCTTGACATGATGGCCAGGCATATGGTACACCATTCCCAAGTTACCCTGCACATGTAATGCAAGTCTCATTCTCACACACACACACACACACACACGGCTCATGTCTGGCACTCCCTCGCTGTGAGTGGCCCACTGTCTGGCAGCTCTCAGTCAGCTGCGCTCTGCCTGCTGACAGTAAAAGGGCTGATTGATTTGCTGCACTGAACACTGGCTGCCGCTGGCATCACGGGCTAATGCTTCTCCCAGCACCCACTCTGTCTGACTCTTTAGCTCTCTCTGCATTTTGTAGTCTGCACATAGTTTTTTAGTCTGCCCTTGTTTCTTTGCTTTGTTCTTGCTCCCTGTTTTTTTTTTTTTTCCCCCTCGTGTGTCTGCATCTGCATGAATGTGTGTGTCTGTGTGCCATGTCAGTGTTCAGTGTCTCTGTGGGTACGGATGCTGAGGGCTGTGTCTCCATGGCAATGAAGGCAGCTGGATGGCTCTGTGTGTGTGTGTGTGTGTGTGTGTG
>JAOTRN010000046.1:19944295-19956925 GCA_028566695.1 Bagroides melapterus | reverse complement strand
ACGGATGCTGAGGGCTGTGTCTCCATGGCAATGAAGGCAGCTGGATGGCTCTGTGTGTGTGTGTGTGTGTGTGTGTGTGTGAGAGAGAGAGAGAGAGAGAGAGAGAGAGAGAGGGGATGGCATTGCCAGTGGTATCTAGGGCAGGACAGGAGATCCAGTATCCAGCAGTGCCACTTCACTGAAGATCTTGTTCCTTATTCACTCTGTCTATCTCTAAATGAAAGGCAAGTCTGAAGTGCCAAACCCCATCTTCCAGCTCTCTCCGTCTCCCTCTCACTCACTCTCTTGCTGTCTCGTTCTCTCAGGGTTGCTCCAGAGCAGCCAGGCTTTGTTCGCTTACTCAGACCTTTCCCAATCCATTTTGTAAACCGGTCTCATATACATTTCACTATTTGACCAGGAGAAAATACACTAACGGCAAGACGAACCTCAGCACAAAGTAACGAATCACATTCATCTATAGACAAGTTCACTTGTGACTGCTGAGGGCTGCAGGTCCACTATAAATCAACCTGTGCAGAAATAAGAGGATTTCAGTGTCTGAGTTAGGAATATGTACAGCCCGCTCAGTCTGATCACTGATGCTTCCTCTCACCCAAACCTCCCCGTGCAGATCCGGCGCATCAGCAATAAATCTAATACGGCTCATGAGCTAGACGCACTTCTAAACGCTGTTGGAACCGGCGGTCTTTTATGCCTTGATGTATATCAGGAGCAATCTGTAATGACTCAAAATGAGTAATATGTATAATCTTTATAGAAATATAACGCGGAAGCCTTCTAAAGCATGCACGTGTACTGCTCTTGACCTCAGTCTCTGAGTCATAGCATAGAACACACGAGGATCTGCTAGTTGTTTACTACAGTGGGGTGTTTATATTTTAATGCACATGAGTCATTTTATGTGCATGATGATTAGATCATTAGGAAACTTCTTATTTACTGCTCACCGTGAAGCTAACATTACTGCATTACGTTATTACCCTGTAACACATGGCATTGGAAAGGAGGGGAATTTTTTATTTTTTTTTGGACTGGATGTTTCTTGAGCAGGACACGTTATGATGCTGTATTACCAAAAGATTAAACATTAAAGAGTAATTCACCCAAATAACATAATTTTTAGTCACAGGCAGATTGTTCGAAGGTCCTTTCATTCTTATTTGAAGAACATTTGAAGCTGGAAGTAAAGTCTGACGATCTGTTGTGTTTCACTTTCCCTGTTTTTCACTGTGTAATCCATCTTTTTTGCATTTTCCCCTATCTGGCTTAACATATTCACCTCTCCTTTAGTAGCTTTAAATTAATTTGTTTTTCGTGTGTGTGTGTGTGTCCATGTCTTACAGCCAGTAGACAATTTGCATATCATCTAATTCAACTTTTACTAGTCAGAATACTGCTAATTTTAGTGTGCAAAACAGCTCGAACAATTTTGTCTACTCTCTCTGCCCTGTTTCTTTCTTGTTTTTGTAATCATTTCCTTTCGCTCTAATCTCTGCTCTCTCTCTTTCCTCGCATCCGCTCTCATGGCTTATATTTGGAGAAAAGCGTCGTTTGTCTGCTCAGATGCTGTACTGCAGGCAATTTTGTGGCGTGTGTTCCAGTCATGCTGTTCAGTCCGTACACTCAGTCTGCTCTAGAAGATAATGCTTCTCTGTTTGACACTTTAAAACATGCCCTCTGCAGACCCAACAGTTCCAAAATGGTTCGCGTCTCGCCGTGCCGGAGGCCTGCATCAGCCACAGCATCTAGCCTAATCAGATTGGGCTTGCATTCGGAGGCATGCTGGGATATCGCAGCACCCGCTCTAATGCCATGAGCTGTCTGGCTGCAACAGATAGGCCGCCATTGTCTTGCTTTACCAGACGCTCTGCCTGTCTGTCTGGGTATTGCCAGGGCATATAGGAGAGGTCTTTTTGCATTTTGCACATCTGTTGTCCACATGGAAGGCTGCTGTGTGTGTGTGTGTGTGTGTGTGTGTGTGTGTGTGTGTGTGTGTGTGTGATTGAGAGTGAGAGTGAGCATTTTGAATAGGGAATAGCTAAACAGTGTTTTCCGTTCACTTCCTGTCCATTTTGAACCACTTGAGCTTTCTTTAGCAGCTGAACATCATGCAGTTCTCTGACTCTGTGTTGTACTCACTGTACAGCAGCTCAGTAATTGTTTCTGCCGTGTGTTTCTCGCCCAGTCTTCCTCGCAGGCTCCTGTTGTTCTGTGCTTCCATCCTGTGGTCCAAACAAGAACTGCATTTTTCCCTCAGCTTTATTTTTTTTCTAACAGAACGATGATCGAACTTGATTGTTGCTGTGTGCGTATCCATAACCTTATAAAAAAAAAAAATTCATCCTCTCTTTGTTTCTCTCTCTCTCTCTTTTGCCCTGCAGCTGAATTGGAGTTTGTGCAGATAATAATCATAATTGTGGTGATGATGGTGATGGTGGTGGTGATTATCTGTCTTCTGAACCACTATAAACTCTCAACGTGGTCCTTGATGAGCAGACTGGGCCAGGCCAGGAGGCAGGAGCACTCTCTGCAGCCGGTAAGACATCGCTCTGCTCCATCCCTCACTTCCAGTTGAAGTATGTGTATTAGCGGATTACTGCCAGCCATAAAAATGACTCGGCCTCATTTAATCAATATACGGCGTATATAGGTCTGGACAGTGTCTGGAAAATTTAGCTTTGCCTTCTAAAACATTGCAGCCGACCATCATTAAACAAAAGACACGCACGAGAATTTAGCCTACTTATTACAACCTAAAGGCAGTATGGCTTAGAAGTATTGGCAAAGTGAACTCAAAACCTGACAAGCTAGCCTGACAAATATGTCGCCTCTAGCTGTGAGATTCGATTAAGGCATAGCGTTCTGTTTCGACACAACCCGAATGTGGCTTTAAGCACTCTGTTAGCCAAAGATCCCATTTGCCGTGTTTCTGATAAATATCCGCGCTACTCTCGCTCCCAGACGTTCCCTTAATGATTAAATTTGGCCCAGCTCTGTCTAGACGCTAGCAAAGAGCCAGACATGCACGCTGGCTGCTGCAGCGTGCGGGAGAAGCAGATAAACGTCTGAGTCGCTTTCATTTTTATTCATGAGGGGAGGGGGTGGACTGAGGGGGAGAGCGAGTGCAGAAACACTGTCTGGAGGGAGAACACAGTCTGGTGCACTCTGCTGCTTTGATTTACCACACACATGTTAATGCTGAGCATTAGCAGTTTGGCCTTTTATTTTAATTAGTATACGGAGCTTTGTCTGGATTTAGAAGAGATTGTTCTTTGTTTCCTACCACATGCCATACCCTAACTGTGACAAGGCAATAAATTTCACCACATGATTTTTGAGGAGTTAACTTGTTCCTGATAATCTGACACTCGTCTTTGCTTTAAATATTTGATAATGGATACATTTTGTGTTAAAAGGACATTTAATGTATTGGTTCTGTAATATCTTATATCGTGTAATGTGCAAAACTGCATTTTCCTCTTTTAACCTTCTGTCTCTGCTGATAGGAGGGATGTTTTTGGCCATCAGATAGTGGATCCAGACAAGGAGCTTCAGAGGTGAGGCCATTAACACTCTCTCTCTCTCTCTCTCTCTCTCTCTCTCTCTCTCTCTCTCTCTTTGTGTGTGTTTGGATGGGGGTAGGTGGTACAGCTTGGGGTTCTTATTTGGCGAGGTCAGGGGGAGGAAAGGGTCAGTGTCTGAAGCAGGGCCTCTCTGTTAATCATTGCACATGTGTTGTGTCCCTCTGGGGGTTGTGCCGCACATTTCCCCAAGTGTACGTGGCTTTGAGTGTCCCTGTCTGGATGCCTGCGTCTCTCACTGCGTCATTAATCACTGGCTTTCTCTTCTGGCAGCGTCTAGACAGCTGTCTGAGAGAAGAGACACTTTGCCTCTCGCTCCAAATTGCCCCTCATTAGCCACCCTGGCTCGAACTGAAACACAGCCCCATAAAACAAAGCTGTCTGTCTTATTGGCTGGACAACATGGAGATTTCCCACAAATGGAATAATTTAATTGTGCATAAATGCAGCATCTCTTTCTTTAGATAAAGCTTTGCTTGTAGCAGTGGAAATGTCTTGTGTTGTAACGGTTGTGCTCGAGTTTCTCAAATTAGATATGTAACCCTTCAGATGATGCCATCTCCCATCAATGAATGAATTAATCAGTCTCAGGCCTGTGCCTGGATGTGGTGTAAATCAGATGGAAAACTTCTTCACACTTTCAGTCCCACTTCTACATTCTCCATTCATTGCACTGTTTATTCATTTTTGTGCTTTAGTGTGTGTTTTTCAAGACACTTAATAACTAATGCAAACAGGAATACTGTGTCTTTGGATCTTTTAAAAGACTTAATTGTTCTGAAATTAAATTCTACACAGTTAAAGGCCTTGGGGATTACACTGGCTTCAAATTAAGAGATTGGCCTCTTAAGATTTCCCAGGTTACAGTGTAGGCTTAAGCACTGTTTATTCAATTAGTTTGTATGTTTTGTTGAGGAAAGCAAACAGTTTCGCTCAATTATTTTCGTGTTCGGTTCTATCTACCCAAAATTTATTGTTCAGGCTAAATGGAAATCATATGAAACTCTTTTTTTATTATTATTGTTGTTGTTTACTGTTTAGATATTTGTACCAGTTATTTGTTAGTCATTTAGCCTTTATTCATTTCTTTATTTCTTTCGGACTATATAGTGTTGAGTGGACACAGTTCTCACACAGGCCCAGGCCCCGCAGTCAAGCCCAGGGTGTAGAGTAGTTTTAGGAGAGAAGAGGATTAGGAGTAGGGAGATGTGAAAAATCTCATTAACAGTCACAGAAATTGTTTAAGAAATCTAGATTTTCTTCTAGATTTAGCTGCCACAAGTGTCTGCACTCTGAAACCCTGTCAGAGGATGCAGTAGGCTATAAGTTTGTTTTAAGAATATAGTACAGGAATACCTTTGGGCTTTAATGAATTTCTAGCTTTTATATTAGCATGTTTGTTTGTTACTTTAATATTCTGTTCTATCACATTCTTTTTTTCCTCTCTCCCTGTGCACCCCTACGATGACATTTCTGGTAGCATTATTCTTACATACTCTGAACCTTTATTCCTTGAATTCTTTTGCTTGCAGGTGGTGTACGCTCCTCATCCTCGTGAGCGCTTCAGCACTCCCTCATTCCTGCAGCGAGACCGCTTTAGCCGTTTCCAGCCTACCTACCCTCTCCTGCAGCAGCACATCGACCTGCCACCCACCATCGCACTTTCGGATGGAGAGGAGCCACCGCCGTACCAGGGCCCGTGCCCGCTGCAGCTGCGCAACCCCGAGCAACAGCTCGAGCTGAACCGTGAGTCAGTGCGCGCGCCACCCAACCGCACAGTCTTCGACAGTGACCTGATGGACAGCCATGGCCCATGCCCACCTAGCACCAACACAGGCATCAGTGCCGCCAACTGGAGTGCCCACGGACGCACGGAGGGTCCTCCACCCGCCTACAGTGAGGTCATGGGCCACTACCCAGGCACGGCATTTTACCTTCACCAGCACAGCAATAACCAGTCCTCCTCCGTGCCAACTGTGCCCGGTGCCAGGACGCGCCAGGGCAGCACGGAAAGCACAATAGTTCTGAGCAAAGCCAAGGACATGCAGAGAGGGGAGCTGGTGTAAGGTCAGCTCTACATACCCTCTCCTTTTACAGGCTACAAAGGGGTGTGGTCACTCTCTGGACACTCCCATGCACAACATAAAATGCGTCCGTCTTCACCACAAAAGCAAAGCCACATTACAAGAAGGAACCAAGCGGAGCAAAGCTTACAAAATAACATTTTATTGACTGTCTCTCTCATAAAAAAGACACAGCAAAGCTTTGTAGCGCTATTTTGTACTTGTGTATTACATTCAAAATGGGAGAAGATGATGATGATGATGATGATGATATTAGCACATTTTCTTTTCCTTCCTTTTTGGTCACGTGCTCTTCTAAACACCAACACATCCACAAGTTTAGGGACTTGGAGTTGAGGATAGGTTTTCCATGACCATGATCTGTGCACAGATAAGAATTGAAAAACTTAATTGAAACAGAAATCCAAATCCTAGTGCCAAGGGTTTCGTGTGGGGGCTGGCGTGAGGGTCAACACTCACAATCATACATCGAAATCAAACCCCACAAACGTTGCACTATCTTTATTGTGGAAAAGAGGAGCAGGAAATGCAGTGCACGGTCTTTGTTGTTAAGGAAACTCCAAAGTTGGTGATGTGTAAAAGCAGTAGGGTTTTCTCCTTACTTCTGCACAAGAGTTACTTGTATCCAGCCTAGAATCCTCCTTCCCAGCTCTTAGACCTCCTCATAGTCTTTCAGACCCTTTGACACAACTTGAGGTTAGATGGATGCTAGCAGAATGTTACTTTCACTTAATAGTGTCACTTTACAAGCAGAAACGTTATACAGTTCTAAAGTAATTACTTTTTATTTTTATGTTTGTTTTTTTTTTGTTTTTAAGCATCAGTCTGAAAGACTCTTTCCTCCCGGAGCAGTGTTGATATCATTTAGTTTCCCTCCAATAGGCTTAAACCTCACAAAAGACAATGAGGGAAAGGTGTCATGTGAGCAGGGTGTCATGCGTGCTCTTAAAGCTATTAATTTATGAACTGCAATCAAGGCTGTTGTTGTAATCCATTCTACGTATTGCACTTGGCCCATGACAAAACAAAACAAAACGGCATTTATTTCTCATCAGAATGGTTTATGGACGTGAGGTGTTCAGCATGGACGGAAGCTTCTGTTAGCTTTTCCTTACTTGAAACGGCTAATGCTGCCCATTCGTGCACTCTTTCACTTTCAGCCCCTCTCTCGCCACAGAACCCCATCTGTACAATATTGTGACGGATGGTGCCATAGTAACCAGAGTGAGCAAAAACAAACAGGCATACAAGCATAGCCCGTATCTCTGTGTTGTCTCAGTTTCCTAGGATAGGTAGGATAATCAAATTTAGGAACACGCTGAAGCTAAGGGCTAAAGTAAGGGTCGGTCACTGTAATATTTCATGAACCCAGCCTTCCTCTGATTAGGTTGCCTTTTCTGCTTGTCCCTTCTCGCTCTATTCACAGACAGGCCGCTGTTGACGCCACTGGTTTGTCCTCTGCTTCAGGTGAAAAAGTGCTGATTTGAGATGAACTCCTGCTTCGGTCTGTGTTGGGGCAGGTCTTCATGTACGATTTCGGCCACGTGGCATGAAAGGTCCTGAACCCAAGCAGTTTACGATGCCTAAGAATACAAGCCCTCTGTTCCATCGCGTAACGCTGCACTCTTCTATTTATTATACAATCATGTTCTTATTTTGAATCCATAGCATTGTGGGTATTTGGCGAACAGATCCAAACCATGGTGCTACATTTAACTTAGAAGTTTACAATCTGAACAACCTTTGCTGTTCTCTATTACACGTGTCCGAATGGAGTAGTGGCCAGCACTGACGTGGTGTGAGATTGGACGCACGCAGGCTGTTGGATAGCCATTGACGTCGATAAACGGAGGTTAGTTAACCAGTCGACCGCTCTGAGCTCTTAGACGTTGAATTTTGACCAGAACCCAAAGGAACTTTTGCCTTGTAGTGCAGAACACATCCCTTTAATGTAAGACCGAGAGTCACCTTTTAGCCCTTTTTTTGTTCATCCAGGGCACTGAACATAGATAAACATTCATTTAAAACTTCAATTATGTTTCACTGACACATGCTTATCAACTGCCCTTTTGTTCTACATTATCAGTAGAGTTTGAGTATCACTGCCCCTTAAATCAGTGTGGCTGGCTGTCCTGTACTGTGTGTGTGTGTGTGGGTGTGAGAGAGAGTGTGAGAGAGAGTTTATTCATGAAGACGATGTGACCTGTAGGCTAGTTTGTCCAGCCTGGTTTCTCAATCTGGCTCTTGACCTCAAGCCTTAACTGCCTAGAAGTTCACTTGAAAGACAATGAGACAAAGTGGACACTGACTAAATCCAGACCCAGACTAAACAGTGTCCTCAAGCATGAGTGTGTGTGTGTTTTGTTTAGAAAGCCAGCGTATTCAGCATGCATGTTCAGGGCTGGTTCCCTGATCAGATATTGAGGATGTACATACACTAGTTTTCTCTGAGTCACTGGTGTGTGTGTGTGTGTGTTTGTGTGTGCGCGTGTGCGTGTGTGCGCTTGTGTGTGTTTTAGTCCAGGACTGTGTCTGTCAGTATTGGGAAGGACGTGAAGGATTTTTGTTATTAAGCATTTACATAATGAACAGAGCCACTGTCTGCCCACTTCATTGTCCAGGAGGTGTTTTGGGCACAAATTTCAAACTAGCCAAGGATCAAATGAGTAAACACGGTTCAGTCTATTTTACTTCCAGTCTCGGTTTTAATCTGTACCTGGAGACCTGAACCTCCACAAAAGACCACAAAACTTAACCTTTTCTACTGCAATGCCAGCATTTAGTAAGGGCTTCTGCCAGCTTCCCCCCTGCACCATGGTCTTTTTTTTTTTTTTTCTTTTTTTTCTAATAATAAATCTCCAGTAGGTTGAGATGGACTCAGCAAGTAGCACCACCACTTGCAGAAAGACTCACCGACATTTCTTTTTGTTTGGTGTCGACTGAGATGCTTGAAAGCGTACTGCTCAGTTTTCTCCCTTCATTTACTCTTCCAAAGTGCTCTCGGAGCTTATCCTTCATCTGTGCTGTTTTAATGCTGCTGCTATCGCTGCTGCTGCTGCTGCCGCTGCTGCTGCTCTCGCCAATCGATTGCAGTCTGGCCCACGCTTGTTGGCTCAACCCTTGCCCCATCTAATGACCATCATTTCACCGTCTCCACTCGGCTTTTTCTGCCTTGCTTCTTTCGATTGTCGTCCTCGCTACAAACAAGCGCTCGTTTTTTTCGTTGTCCGTGGAATGAGGCGTTTTTGCATGTACGTATGATGTGAGCTAACTCGGTGCCTAATGTTCACGTTTTGAGCAGACGTAGGAACCCACTTGCACTCTTTTAAGCTCCCACCTTTGGTGTGCCTCACTTCCAGCGGTGCTTTTTATTTCTCTGGTCTGTCTGTCTGTCTTTTTCCTTTTCTGTTTAATTGTCTCTCTTTTCCTTTCTTTTTTTTTTGTTTCTTTTGTAAGGTGCTGTAAATAACTTGAATATGTTATGCACACATATCCTACCCAATGGGTAGAAACCACAAAAGATATTGTTAATAGTGTAATATAATGTATAGATGGTATAAAAATTTAACACAGTGGTATCAGGTTTGTAAATGCCTACAGTCAAAATGTGCTTTTGTCTTTTTTTTTGTAAACAAGGAGGTTTGCAAACAATACTTACGAATTACAGAATGATTACAAAGTACTACTTATTTTTCTTATGGATGATAACAATATTAACAGTATGAATGGCAGTTGTTCTAGGACAAGAGAGTTGCTTAAAATAGTTTTTTTTTTTTTTTTTTTTTTTTTTTTTTATTTTTTTTTTTTTAAATCCTACCCCAAATAACAACTTGTATAACCTGCGGTTTAACGGTAGAATTGGAATAGCAGTGCACATCTAACACGACCGTGTACGTTTTTTCCGGAACATTTTCACATTTTACCACAAACCTTTTCACTCACGCCCTGATGGAGTCGTTGAACTAACTAGCAAACTCTAACACAAACATTGTTTTTAATCATGTTTACAAAATACATTCGGTTCCATCCGATCACCTGGCAGCCAGAGAAAGCTTTTAATTAGATCATGTTCGGAAAGTGACAGCAGCGACGACTTCGCTGACCTCGCTGACGTAGACGAAATTCATCTAAACGTCTGCAGTTTCTTTATAATTCACCAACACGACAAAACTAGAACGTTATATAATAAAAATCAAACGAGTCCCTACATTCCCGAGCCTGAACCGGTGGTTTAGGACATGGATATGTTTTACCCTGCACACAGAGTAGAAAAGGAGCAGAGCTTACCAAACGTACAGAAATCCTTAAAGCAGGAAATCCCAGACCTCGCTGTTGCTTCTGGGAATGTCGGAACGTCTGTACTGCATAAAACCCATCAATCACTGTCCAGCCTTTGTGTAGAAATTGCATAAACGCTATATTATTTGAGGTACTTTTATAATAGCGTAATAGCCAGTCTTAAATTCCCACGCCACACTATGCTTCCAGCCTTTTTAATAATCTAGCAGACAGCGACTACACTGACACTTCTACCATTCTTATTTCTTACTTATTTATTTCACACATTCTGTGTACGTGGTATGTCGGAACAAAATGGGGATTTTTTTTTTTTTTTAATCGCGATTACTTCTGGGTGTCCACTGTAACTGTTGAGCATGTCCACATCAACGGAACTGAAGATGTACATAACGACGGCATTTCGTTTCTCCAGTGCTCCATGCTAGGTAGCCTTGAGAGGTTTGTGGTGCGATGTAAAAACCACAGAAGGTCGTTAACCCTTACGTGCGCCGACTGAACCTGATTGCGCCACGGTTTGTTTTCCTCAAAGCATCAGATGCTTGTACACGCCACTGCTAACCGTAGCTTTTTCAGCATTATTGGTCAATACTGGACTGCTTCCGTCATGGACTTTGTATCATTTTAGTTTTTATTTACAAAACTTGTACCCCAGCATTTTGTGTGTGTACGCATAAGCGTGTACTTGTATTTCGGCATACACGTACATGCGTATGTTTATATACACGTTAAATATGTGTATTTTGCCTCTTTTTATTTAAGCAATTGTGATGTACTAGGTTCTAGGCCTAAGGTCTGTTATTGCAATACTTTTTCAGAAAAAAAAGTTCAAAATAGTCAAAAAACGTTGCTCTAAATGCTGTTGTAGTCAAAGATTTTATGCTTGTACTGCTGTGGTCAAACTACAGCCAAACCATTAAAACGTAAAAAAAAAAAAAAAATACAGCTGTGTCCTTTCCTTGTCGGCTCGCTCTCTTCATACTCACAGCCACTGAATTCAACTCGGACACAGATGAACAAGAGGAGTTTATTACAAGACTGTGGTTAGTCATTTTTCCCAAAACACTGTGCTCAATCATAAACTAGTGAAAATCTTCATTTCTTATACAGATAAAGCAAACACGCTTATGGCTTTAGATGATTTCCTCATACTTGCTTCACCTGCTTATAAACACAAACCTCTACTACAAACATTACATCTTTCAACAAATCATTAAATATCTTGAGCAGAAATATACACACCATTTCTTTGACTAAATACCTAAATTCAACAAGTTTTGCATCAGGTTTTTTTTGTTATTTCAAGCTTGAAACATCGATTGTGCCAACATAATATATTTGATAGTGAGACCCAAGTAGTTTCTTTTTTAAACACATTTGCTACTGAACCCCTTCCGCATAAAGCGCACCTGTCCTGCTCGTTTAATTTCTTTTTTTTTTTTGAGCCGCCGTGTAGACGCTACGTGTTGCGCTACAAACGTGGAATACGTAAACAAACCGCCTTTGAACAACGGGATGAAAGAACCGGGGGCTGAGGGGGAAAATGCGCAGGATTAAAACGCGGTGTAAACAAGCCTGTCTGCACACCAGCTGAGGTGTTTCCTAATACAGGGAGGAGTTCACATGTGCCACAGAAAGCAGAAATTGCTGGATGAAACGAAGGGTTTGTTTGCTTCCACTGCACTTGAGGATCAATTGTAGGAATATTACACTGAAATCTGCCAAAAAAAAGAAAAAAAAATCTTCACCAACTCCCAATTATTTGTCAGTTCGCTGTTTTAAACTTCTGACACTGGGCCAAAAAGGTGCTTTAAAATGTCCCTCCTCTGAGAAACCGTCATATTTAACTGTAGTCCTATTCTGGTTCAAGTTCCATCCCAACCCCAGTGAACTCCTCATAGACTCCACCTCCTTAGTCTGGGTCTGCCTGGGCTTGGAGTTATAAGTCTACATGTGTGTCAGTGTTTACTTGGTAGCCGTTTACGTTTTACGGTGAAAAACGGCATGTTCCTACTTTTTCAGATAACATAATGTTCAGACCAAAAACAAATAAAATGCACACTAAGAAATTCCCGATTTACACACATGCTTCTGGTGGTGGTTATGAATCACTTTAAAATGCCATCCAAATGAAAACTACACTCTCCAAAATAAAGGCATCATATATATTTTTCTTGTCAATGGGACCTCTTTTAATACCTTTAGCACATATAATTTACCTGGGAAAGGTACGTGTGTGGTTTGCTTTTAATCAACCTATAAGAATAAAGGTATGTTTTCTAAAAAGGTCTAATTATGTACCTGAACTTTTTTTTAATGATAGTCATGTGAAAGCTCCAGTAATCCATTCACTACACTGCTTATCCTGCTGGGTCCAGGGAAACCTGTAGCCTATCCCAGCCTTATCCGAGGCACAAGGCAGGATGTGTATGATACCCTGTACAGGATGCCCGTCTAACACAGGACACAACTGCACAGACAATTTAGATCCTGAGCAGCCTACACCGTATGTTTTTGTACTGGGGAGGAAACCGGAGACACAGGGGGAGAATGCAAACAGGAATTGAACCTCCAAACCCTAGATGTGTGAGGAAAACCTGCTAACCATTGAGCTACCATGCCTCTCTAAAAGGTATATACTAAAGGTTAAAAAAAAAAAAAATATA
>JAOTRN010000046.1:19924746-19938958 GCA_028566695.1 Bagroides melapterus | reverse complement strand
AAAGGACAAAAGCATGTGGACACGATAACCATCACATCCAAATTTCCTCCCTCATTTGTTGTTCTAATATCCTCCAATCTTCTAGGAAGGCTTTCCACTTTTACTACTTATTTAAAATATCTTTAAGTCCATTTTTAAAAAAGATTAAGTTACATGAATTATGTGCTCATCTTGCGCTAACACAAGTTGGGTAATGTTTGATTAGAAACTAATGACCTTGATATTACCAAGGTAGAATGTACATACCTGGTAACTTTACACACTTTACACACATGTAGGATGATGAGTAAAAAATAAAAATCTGAATCTGAATTCAGTGATTAGTAAACGAGACTCGACTGGATATTGTTCATCTCAGTTAAAGAAATTGTCAATATGAGTTTCACAACTTAATGCATTAGAGACTTATCTGAAAACCAATAACTGGCCCCACAGAATAAAATTCATAATTCTCCAAATTATTCCAGTCTTGCTTTTTTTTTTATTATTTCATTTACTTCTGCTTTTACTTTCCATACTTGAATACATTCATGAATATACTACTTTTCAAGGTTCAAGGTTCTTTATTGTCAATTCCACCATATGTGTATACATACAGAGGAATCGAAATAACATTTCTCTTTCTCTTTCCAGTGTAACATTCACAGCAAGTCAGTGAGTATATACAGATTTGAGTTAAGGTAGCAGCAGTGTACATGTAAAAAATAGATAAAATATAAAATATAAATAGTCTAGAGATCTGTAAAAATGTACAATGTATACTAAATTAAGAATAAAATATACATACTATGTGTATAGAGTTGTGTACTCAGTATGTATATTTTATTCTTAAATTAGTATACATAGTACATTTCTACAGATCTGATTTTTGATACTTATGTACAGTTTATTTCAGATACTTTAAGACTTTTACTCAAGTAGAATTATAACTGGTAACTTTAAGTTATTTATCTAACCAAACACCTGAACTTTTACTCAAGTGTGGCTTTGGGTACTTTATACGACACTGTATCTGGAGAAGCACTTATGAGTGTGATGATCAAGTGTACACATACATTTGGCTGTACTGTATTTTGTGTCTATATTTAACAGTACAGTGTATCTGTATTTAAATTTTGCATTAAATCTCAATCTTTATTTTAGGGCTCTGTATTTGATTACACTCTTGATTTGACTGAGTGATGTCTTGGGCCTGGGGGGCAGCTAGTATTTGAATTAAGCAGGATGAAGGGAAACGCCCTACATAACTGACACTAAGTCACTGAGAAGGTTTTCATTGTGTGTTGATAAGAGGATGATGAACACGAATGAACATATAAACTAGGTATTTGTTGTCTCCTGCCCATATCGGATTCATTCTGGTGGTCACATTTTTCACCTTTGCTGCAGATTCCACTTCTGTTACATCTTAAAGTCATTATCTGTTATCCAAACAGGTTAATAGGCATAGGAGGAAGTTTCTGATAAATGCCATCATCCTGTCAATGCCACTGTTATGGTACTGCATTTATCTGGATTATGTGCCATTTTACTTCTAAGGACAAAGCTACCTGGGTTATTCAGATATTGAACACATAAATGAGAAGTAGATCATCTACATACTTCCTGCAAATTTCAAAATCTGTAGCAGCACAATGATGAGGGCAAAGTAAAGTACCTTAGTGCCACAACCCTTTGAGCTCTTTCAGAAATTTTCCTTGTGGCTCCATTTTTCCCTTTTTTTTTTTTTTAAGTTTCCTTTCCTACATGTAGACAGGGTTGCCAGGGGCACAGATTTATACTAAATATAGACAGTTCTGGAGTTTTGGAAGGTTGCAAATGGAAAAAGAAAGTCCTTGGGTAGTGTTTTTTTTTTGGACCAGCTTTAAAAAAAATCTGCAGACATCTTGTTTTAAAGCAAATAATTAGAATTAATTATAAATCAATCTCTACAAACATAGCCAGTGGCAAAAAATAAAACTGTAGGTGCGAAAAGTGTATTTATGATGTACAGCACCAGCCCAACCCAAACATATATGCAGGTAAAACATACAGCAATGTTTAGGAGAGGAAAAAAGGGTATAATGGAAAGAATAACAGCTGTACCAGGCTATTTCACAGGGCCCTTGTTCCAATTCAATTCAATTTATTTGTATAGAACCTTTAACATTTCACACTGTCTCGAAGCAGCTTTACAGAAGTGTAGAAACAGAATGAAAAAGGAGAACAAAAAAAGTTTAAAATTAAGATTATTATTTATCTCTAACATCTATCCTAGTCCCTAATGAGCAAGCCAGAGGCGACGGTGGTTCCCCACCCAAGAGCAAATAGGTGTTACAGCAAAAAGATAGATACAGCAATGTGTCTAAAAGATGGAGCAGTTCAGTTAGCTGCTGGTGATTGTGATGAGACCAGAGATTAAAAGAAGGTTAGCAATAACATTTATTTGGAACTGTTTTTTGTTGTGCAATATTAGTTATAATACACTTGCATCATGTCATTGCAGACTGTGTACACACACTGTTGAGTGATACTTCTGATCCTAGCTTTCTGGAATGGAAGCTGTGCAACCTGACAGGTCTGATACTGAGCTCTACATTACAATTACTTAGCACCACAAATTCTGCTCATCAAGCAAGTCACCTTCTTTATTTTTTTATATTAAATAAATGAACCTTTAGCATATTGTTTGTTTAATTGCAGGTGACAAAACAGGAAAATCAAGCAATGAAATGCTAGCTCCACTTTCATTTGTGTTATTATGGACATATTTTAAACATTTAAATGCACAGTCTAAAGTTAGTACCAGAATGTTTATGTGTGTGTTAGCTATTTTAGAGAAAATACAAAATTACATTTTAAAAGTCCTTTAAGTCGGTAGCCTTCACCTTCAGACCGGGGGCGTGGCTTCACACACAGTAAAAAGCATGGCCCAAATAAACAAGCTGTAGTGTCGGGAGCTAGAGACGTAGCACTGTTCTCATCTGACATGGATTACTGTTGTATTCCTGTGTAACTACGCAGATTTGAGGCCTAACAGACATCCATAACAATTCACTGATTTATTACTTCCGAGTTTGATCGCTATAAATCAACAAGTCTACAGACTGAATTTAGAGTTTAGCTCATCGAATAGTTGTACAGAATAATAAATTTGGATAATGACACACATGAGAGAAAGGACAGTCAGGACAGAGGACAGGCCACACACACACACACACACAGGGAGCTCTACATTACTGTGCAGTTAAATATAGCTAAGCTAATCGGCAAGCTAACCAACGAAAAAGCATGCTAAGGTTGGAATTCCTTGGAAAAGAAAAATCAATTAAAAATGTGAGGGTGTGAAGTAAAGCTTACATTAAACTCGTGTTGACTCGGAGTTAATAACGTGTCTTCGAGTGGACGCGCCGCGCCATGCTTCTATCTCTTCCATGCAGGCACACACTGTCCACACTGCTGCACATGGACTTCACCCACCCAAAGCTTCATGGGAAATGAAGTCTTTCACGGTTAGCGCATATTTTGGCTTGAGTCTTGTGAATAATAAATTCAACTTAAGCGCGTAACATTTAATTTTTATATCCAACATGTTAGAATGCTAGAACTATATAACAAGATATTTTCTAATTTCGTTAAAATAAACATTTTATCTCCTTATTTATCTCCTTATTTATTTTTAAACATTTTATCTCCTTATTTATTTTTAACATATAGCTAGTATCAACAGTATTTGTTTATTGGATATTAGCTTAGCATATCCATTATACTGTTTCACAAACAGCAAATAAGCAACGTGTTGCTTTAGTGGTCACTTTATTGGGAACAGCATTACTCCTGCTTGTTTATGTAGTTCTAAGCTAATACATGTTAAGTGTATATAGCAGTAGCATAGCAGTTTTTATGAGGTGAGGTAATGTGTGATGTATTAGCTAGGACTAACCTAGTTTAAGTCCTTAGCTCTGTGTTGTTATTTGTAGCTCTGTATTTTAATGAATATGATTCAATATTATTTTTTAATATATATAATGATTCATTATTATTATTATTATTATTATTATTATTATTGTAATAGTATTACATTTAATTGCTTGTGAAAGACAAAATAAAACCATTCTTTTAATCATTGTTTTCAAAATTATTTATCTCAAAATAATGAGGGCTATCGCTGCTCGAACAGACCTACTTAGCTAATTAGCTGAGTAGTTTAATCTGGTGTGTTGTGAGCTTGTATATGACAATATTTTGGGCTGTGCAGTTGTTCTCTTTAAAACATCTGCACCATGGCCTCCACCTGTACATGCAGTTCATTGCACAGCCAAATTATTTTAGCAAATCTGAAAATAATCTTGTTTGAAACTTAAAAAATGATGCCTCGGTCTTGCATTTTAATGCTCTATGTGTGATATAGCCACATCACTGCATAAAGCTGAATTAATTTTCAGATTTATCTAGTATTTGAAGTTAGTTTTTGGCACTATTTTAGTAAATAGTACAGTTATACTTCACTGACAGGTGATTTAGATACCCTGTGAGTATCTATATATTTAAAAAAAGATGTGAGTCGGTGTTTAATACATTACTAAATAATGTGTATGTATTTTTGTATAAATTATTTCGTAGTTACTGTACTGTAGTGATGATAGTGATGAAAATATTTGATCCAGCAACAAATCCTGGGTGATGAATATATTTTTGTTGCTTGTCATGTCAATGAAATGAGAAATGAGAAATGAGAAAATGAGAAACAAATGAGAAATGGGAAATGAGAAATGTTTAGGAATGCAAGAACAAAGCTCAGTGTGGTATGTGAGGAGGAGGAGGAGCAGCATTATGTAGAGAGAGAGAGAGAGAGAGAGAGAGAGAGAGAGAGAGAGTACACGCTGGACTCAGCACTGCTTCATTTCTTCGCCTGATGCACAGGCTGCTGAAGATGTAACGTGTGCAAGTTGTAGGGATCCTATAGCTCATGACTGCAAGGTGAGACTACATGTTATTTGTCTGTTTTATCCTGTTTAAAATGGGTTTTGACTGCTTTAAACTCTTTTGGTGAGGTAAAAATGGAGATTCCAGATTTTAATTCGAGTACACTGGTGTAACAGGTGCATTTACAGCATGAGGTTGGAGATACACTGTGCGACAATCAATGAAGCCCATTCTATAACCCAGTCATTGTCACATTATTTAGTGGAGCAGAAAGGCAGAAAAATGTTTGCGTGTAATTCAAAAGGAAACAGGCATTAAGCTGGAATCAGGTTCCCAGCAGGCAGGGAATTAGTATAGCTTGATTTTGGGATCCTGGATGAGTCACAGGTCTCCACTGTGGTGAAAAGAGGAAGAGCTGAAACATAATGGAAGAAGTTGGATGGCCTTTTTCATATGTGACCAAAGCATATTGCTTCACTTGGACTTTATGTAACCTTTTGTTCAATCAGCATGTTGGACTGCCTCCCTCCAAACGCTGTATTACCAGCCCCCGAGGTTAAAATGATAAATGATAACATGGCATAATCATAGGATTTACTGATTCACCTTTTCACACTCTTCTAATTGATGACTGTGTTCTCAATCATACAGGAAATTACAAAGAAACCAGTAAACAGGAAGCTTTCACACATTACAATAACACACTCTGCAGCACCACATATCTCTTTGTGTCTGTGTGATTTCTGTGATTGTGATTGTGGGGTTTTGGTTTTTCATGATAATAAATGTTGACATATGTTTAGAAATCAAAATCTTGCTTACAGTTAGATCAAATACATCCATGTAAATCCATATCTGCAGCAACACCCATATCAAACTGTTTGCATGCTGTTTTTGCACACTGTTTTTGTATCTTTGCACAGCCAGTCAACTGCTGTTTTTGCACAACTCATTACCTCACCTCATATAAGTGCTGCTGCTATTATTAAGTGTTAATTCCTGCTTTTGTGTATTGTCTCTAGTAGTGTTTTGTATTGTCTGTCTGCACTAGGATGCACAGATGCACTTTATGTAGCTAGGACTAACTTACTTTAAATCCTTAGCTCTGTTTTGTTCTATGTAGCTCCGTCTTTATCTATGTAGCACCACGGTCCTGGAGAAACGTTGTCTCATTTCACCGTGTATTGCATAAGCACTATATGGTTGAAATGACAATAAAAAGCTTCTTGACTTGGCTTGAAATACCAGACAGAAAATCTTGCAGTCTAATACCTGTTGGACTCTTTAAATCTGATTTAGCTTTGGATTGTCTGTCACAATGTGTCCAATGCAGAGGAAGTAGCCTGCTAGTTCTTGATGCCTTCACTGATTTTATGCTTAACCTCCAAGGCGAGCATTATAATACACAAAACCCTCTGAATAACAAGAAACACATTTCAAGAACAGTGAAATAAATTTTGATGTCAATAACTTTGTATTGAGCAATGCCTGTCTGTGTGTGGAATTTCATTATACCTTTTTACATTTCTGTGTCAACTTCAAAATGATCTAGTTTGTGTAAAATGGTGACTATTTCCATTAAACATGAAAACAGACACTAAATGTCCACATTATTAGGGACCTGCACATTCGTACAGTTACCCTCTCAGCCAATAAGCTTTGACAAAGACCAGGTCTTCTCCAGTTTTAGTGAGTCTGTGCACATGAAAGTCGTAGATTCTGCTCACAGATGTTTTCACACCATTCTGTGTAAACTCTAGAGACTGATGTGTATGAAAATTTGAAGAGATCAACATTTTCTCACACCATCCATATAGCAGCAAATTCCATGCCACAATCACCCTTTTTTTCATTCTGATGTTTGATGTGACTAAAACATTGACTGAAACTGTTTGACCTGTAGCTGCATGATTTTTGTATCAGTAGGACATGGTTGGTTGAACCTGTGTTGCAGCAATGTAGCTATCCCAATTAAAAAACAAGACATGTGCACATGAGCTAGTGTAATTTCCTTTTTTTTAACACCATTGATATTACAGATAATAGCAGCAACTGCTGATCTCTTTTTTGATAACGTGTTTTTCTTCTTTTTCTTTTCCTTTTTTTGACAGACACTCAGTTTAAAGTTCTTCTTTTCAGCAGTGAAAGAACCTCAACCACAAAATGAACACATTACTTATTCCAAACTCCTCTTTGACACCCATCAACCACAGTGAGGAGTCCAACAAGTCACCGGGAGTGTCAGGAAATTGCGAGCAGGTCCACATCGCCCCTGAGTTTTTCCTCACCCTGGGCTTGCTAAGTCTGTTAGAGAACATCCTTGTTATTGTTGCCATAGTGAAGAACAAGAACCTTCAGTCTCCTATGTACTTTTTCATCTGCAGTCTGGCTTTGGCAGATATGTTAGTAAGTGTTTCCAATGCATGGGAGACTATCGTGATCCATCTCCTGGCTAACAGGAGGTTAGTTGTAGAAGATCACTTCATTCGTCAGATCGATAACGTGTTCGATTCTCTCATTTGCATTTCTGTGGTGGCTTCCATGTGCAGTCTGTTAGCTATAGCTGTGGACCGCTATATCTCTATATTTTATGCGCTCCGTTATCACAGCATCATGACCGTGAAGCGAGCATGTATGATCATTGGTGGCATCTGGAGCTTCTGCACTGGCTGTGGGATTGTCTTCATTGTTTACTCTGACACAACACCGGTGGTGGTTTGTTTGGTGGCTATGTTCTTGGCCATGCTGCTCTTAATGGCATCTCTCTACAGCCACATGTTTATGTTGGCTCGATCCCACGTAAGACGCATGGCGTCGCTCGCCGGTTCCAACGCCTCCATCCAGCAGCGTGCCAGCTTGAAAGGAGCCCTCACTCTTACCATCCTTCTAGGTATCTTCATCGTGTGTTGGGTGCCGTTCTTTCTCCACCTCATCCTTATGATCTCCTGTCCAAAGAACCTGTACTGCATCTGCTTCATGTCCCACTTCAACATGTACCTGATTCTAATCATGTGTAACTCTGTGATCGATCCTCTGATCTATGCATTGAGGAGCCAGGAGATGAGACAGACCTTCAAGGAGATCATCTGCTGCTACAATCTGCGCAGTATCTGTAGCTTGTCTAGTAAATACTGAATAGAATCTTCAACTTTGTATGCAGCTCAGAGACAAGTACAGATATAAAAGAAAACAGGACTGAGCAACATTTATCACATAATTGTTAATCGTACAGAATCTTTAGAACTGAATTGGTCTTTGGGAGTCTTTGGAAAAAAGCCTACCACTGACTGAATACCAATAGTTAGATTTTTCTTGTGCATTTGAAAATGGAGGCAGAGACTCTTTTCTTTCTTTCTTTCTTTCTTTCTTTTTTTTTCCACAGAAAAAACATATAACACACAATATCTATTCATTCTCTCTCTCTCTCTCTCTCTCTCTCTCACACACACACACACACACACACACACACACCTAGTGAATAACATTGATTATCTTGTTACAGTGGCACCTGTCACAGGGGGTTATATTTAGAGTAAATGTCAGTTCTCAACGTTGATGTGTTTGAAGCAGAAAATATGAACAAGTGTTAGGATATGAGTTACTGGCCATGGGCAAGTTGTGATGGTTAAATGACTGGGTCACTAACCCATCTGTCTGATCTATTGTACTACTGTAAGCAGTAGCTATTGTAACTATTGTAGCACAGATTGCTGACAGAATTAATGCTGGTAATAATGTCAGAACACACAGTGTGTGCCACCTAACCCTAACCCTAACCCTAACCCTAACCAGTCAGAATGCACATACTGAACCGTGTCCACTGCTGAAAAATAACCACAACGCCCAGTGAACATCAGAGCTGGACCATAGAATAATGGAAGAAGGTGGCCTGGTCTGATGAATCACATTTTCATCTCTATCATTTTGATGGCTGTGTGTGTGTGTGTGTGAGAGAGAGAGAGAGAGAGAGAGAGAGTGTATGTGTCCGGTGTGTGTTTGTATGTGTCTCATTTACCTGTGGAAGAAATGGCACCAGGATGCACAATAGGAAGAAGGTAAGCTTGCAGTGTGAAACCATAGGCCCGGCCTTCATGTAGACTTAATTTGACACCTACCTAAATATTGTTGCAGAGACCAGGTATGCTTCATTTCCAGCAGTATTCCCTAATAGCAGTGGCTTCTTCTTTCAGCAGGATAATGCACTCTAGCACACTGCAAATGCTGTTAAAGAATGGTTGCTGAACATTTCCTGATCAATTGTATTTATTCTTGTAATTATTCTTGATTTCTCATTTTCCACTGGTTCTTTCACCTAATATGTTTGACTACTTTTGTCTGTAATCATATATCTGTAAACTTACGTAACATCGAAGACCTTCTAAGTGTTTATCTAATTTCCCAACAAATCCAAATTTTAACAGACATAACAATAAGAATACTTCTTAACATCCATGACTACACTCTGTCACATAAACGTTTATCAAAGCAGTTTGTATTGTGACTGCTAACTATTAATGTGTGTCGTATCAACACCAGAATCCAACTACAATTCCCAGAGCACAGTGCTGCCTACAATTATGGCTGCCGAGGACTACAACACCCAGACACCACACAGCTTCTTCCATTCACAGTCTCCTGATTACTCATCACCTAAAACCGCATGCTCTCTCTCTCTCTCTCTCTCTCTCTCTCTCTCTCTCTCTCTCACACACACACACACACACACACACACACACACACACACACACACACAGAGTATATAAACACTCACATTCCATTGTGAAGTATTGGTTCTGTGTTTCTTTAAGAATCAGACAAGCCGTTTTGACTGATTGTTTTCTGGTTTTGATCTAGTTTCTGTTTTTCTCATTTTGCTCTTTCCTGCCCCAGTTAATGTTGTTTGTTCTTTTGCCTGCCCCTTGTTTGAATCTTGAGTTTTCCTCTGGATTACCTCTATGTTTGTTTTGCCATATATGAGTGTGTACCTGTATCGTGACAGCTGTGATAAGTCAGATTTGTTTAGTTAGATGTTGTTAATTAGCCATGAGGAAAGAGTTTTTAAATTTTTCAAAATATTTTTTGTTGCTTTCTTATACTTCTACTTCTATAACTTTAGTAGATTTAGGGGTTTATAATTTTAGGTTTTTATCCTGACTGAAGAAAGTGAAGCTGTACTTCAGCTCTTGAGTAAAAGATATTGTTATTTTTTCCACCACTGGACATTTTTTTTCAATCACTTCATTTTGCTTTCCTTGTGTCTTTTCCCCTGCAGTGGTGACTGTGGTAAAATTGTTGAAGTGTATTTCATTATTTCCTGTTATAATTTTTCATGTGCTTGAGCCACTTTTTTTTTTTTTACCAGTAATGTGTAACACCAGTTCTGTGGTAACTGTGATGTGTGTTGTGATACTTTGTGAGTGTTCCTGTATAGTGAATAGTGTATGGTGAATGTACAGTACATGGTGCTGATGTCTAACATTTGTTATTTAACTGTCACTTAAACAGGGCCTACAAGAATTGAATGTAATTAATGAAACATGCATGAAAGTTTTTTTAAATAACATTTCTTTATTATGATAATATAATTGTTTGATAATATAGTATATTTGTTAGATGTTATACTGTAATTCGTGTCTGTATTACATTAATGAGAAAAGTTCAGTTCTATAAATCTAAAAAAATCCAGTAAAAAGTTTGAATATTCTTTAAAAGGTCTCACAGTTATTATTGAATTATCAGGAAGACATTTCATGTTTTTTTAATTATATATACATAAGGAAAAGTTGATTGGTAACAAAAAGTGTATTTGATTTGACTTTGCATTGATTTGCAAAATTGCAAAAAATTGCAAAATTTGCATTGATTTTCAAACTTATGGGTAATTATTTATTATTCTCATAGTCATAGAGTTTTTTTTTATTTGGTCTAATAGATCCTCACTACTGTAAATAGATACAACATCACTGTGCTCTATAGTGTGTATTGATACAATTCAGCACTATTAATGTTTTGTTCTTAGATTTGAAATTCCCACTTTTGAAAACATTGGAAATGAGAATCAAGTGACCATGAGAATTTAAATAAATGTTGTAACCAGTGTTGTATGAACTGACTGCCTGAGTTCACTGTTTATTATTGATTCCTAAGGAACACTTATAGTCTTTGTGATGCAAATGATATTACAAATTCACATGTGCCGTGGACATAATTCTGAGCTTCCGTTAAACAGAAGAACATTTTCCGGAAGGTGTTTCGTAGCTCGGCGCTCCGGAAGGCATAAATAGCTGGATCGATAACTGCATGACTCATCAGCAGCACCACATGCAGCTGGAAGAGAGACCGATAACACTCACAGTATGGGTTTTCGAAGCATACCATAATAATCAGGAGGTGGAGGAAGAAAGGAGCCCAGCAGACCACAAACACACCAAAGAGAATGGTAAGTGTGAGTGCCCCTCTCAGGCCACGCTTTCTACGGTGCCCAGTGGCTCCTGGCATGGATGCGATCCTGCCTGCGTGATACTGTGCTAGCAAGAACATATGCACATAGAGTAAGAGGGTAAGGAACAGGGCTGCTAAGAAGAGCACAATGAAGAAGATCATCACCACAGCAGCCTCAAAGAATGTGATCATGAGAGCGCTGCTGAAGCCACACAGGGCCCAGATTGTGATCAGGATGGACATGGTGCGCTGCATAGTCATGAGTGTGTGGTACTGCAACGTGTGGAATATGGTAATGTAGCGATCCACAGCGATTGCAAGGAAACTAAAGATGGAGCCTTGAAATGACATGCAGAGCAGAGTGTCCATCACATTGTCTATCCGGAGCTCAGATGGTCCCTGAGAGTTCAGATGGCCAGCGTCTCGAAAAACCAGCATGATGTTCTCCCAGGTTTTGGAGAGGCTGGAGATGGTGTTAAAAGCCGCCAGGCTGCAGATGAAGCAGTACATGGGAGAGTGCAGGTTTTTATTGCGAATCACTGCCACCACAACCAGAAGGTTTTCACTCAGGCTCACAACACCAATGATGAGGAAGATCTCGATGGGAACCTGAACTTCACGGCAGTCTGTGTGCTCTCTGGCCAGAGTAGTATTGTTAGTCATGATGACTGTGATAAAAAGCAAGAGGCTGGTTTGTGATGATAATCCTTCCTGTGATTAGTATCCTCAACACTCTGAAAGAAGTAATAACTTATCATATTTTATTATACTGTTTATTTTACTGTACAGGGTTGTATAATATACATACAAGAGGACATTTCTTGAGAGAACCACTCTAGTTTTTACATTGAACTTTTTTTTTTTAAAGTACCCAAAAACTGGAAATTTATCTTGTAAGAGAAGAGTAACAGAGCGGCATGAAAAGCAACTAGACTAACATCAGTGCACAATATACACCACAATAATTACATTCAGTTACACTCATCCGTATACAACATAGTCCTATTTACAATTGTTAATTTATTATTACATTTACAATAACTATCAAGCATAAAAGATGAGCTTTGCTTTAACTTCCAGCTACAGTGAAATCCCAGGCAGGTGGAATGATTAAAGAATACAGGAAAACGATTTTGTGCTCATTTATCACTTCTCTGAGTGTTTGCTTTTATGGTTCCAGGTTATGTAAGTTTAGTTTGCAGCCAATAATCACATTACAAATGGTAAAATCAATATAATTGTTCAGTCAATACGCTGTTTATAGCTATATTATAATGGTTCTGAGAGTGCTACAGGAGAAGCAGGCATTTTTTTATTACTCAGAATCCTTCAAGTGCTCAGGAAAATAAAGAACAGAATTTCATGACCAAATATAGCCCGAAATACTGTTCTATTATTATTATTATTATTATTATTATTATTATTATTATATTAAACATAATGTTTGAAAGAGCCAAGATAAGAGCGAGTTGATGTGAAAACCACTTTCAGATAAAAATGAATGATTTAAAGAAAGGATCCTCTGATGTTAATTACAATACGGTGTTGTGATGTATACTGATGCTGCACTACGTCTGTTGGGAGCAGTGTAAGTATCTAATGAACCTTTTTGCGAATTTGAATCATTTGTATAACTTTACAAAATGTTTTACCAACCTGACATGCCTTTGCATTTCATTTACCAAACCATTCCTTCCAGAAAGAAATCAAATCAGTAGGTTACGATAGCAACAAAATGAAATGGATGCTTGATAAATTATGGACACAATTAACAGATCAAATCAATTATACACTGATGAAAATCTTGAAAACTAAAGCACTAGTATAAGGAGCTACACACTGTTTATGAGTCCTGACAATCAAAACAGGCACAACTTTAATTTTCTACTGTTAATTTGATTAATTAAAAATCTCATTTAATAAGTAATTCTTTTTTGATGTATACAAACTGATACAGAGTTCAGAAATGCCAAACATTTTACTGCTTCAGTTTTTCATGCTGCGAGAGAAAACTTTACTGACATTTAAGCTTCCGTATTGATCTAGTGGTCTAATCTATATGAGGGGCTATTTGTCAGTTGTTGTTAGCTCTCTCAATATACCCTTATTTGTACAACCTACTCAGCCGTAATGACAAGACCTATACCAAATTATTAAAGAACGTGTACGCTACATCATTGCAGCGCTATCAGCTAAACAGTGAACAGTAATAATGCTACAATAATATAAAAAACAGCTTGAAAAGCATTGAAATGTGACTCTAAATAAAAATCATATAAATGTATTAGGACTTACCTTGGTGTTTTTGGTCTTTTTCTGAAGGCAGTTTAATTATGATTACCACTAGAGAACTGTAGTTCTCCAAGTGTATGAGATCTATTACCAGAAATATTAGTCTACGCAACTGCGTGAGAGTGCTGCATATTTTCTTTGAGGGAATGATGGGAAGGACGCTTTCTGTGTTTTTTTGCCCTTGAGTTAAAGCTCTGTACATTCTTTATGTCTGTTCCTTTAGCCTCAAATAACAAACACCACAAGGCCATTTATTCAGAAGGCAATATAAATAATAATGTAAAATTCATTTTTTTTAATTAATGTGTAAAATCTTCTATACTCTGACCATCCGCTCATTGTTATGATTTAATATTATCTGAGAAATCTTTATTTATATTCAAAATGTACATGTTGAAAATACTTTTTATTCTTTTCTTTTTTTTTTATTATTGTAGAATTATGTGGTTAGCTACTCATTCTAGTGAGGGAAACTTTGTATGTAATTTAATCTCTTATTAAAACCATATTAGGCAGATATTACATTCACATATGCAGGGAAGTAGGGTAGTAAAATTTAAACCCTGCTCTGGTT
>JAOTRN010000046.1:19883497-19900987 GCA_028566695.1 Bagroides melapterus | reverse complement strand
GAGTGTGTGTGTGTGCGCGAGAGTGTGTGTGTGCGCGAGAGTGTGTGTGTGCGCGAGAGTGTGTGTGTGCGCGAGAGAGTGTGTGTGCGCGAGAGAGTGTGTGTGCGCGAGAGAGTGTGTGTGCGCGAGAGTGTGTGTGCGCGAGAGTGTGTGTGCGCGAGAGTGTGTGTGCGCGAGAGAGTGTGTGCGCGAGAGTGTGTGCGAGAGTGTGTGCGAGAGTGTGTGCGAGAGTGTGTGTGAGAGTGTGTTTATTACTATATTCTCAACGTTTCTCTGCATGTCTCCCTGTGTACGTGTGTATTGCGTGTGCATATGTGGTGCTTACTTTAAGCCTGATATAAATTGACCACACACTGCTCGAGTTACTTGAACTCACTCTCTCTGTTTGTCTCTGGGTTGACAGATCTGGGCTTCAGGAGCAGGAGGGACCCACAATCCTCCCTCTGACCTGGTGTGGAAGAGTCAGAACTCGTGGGGAAGCGGAGATCTCTTCCAGACTACTCTGATCAGCTCCAGTGGAGAGGTGCGGCATGAACCAATTCCCTCGTTGAGACAAATTACAGGTTACTTACAGGTTATAGTTTTCAAAATGGCTTTAGCTCATTTAGTTCTCTCTCTAGGAGATGGCAATGCGGAAAGTGACGCGTACGCTGTTCCAGGAAGAAGATGATGAGGAAATGGTTTGTAGAGCTTTACATCAGCATATTTCTCTCCTTCAGTTGTTAAACCTCTTACATAGCATAATTATATTTTGACAGAACTGTGACTCTTGGTGTATATGCAATCAGCTTTAAAATCAAGCATTCATTTTAATTATCACAGACAACTTATTTCTTGTTTGTGTAGGCTGCTCACAGTACATGTGGAGATGGAGAATATAACTTGCGCAGCCGCACAGTGATCTGTGGCTCATGTGGTCAGCCATCAGACAGGAACGCTGGCAGCTGTGTGTCGGCGAGCTCTGGAGTCTCCAGTGCCTCTCGCTCTTTCACCAGTGGAGGAGGAGGACTTCCTGAGGGCCTGGTCTCCCACTCCCACTCCCACTTTATTATGGGCAATGACCAACTCCGACAGGTACAGTATGAACAGTACACTCACAATTAAAGTAGTGCTTAAAATAAAAGATTTGGTTTGTACATTTGTATGTTAGCAAATGCACATTTTTTCCTTTTTTCTTAAAAACTAGTCTAAAAGCTTTATTATATTCAAAAACGATACAATAAATATGGGTTGAAAAATTCTCATAGCAAATAAAGAATGTGAGTATTATGTTTACACGGATATTGTATATAATTTTGTTTAAATCGTGACAAGAATGTACGTTTATTTATATGTCTCTGTGTTTATCATCTTTTAAAGATGAACAGAATATAAATTTCATATCCTTTATTTTGTGTTTCTGTTTCTACTTCAAATCTTTATCTTTTCAACATTTATAACATGGTATTTTAACTATTTCAAACTGATTAGACAATTTAACCCTTTAAAAACAATTTTGGCTATTATGCTATAGTCATTTTTATTTTCTAGTAAAACTTCTCTCCTTTCCCCCCCACAGGGTGGTCCAAAACCGGAAAAGTGCTCCATCATGTAGATCCAGGAACAACCATGATGTCTACCCAGTTCACCAAGATCATTTTTTTGTGCAAACTGGGAGACTTAATTTCTTTTTTCTAACTTGGCCATCTATATTTTTTTATTTTCATACTTTAAATACTTAACTCTTGTTTTGTATGTAATAATCTGCAGGGTAGATGAAATGCTTTTGTCTGGCTGACTGCTTGCATGGAGCTTTGGGTGCTATTTAGGGTTTGTATATGAAGTTCTGTATACTAGTCTTTGCATGTGGGCTCGGCAGCTGCTTTCCTGTAGAGATGTTCAGGGAGAGAGGGAGGCACATCACTTCGCACTTATCCAAAGAACAGGATCCGTCTTCAGCTGTCTTATAAAATGCTGTCACAACACAACACGCACATCCTGGTACTCCTGTCTGTAAGTTTACTTCCATAGGGTCAGGGGTGTCTTTGAATGTACTGTAATGTAAAGCCATTTGCTTTTTTTTTTGTTCAGCGATTAGCAAACGGTTTCATAATTCAGATATCCTAAGACAAGTATTAAACACTAACTCATGCTAGAAAACAAAGTGTGCAATGCAGCAAGCACAGTCTTAAAGGGATGATTAATAGGACCATGTCACTTTATTTAAAAAGCTTTTTTTTTGTGCCTTTATATGAATGTAGAGTTGTAGATTTGTGTCTCTGTAGCACTGTGTACCAGTGTTCTTATTCTTTGCCTCCTATGAAAAGGCAATCAGAGACAAATATATGATAAATGTTAGTTCCTTTTGTAAGTTGTCAAACTAAACATGCGGCGTACTTTATATGAGCTTCTGATTATTGAACGTCTATGCAATTATTCGTTGATGGCAATTGTAGATAATACATTTAGGTACAAGGTTGTGAAGAATATATTAGAATTTGAAATTATTTTCTAAGCCGTAACAGTCAATTGTTTGTAACCTAAGAAGACATGGAGCACAAAGAATGTTTGTAAATTATAGGTACAATTGACTTTGTGTACATTAGAGAGCCGAATTGCATTGAAAACCAAAATGTGGGTGATTTAAATGATGAAAAGTCCTTCTTTTCATTAGGACAGTTGAAAATTGTAATAGAATTGAAATGTATAAACGTTGTTTATGGGTGTAGAATTTGTACCCTCAGGCTGGACAGCTGTTGATTCTGATGATGTTGTTGTTGTCACTCCTCTCTCTTGAAGCAGCTGTTATTTCAATGACAGGTGTCCACTCTTCTCCCTCTTTGCTCACCAGATTTGGTCTTTGTTCATGGAAAACACTCAATGTGCTGAAATCATGACCCAAATCCAGTGTGTGATCATTTGGAGAGCTGGATGAGATGTGAACCTATCCTAAAATACCCCAGTCATAGTTTTCTGTATCTCAGAAGGTGGTGGACTGGACACCACTAGCTTGCATAAATAGCATACGCTTTTCCCTCCTTATGTTATTGTGCTTATGCGCTAGTGCTAGAATGTTGTGGGTTTTGGTCAGGCAGTGGAACAATATCACTTTTTTCCACAATTAAAATGACCAATGTTGAAAGGAGACGATATATTTATATATTGATTGATTAATTAATGCCTGACCAGCTAATAAATATGGGGTGTGGCAATTAAAAGATCTTCACTTTTAAGAAAAACCTGCCCCATTTCCTAATATAATGATCTTGAACATATAGTGTTATGTAATTGGCAACAACTGATTTTTTTTTTCCCTTTTTTTTTTTTTTTTTTTGCTTTGCCGCTTTTTTGGAATTTTTGTTCTGCATTTAAAAATGATTACTGATATACAACAGAATGTGTACGTAAAAACAGTGCCTTGAATTCTTTCATTAAAAAAAATATCATTTCGGACTCCTTGGATTTTTTTTTAAACTAACCCAGGTGTAAATGTTCAGCCTGTGTGGAGATGTACACATAATATACGCTTACACGTAATAACTGTCCTGATGTTACTTCCATTAACGGTGAAGAATAGTAAAGTCATGTGTATGCAAGGGTGTTAGACTGGATCGCACTGAGGAAACATCACACCACGACATCATAGGATTTTGCTGTACATATTTCAGTAAACAGACATTTACCCAAAGAGCACCACACGTCAACACATTTTTAAATCATGTGACTGTTCAGGACATAGAAAACCATTGTATAATACCATATATAGTTTACTATATTTGTTTAAAAAAAAGTAAACTATCCAGGAATTGGCCAAAATGAGGAGATGAATAGATTAAAGCACATGTGTAGTAACATTAAAGATGAAACCAGAATTTAGATTTATCTCGGGTTTCTTGACAGTTTTTGTTGGAATTGCAGGCACAGGCCACCAGGTTGCAGTGTTGTGCTTCTGCAAGAGGTTATTGAAACCAAATCACTTTGCCCATACTATACACTTTATAACGTCAGAGGGGTCTCTGTATCTGTATGTTCGTTTGCGGCAATGCTCAGTGGTTATTTATCTATGATCACATACAGTATAGCTCTGATTATGTGCATGCACAGGCTGAAGGAATTACAAAGAAAGCAAAGAACAAATGTAAAACAATTTACTCCA
Source organism: Bagroides melapterus (assembly GCA_028566695.1). NCBI lineage: Eukaryota > Metazoa > Chordata > Actinopteri > Siluriformes > Bagridae > Bagroides > Bagroides melapterus. Next base: position 19,896,852 of record JAOTRN010000046.1, on the reverse strand, counting down.
GTTTGGACAAATCTATCAATTAGGAAAGTTTTTGTTATTGTTAAAGTTACGTGTAAATGTTTTATTTATTATGGGACAGAAATGCATAAAAGGTCTCATTACAGTATGTCTGACTGTCCATACTATAAGCATTTTGTTCCAGGACAGAAATGTTCTTGTTTTGCCCAGCAAACAGTATTGTTTTGACTTCTTTTCATATAAATCTCGGACTGCTAAAAAATAGAAAAGAAAAAGAAAGAACCCGTTGAAAGCAATGAACAAGGAAGGTGAGGGATTTGAATATTTGCGACAGATGTTTTCCAAAATAACAGCTCAGACAAAGGAAGGAATTTTTTGTTGGACCATAACTCAAATGGCTCATCAATGACCGGCGCTGCATGAATGATTTCAGGAAAGTTTTCTTGGCTCCTACAGGGCAAAAGGTATGTGGACACCTGATCATCTTATATTATTAGAGGAAGGTGTTTCTAACAGTATATCTAAACATACATGCTTTCCTCTCAGTGGAAAGTTCCTCTCCTGTTTGCAATTCAGTGATACAAATGCAGTCATTGTAAGTTTATTTTCCCTTTAGCCCTTTAGCATTCTCAGTTACTAATATCTTTCACACTGTTCACTGGGTAAAACACATGCTGTTACCCCGTCCTGTGACGGGGATTAGGTGTTAGCTTTTAGGAGGCAAATGAAATATCTATACACTAAATAGCAACAACGCTGAACATGAAATGCACAAAACTATGACATATGTAAAAATTGTAAGGAGTTTAATACACATATTTCTACTTTGTTTTTCTTGTTTGATCTTAGGATGATTTTCTGGGGTTTAAAGGATATTTCAAGAAATATTCAACAATGTGTTTCAACAATAAATCTTAAAACGCATTAGTAAAATTTTGCCGTCAGTTGGTTTTATCCTTGTACTGCTTCATCTATGTCTATTGAGCCCTCTCTAGAGAAACCCTAATCCTAACTGCTATAGAAACAAACATTACATTCTTGTGTACAGCTGCTTTGTGACAATGACCATTGTAAAAAGCGCTATACAAATAAAATAAAATTGAATTGAATTGACTTACATTCATTAAATTTCAACACAATTACAAGCCAGTAGTATCCACTGATTCCACCATATTTTCAGACTGACACGCTTCCAACTGTAAAACTTAGCCTTTGCATAACCTGACTTTCCCACTTGTAATTACGAATTGTAATTACATGATTGTATACTCTGAGCACTGTCTTCTCCCTCCAGGCATGGAATTTGTGAAATATGATCTAGACTGCTGGAAACTTGCAAATGGATAAGCAAATTACACACAGACGGAAATGCATAAAAATCTCCTCCGGTTTATTTACAGTATTTACAATTCTTGAAGGATTTACATTCAACTGACATTGAAAGTTGAGATTCTACAAATGTAAATGTGGTTCATAATGTACAGACGTCCAAAGACATGTTTTATGTAACTGTGATGAAAATGTACTATTTACCTCACAATAAGTCTAATTTATTTGAGAATTCCCAGTTCCCAAATAACATGAAACCATGATATTAAAATGAAAAGCGTTTAAAACCATTTACAATTTCATGCAGTGAAAAACGGATTTAATGTACATTAGATGGCAGTGTTGTGCAGTTGGAGGAAGTTATTGAAACCAGTTCACGTTCCCAAATGCTGATCTTCATATAAAGTGTGCTGAGGATAAATGTGCAACTTCACCTAACATCTCGTCATTTTGCAGATGCAATACAGCTGGGTAAGTGCATTAATCTATTAATCCTCCTGTCCATGCAGGGGCAGTTTTTTCCTCTCTTTGTATGGAAATTCAGAGCTGAAACTGGCAGTGGTTGTGCTTTAAAAACAATGTGTTTTATCCCATGTGAGTGTGTTGAGGCTGTGATTAGTTGGCCTGTCTGCGTGGTGATGGTGACGGAGGCCTGCGGACTGGTGGCAGGTCGTAATGTCCCGGGATGTGACTGTTGACTGGCAGGTCGTAATGATTCTGAAGATCCTGTTCCGGAACATTTCCAAGAGGACATTGTTCTGGAAAAATTGGGACATGGAACATTTCAGAGTCCAAACCAAATAAGAACATTTCTTCTTGCTTCTGCCTCATAAAGCATTCTAGCTTACTGAAAAGCCAAAAATATCTTTGACTGCACAAATAACTTCTGGAAAAAAAGTGTGCCTTTTTTTTGGCACCCCAATATAATGAGCAGGATTAATTTAAACATGCTATGAAACATGACAGTTGAAAGTCTACAATTATTCTACTGTTTTCATAGAGTTGCTCACCCGTATTTTTGGAACAGAATGCTTTAGCTAAAGAAAACTCTAGTCGGCTAACTCAGCAAAATGAAAGTAGTTATTCAGACAGATGTTGGTACACTTTTTTGAGCATACTATTTTTGCCTTTTACCTCCTCTTGTACATTTTCTGCTTTTCAAATCCCATTTGTTCTCAGAGAGAAGATGTCTCTCTCAAATCAGTGGTAAAACACGCTCCCATAGATATAAAGAAGTAGGTAGAATTATTGCACACTTATTGGCCTTAGTGGTTTCTGAAAAATGGGCTGTTGAAGTGACAGATAGTTTCCTTTTAAATCCATTGCTAGTGAACTTTCCAGATTAAATACTGCTTCCAAGTCCAGTGTTACTGATAAGAGGCTATAATTCATATCTTTGGATGATAGCATAGTTGGATTTTTGGTTCACACACAGTCAGGTGCTCTGACATGAACTCCTCTTGGCTTCCTTCCTTCTGGATGAAATGTGCTAAGATAAATAAGGTTCATTGAGAGTTACCTCTGCAGGAGAAACTGGTAGAAGGAAGGACTGGATGCCGGAGCTCTGTGTAGGATCTCTCAGGAGGAACAGCAGGTTTCATTTCCATGTAGCTGCACTCAGGAGTGCATGGAGGAAGACCCGGCAGGTCTTTAATGGTGGCATATGGATTTTCACTGTTTAGAGAACTGCTGCTCACAGCAATGCAGGAGTCCTTCAATTCTGAGAGTAGGTTTGGGAAGAATTAGGGACAAAAAAGAACTTGTGCATCCACAGGAGAGAACATACTGTACACAGGGATACTGTAAACAGCACTTACGTTTGTTGTAGTATTTCCCAAGACTGGCACTGTAGCTATAACTACGGTCAATTCCAAATGCTCCTGCAAAGCACAAATTAAGAATTCAAATACATACAGAACTCAAAAATGATACATTAGAAGACTAGTGAGGTTTTATTGATTGATGATTGTGTAATTATAGCCAAACCACACAAAAAAGTTGCCGAATAGAGTTTTTCTTTTATAGCATACTGCTTTGACACAGTGCACCTTTAAAAAAAAAAAATAGATTTCAATATTGTGGAAATTGTGGAAAAAAATAGATTTCAGTATTGTGGAAATACTTTTAAATCTGAAGCTCATCTTCCTGCAGAGACCATGGTGTGTAAAGAAACCAGTTTAAAACAAATATGTTGATAAAAACAGCCTGCCTAAAGAGGTCTAATCCCTTGGCATTTTATTGTGATTTCTACACACTTTGTTCGAATTGGACATTAATAAAATGTCTGTGACGCTCCTGCACCACAGTCAGTATAGAATATTTAAAGGCAGATGATATTTATCTGCTATAACTTTACATCTGACTGAGATTTGTGCAAAATGTTCAGTTAAGACAAGTTTTCAGAAGATAGTTTTCATAATTAAAATTAAAATTTTAAAGAAATTTTCATAATTTCACCATGTGCATTCTGAAGTTGAAATGAAAGGTACAGTAAATTATATAGTAAGCAGACATGCCTTGGTCTTTAGGGGGTTCCTGGTGTTTCCAGTCAGCTGGTAAAGTAGCGTTAGTTTCCATTCCAAATAAGCCTCTTCTCTCTCGCTCCATATTCTTCAGACTATAGAACATCTGTTTGTTGGTGTTCTGAATCAACAAAACAGCAGAGGATCACTCTTTAAGTAATTAAATTAAATATTATGCTCAAATTGTCTGTACTCACACTGAATATTTGTATTCATTAAACATCATGTTTTTTTTATGTTTATTTCTGTAATGCTGCTTTGAGAAATTGTCTGTTGTTAAAATCACTATACAAATAAATTAGAATTGAATTGAAATTTGAATGTTTTCCCATTAATTTCATAGCAGAAATTACCTTTATAAGCCTGTCCTGATTATTTGGGATTTGGGGTAAAGGAAGTCTGTTCTGGGACAGGGTGTGGTAGCTGGGGTTCGAATAGTAGTGATGGTAGCTGTGTGGAACATCTAACACAAAGAAGACAATGGAATACAAAAGTTCTTTGTTACTGAAAGTCATCTAAGTGAATTATGCTGAAGATGTTTCAAATGAAAATTGATTTGTTCCTACCTGGCACAGCATACTCAGACGTGACATTGCGAGTGGAGGAAAAAGACACAGTTGGTGTGTTGCTCTGTTTGTCCTTCTGTCTGCGTTGGTAGTAGAGCAGCAGTAATGCCAGCAGCAGCACCACTAGGATCAGCAGGACCACAATGCCCACGATCGCACCCCAAGAGTCTTTCTCCACCGGAGACACAGGCACCATCATGCTCACCACACGCTCTATAGGAAAGCAGAAACACAACCACTACTAACAATACACCATGACAACTGTACAATATACTTATTATTATCTTGTGATATTTCTTTATTAGATCCTGGGTTACTACTACAAATAATATGCAACAGATTTGAGTATTTGATGTATGTATTAATACATTTCAAGTTTATGTTTTCAAATCATAAAATGAATGAATACCTTGTGCACAGTCCACTCCAGGTCCGGGTTCACACACACACGAACCAGTGTGAGGGTCACATGAATGGTTAGGAGGGCAGGAACACATCTGATTACAGTTAGTTCCAAATGTCCCTGCTTTACACACTGCAACAGAGGGATTGAACATTACACACAGTAAATTTAGCTAATCATAATAATAATAACCTCTCTAATATGTTTTTTTTTGATAAATAAACACATACAGCACACACACTGAATTTTGTAAAAATTAACTACTCAAACTCCAAATTATTTTGTTATGTAAAACATATGCATATTAATGTATTACATGCAATGGATGAAATAATTAGCATTTTTTGGTGTATTTTTTAAATAGGTAAGTGTGTCTCCATCACGGTTATTAAAGCAAGTGAAGTTTGTCAAAAGTTTTACTCATAGCAAAGGCAAAAACAAAATGATTATCACAATTTATGGATTCTTAATTATTATTAATATTATTATTACTTTTATTAAGTGTACTATTAAATACCATTAAGTATTTGTTTTTTTAAAGTCCATAGTCATACAGCTGCTTTGACTTACACACAGAGCAGTCTGATCCAGTCCAGCCTGGGAGACAGTGACACGATCCATCCTGATGATGGCATGTGGCATTATTGACACATCTACACACACCATTGCACTGCTTACCAAAGTGACCAACTGGACACACTAGAAATCACATATAACTTTCATCAGTTAATATAGCAACACACCTTTGAGTATGGTTTGTCCTAAATAAGTTCTTAGAAACATAATGTAATCTTTTAAATAAAGTGTGTGTGTGTGTGTGTGTGTGTGTGTGTGTATTTGTGTAGATTTCTACACTGGTGTATATTAGGATTCTGACCTTGCTCACACAGAGGTCCTGTGTATCCCTGTAGACACATACACTGGCCTGTGATGTGATGGCATGAGGTGGAGTGAACACAGGTAGGACAGGTTTGACTGCACTTCTCCCCATAAACACCCTGACTACACACTGAGGAAGAACAAGAGGATCAGTACACAACTAACCTATAAACAGCTGCTATATGTTTGTAAATTTGCCAACTATTGTCACATGTATTGTATTACAATCACTCACATGCAATCAGTGTGTTCTGTGTCATATCTGCCACTACAATAATAACGTTAAAAGTACCTTAACCTTCAAGGCTACTATGTTGATATACAATAGACAGCTTAAACCACATTTAAATCTGAGAGTGAGATTAAGCACAGTGGCTGAGAGGATCTGTACTCACCATGCTGACACTGAGATCCCCAGTAGCCAGGCTTACACATGCAGACACCATTGTGTGGCAGGCAGGAGGCGCCGTTGAGGCACGAGCAGCTCTGATTACACTGATGGCCCCATCGTCCTTCTGTACATTGCTCGGTGCATCGTGGCCCTAAACACGTGTACATACATTAAATAAGTGAATTAGATAAGCATTTATAGTGAAACTACAGAAAATGTGTTAATTAAGTTTTACCTGTCCAGCCTGGCAGACAGTGGCACTGTCCTGTAACACTGTGACAGCCTTCATCATGGAGGCAGTCACATTTACGCTGGCAGCCTGGGCCAAAGGTTCCAACCTGTTTAACCAGAAAGCAGAAATGGAAAATATTCCTATCCATCAGACACAACGATCCAATGCAGTCTGTCAGTTGTGAGAAGAAAGAATAAACAGCCTTAATCTAATCATTAGTTTGATTTATTGTTTGTTGACTGTTTTCATTTTGTACACTACTTTGTTGAACACTAACATGCTTCCTCTGAGACACGCGAAACCAGCTACCAAATCTATTTTTTTATTTCATTCTCAGGGCAGCTGAACAGACTCAAAGAAACATGCTATCTGACACATACAACACGAACTCACAGATGCAAAATAGCTACTATAAATCTGATTGATCGCTGAAAGAATTATGCCATCCATTCCACCCAGGGAGCACAGGCTCTTGGACTCTCAGCCATGTATGAATGAACCTGTTTAAAATGCAGTGATTGCCAGGCATGTGGTAGGACTACAATTCAAATTAATGACAGCTGTCAAAGGCTCTGTTGTGGTTTTCCCTACCAGCACATCCTGACTCTGTATATCTCTGATGCTAACTGATTTCTCTGATGCTAACTGATTGTTTTTAGTGTATGGACTTGGAAGCAGACTCACAGGGCAGGGTTGGTCACACAAATCGCCTCTCCATCCAGCCGTGCATGTGCAAGAGCCATCGGCTGGGTCACACCGAGCCTTGTTTGCACACTGGCATGTGGCATTGCAGCCTGGACCCCATATCCCGTCTGAACATGGAATGGAACAGTCTGGACCTCTCCATCCTGTAAATAAACATACATCCACATACCCATGTTGACAGAGTCACAGTGAAGATCTAAAAATAAATAAAAAGAAGGCAGTGTTAAATAAACTCACTGGACAGATAAATGTGTGATGGGATTATACGAGGAGACAGAAATGTTTTCTTAGTCTTCATTTATCCTTCCAGTCACACACACATACACAGACACAGACACAGACACACACACACACACACACACAGAAGTGACTCTGAGTGCTAAGACTTTGGGAGCAGTAGATTAGCTCACCCTCTTTGCAGAAGCATGTTCCATCTGCAGGAGAGCAGGAAATTGCATTTTTGCAAGAACACTCTAAGGAGCAATCTTTCCCATAGAAGCCACTCTCACAGTACTTGTCACAGTGCCGTCCCTACACACATTTTAGGGACCACAGAACAGTAAATATATCATGACATTATCTATAAAGCTATATGCAACCTACTACAAAGCTATGGTTACAATTTCAGTTGATCATTTTTTAAAGCATAATTGCCTTTGTGCCAGTTTTAAAATGATGTATCATTGATTAATGATAAATCCACTCACTGCGTATCCTGAGGCACACTGACACACACCGCTGACAGTATCACACACCCCACCATTCACACACAGGCAGGGCTCCAGGCAGCCATTCCCATAGTAACCATGAGCACAGGTCTCATTACAGAAGAGCCCAGCCCACCCAGGCTGACATGTACACTCTCCCTTCAATGGGTGACAGCTGCAATATAGTGTGCACGTGTTATCATACACATGTATTAACATTTCAATGGATGTAACAATAATAAATACACATTTGTTAAACAATTCCAATTTTTTTGTATTACTAACAGGGAGGCGTTAGGTCACAGACCTTCTTGGATAAGGTTTATAATACCTTTAACCACAGAAATTAGATTTACAATCTTCTTGTAATAACACAAAAAAAAAGACAAAAAAGAGCTTAGATTTTAAAGAGATGTGTAATCATAATGGAACTAATTTGGCAATGAGACTGTTGCCATCCAAAGCCAAAAACAAGAGCATTCCACATTTGTATGCATTACAATGATATCTGTATGCTTGTATGATTAAATATATATATATTTTAAATAAACAATACATATAGAGCATATAAACAGCACCAATTCTCACCTGAGAGTGTGTTGAGGGTCACAGAGGCAGCTCTGTTCACAGTGCATACCGAAGGCTCCATCTGAGCACATCCTGTGTGAGCACTGGGGTCCACTGAAGCCTGGCTCACACAAGCAGCCACCATGTATGTGATAGCAGCGTGCACCATTAGTGCAGTCACACACACCCTTACAGTCGTTCCCATAGCTCCCCACTGCACACTCTTCATGACACCTGTCAAGTAAGAATGGACAGATGATTACATACAGGCATTTCTGGATCTCCCATACATTTTCTCCCAAAATAACGTTTTAGAACAACCTGTGACTGGGACATGCAGCCATACCGAAGCTATGCTTCATGCACCATGGAGTTTCAAATAAAACTACTGAGCAAAATATTTGAGCAAATAACTTTTTGCTGGATGACATGCTGCGTTACACAAACCCACCTCTCACCAGTGAAGCCAGGAGCACACTGACAGTGACCCTTCTCTGGGTCACAGTGACCACCATTATGGCACAAACACTCCTTAGAACAATTTATACCAAATCTTCCCTTAGGACATCGTTCTGTACACACTGGACCCTGAGAGAGACAGAGAGAGAGAGAGAGAGAGAGAGAGAGAGAGATAGATTAAATTCTAATGCAAATTCAATGCAATTTACTTCATAGACTAATTATTGCTTTTTATTATTGCTCTATTATTTTTTCTCAGAGAGAAGGGAAATTTCTAACCGTCCATCCAGGTGGACACAGACACACGCCTTTTCCCTGGCAGATGCCTCCGTTCTGGCACGAGCAGCGAGCTGCACACCGGCCTGCCCTCACACAGGAAATATCACATCTGTGGAGTACAGAGATTTTACCCACACCGTACATAAATCTTAACAAATTACAAGCTCTAAGGAAAAGATGAACACTTCAATGATCTAACACACATAAAGTACATATATATGTATATATTTGCTGATAGTCTCAGATAAAATGAATGATAAATACAGTGAAAGAATGACTTACAGTGTGCCAGTAAATCCTTCTCTACACACACACTCTCCGGTTTCTTTATTACATGAGCCTCCTGTTCCACACTGACACTTCTGAACACAGCCCAGACCAAAGAATTCCTTAGGACAGGAGTCCTGTCAGCAGATATGTACAATATAGAAAATATTACAATAACAACTATTACATTTAAACAAATGAGATTAAATGCATGCTTCATTTTAAATGACATTTACGCTACACTCACTCTATGGTCATGTATTTAGAAACAGTACAGAAATCTGAAATGATTATGAAATTTTTGAGTAAAATAAATATTATGCTAACAATAAAAGCCAGTGGTGGTCTACTATTACAACAACAACAACAACAACAATTACTACTACTACTACTACTACTACTACTACTACTACTACTACTACTACTACTACTACTACTAATAATAATAATAATAATAATACTAACAATGTGACTTCTAAAATAATTGTGCTAAATACTCCCTGAATGTTGCTATACACCCTACCTGACAGAGTGAGCCGGTGTAACCTGGAGGGCAGAGACAGGATCCAGTCAGGACATCACACTGGCCTTTATTCTGACACTGGCACTGTTTGCTGCAGCTTGGGCCCCAGTGCAGGTCATCACATGCTACAAAACATAGAATACAATTATTTTAGCACAACACCCCGAATAACCAGTATTTACTTTATTAGCTCCTGTTTACTTTTTCAGTTATCTATACCTGATGGCAGATTTAAAATAGGAGAGAGTAAATGGCAGAGTGGGCATGACATAGCACGCAGACAGAAGAACAATGCTTATTGTAGCGTAAGCACTGGTTTCCTGTCACAATCAAGACTATTGGCCTGCTGGTACAAAGAATTACCTCCGCACTAAACATGGCCCCTTGACTAGCTCTGTGCTACATTTTAAAACTATGGTGCTATGTCTTTGAGTCAGGACTGTCAAAATGATTTAAATAGAGATAACAAGATGAATGAGCTTTAGATTTTTAAATTTTACAGTGGAACACAGATGATGCTTAGACTGAAGATAAAGTGGAGTTCACACAGGGCTTAGATTTCCTTCAGGTAGACATTAGACATGAAAGGTCATGAGAGGATAATCCATCACACACACACACACACACACACACACACACACACACACACACACACCGAGAGAGAGAGAGAGTTACTAAAATACATCCATGACATGTGTGGCTCCCAAAATCCCCATCATGAAATGTTTTACATTATTAACACAAATTTTCTTGGCCATGAATTAATTTTTCATTTACACAAAGCAAAAAAAAAAAATAAAATCTTTTTTTAGTGCTCTTTAGTGGTATGTTAACAAAATGGTGTACTTTATATTAACAAATGAGAAGTCATGAACCTTTAATAAGCTTGTGCTATGATTTTGTTTATCTTTATTTTCCACATTTTATGCCACACTATACATTTATATTTTCAAGCAGCACACCTCCTAAAATTCATTATATTTTTTTATTACAAGTAAATTTTTTATTTCCCTAATACGACATATTAATACTATTAATATTCTATTCACTTTATTTCTAAGTGACTGTTGCATCAAACTAGTATTTTTATAGCCTTCTTTGCCTTGTAGACATCAATCAGTTAAATTCTGAGACTTTGCAACTGGAAGGAACAAAGGTTGAACATTCCTAAAAGAATAAGAAAAAGACTACCTGGCAACAAAAACACACTTGCAAGCTGTGATATCTGCCAAAGGGAGATACTATTAAGTTATTTGCAGAAAAAATATAGTTTAAAAAAAGTCTACTGCAGACTTGCTTACTTCTTTTCATATAAAAAAAAAGGTCACAAAATATGTCATTTGGCCACGGGTGCCTAAACTTTTGTATACAACTCTATGTACAGAGATCATCTAGTATGTATGAAACAAAACGCATATGTATCTACACAACCGTACAAGTATAAATATGCTGTACTGCTTTATATGTGCTTGCAGTTTAGGAGGTGACTGGAAATATTTTTCCAGAGAGGAGAGTTGAACCCTCTCCTAACTTTGACAGTGAACAGCTATGACAGAACTGCTCCATATCCAGATGTCAAACTGTAGATGCTTGAGCTCATCAGCTTGGCTCTCTGCATGAAATTCTGATTGACCCCATGTGAGTTTGTTTGCAAAGACTGACACTGATGAGCAAAAAAAAAAAAAAATCTACTAACATCAATTTTAATAGGTCAAAGCTTTCACAGGACACATCCTGTCAAATGATGACTTGTGTTGATTGTGAACTGATCCTTTTAACTATGACATTTTGATTGTTGATTATTGTCCACTCTAAAATGTCCTCTAATATATACAGTACTTATTGATATAAACACAAGTGCATGTGGAAAGAAATTGTTCCTTTAAAAAACAAATCCCTGTTTGACACCTTTATCCTCTCCCTCTCAGTTTCAGACACTGATAATGAAGTAGTAGCAGCTAAACTGACCCTTAGATATTCACAGAAATGTAGTTCCAAATAAACTGGCAGAATTCCATCATATGTGGAATAGTGGAAAGTGCTTTCTGATGTGGGAAAATTCCTCGCATCTCCCAAGGGAAGAAGGTCATGGTGAAGGTTTGATCTGTAAACTACATCCCAATTACAAACCCACTGTGTAGAGATTTAGAGGATAATTTAGTCAAGTTGTTATGATCCTAAGCAAATATTAGAAACACTTTAAGACAATACACAGAAATGATCATTTCCTTTCATATTCATTGTCTTAGTACAATATCTTATTTCAGTTATAAACCAATTTGATTGAATGCAGGACTGCTTTGTGTTTCATGTTTAGATTGTTGCTATGTGGCATTATAAATTCTGCTTTCTTTGCATTATCATTACCACGTTTTTGAACTTCGGTTTTGTTTAAATAAGAACTGCCAGGGCACTAGGTAATAGCTTGAATCTGCAACTCTGGAACTGTGTTCCATTAGTTGCCATTGGAAAAGAAAACTGTGTTTAAAATTATAACTTCTCCTCTTTCCCACCACTCTCTCAGCACTCAAGCATTCAGGAAGTGCCATATCCTATGCACTAATCAGTGGGCTCTGCAAAGCAGCCAATTGGAGATTGGGACCTCTCTGTTTAGCCAATCATATTCTAAGGTCTATACCCAGAACAAGAGGCCAGAGTTTCCATTTCAGCTGTGTGTATTCCCTTCACAAAGCACTGCACAGTACTATTAAGGCTGTAGTCCCTTGGTAGAGAGATGACTGCATGCTAGATCTATGCAACTGATCCAAAAAAAAGTTGGAGAATGTGTTGTGTAAAATCTGCATGACCTAAAAATGAATAACTATCGAGTCCAGCTGGCTTTAAACTCTTAAAACCTACTCAGAAATAGGGATTTGTTCAGTTTAATCACCAGATTAGAGGAAAGAGTTCAAGAGAAAGTAATTCAACCAAGAAACAGGATCAGAGTACTCTCTGGTGAAAAAAACAAATTTTGTATATATATATGTGTGTGTGTGTGTGTGTGAGTGTGTGTGTGTGTGTGTGTGTGTGTGTGTGTTTGTGGAAAACTCACCACTGGAACAGTCGTCTCCTCTCCATCCACCTTCACACTGACAGCGGTCTGGGGCAACACAACGCCCATGTACACACTCCTTGGTGCAGCGTGCTGGCATGTGTCAATAAGAGTTTAGAAAAAAACATACAAAGAAGAATGAGACATTAATATTATAGCTAAATGTTAGAATTGCTAGACAAGTAAATAATGCTTTTACTAAAATCAGCTAAGTCTGATTTATTACTTACGAACACATTTGTTTCTGCTTTCATAGAACCCTGGGCAACAGTGATACCTCCTGCGATAGTCCATTTTCACTGACTGGCGATAAGCTGTTTTATATGTTATCCTAGGGAGAAAGAAAAAGAGAGAGAGAGAGAGAGAGAGAGAGAGAGAGAGATAGAGAGATGGGGGCGGGGGGGTGGTATTGAGAGAAGGCAAGAAAAAGGGGAAGGGAGTGAGAAAAAAGTTTCAATTACACATTCTCCTTCTACCCAAGGACACGTATGTGCTCTAAACTGTATACCACATGTT